>KZ505724.1:882069-948655 GCA_002844005.1 Limosa lapponica baueri
AAAAAAAAAAAAGTGGGATGGAGCGGGAAATCCCCAACGGAGAGGCTGCCAAGGCCAGGTATAAATCAGGCTCCGCGGTCTGACAGGTGTGCGGCGGGCACCGAGCTGCGGCGCGTCCCCTTTCCTGGCAATCAGTTGCCGGGAGCAGAGGCGCGGCCCCTCCCGCTCCCCCCGGGGCTGGCGCAGGCCGTGCCCCCCCCGGGCTATGCACAGCGCGGCGGATCCCGGGCCCCGCCGGGCCGCGGGAACCGCGGGGCGGGGTGGGCCGGGCCGGGCCGGGCGGAGGGCGGGCTGGGGCGGGGGGAGAAGGGAAGCACCTCGCCCCCCTCTTCCCCCGCGGAGCGCCTGCAGCGCGGCACCGGAGCGGGGAGCACCTCGTCCCCGCTCCCTGCCCAACAGGTACCCTGCACGGGGGGAGGGAGCCGGGAAGTGAACCCTGACCCCGCCCCGGTGGGGGACACACGCACACGGAGAGGGGGAGCAAAACTGGCCAGCCGCAGTCAGCCGGCAGCGGGGGGGGTCTCCCCGCCATCACCAGCCCGGTGTGTCGTCGTCGTCGTGTCCCCCCACTCCACCCCGAGGGGGCGGCTCCGAGGGGGCTGCGGCGCCCGGTGGCAGCTTCCCCGCGCTGTTTTGGGAGGTGCCCGCAGCCCCAAACCCCACACTCACTTGCCCCCAGGGCGCTGGAGGTGCTCTCCTCAGACGGAGGTCTCGGGGTGGTCGGAACCACGGGCATCCCGATGTACATATAGACGCGGATCCATGTAATCGGTGCAGCTAGAGAGAGGGACCTACAGCCTTCCACAGACAGACAAACATACACAACGCACCGTGCTTGTGTACGCCTCTATCTAGCTGTATGAACGTAGAAGTTTCCGTGCACTGTAGAAATGCACGGCTACACATAGATGTGCATAAGGTATGCCTGTAGAATATATAGGGATAAGAGATAGAGAGATGTGCTGGACCGAGCTACATGGATTTATATGAATATTGGGAATTTTAGAATACATGAGGATTTTCTGCTGTGAGAGCTCAGAAATGTGACCGCAGCCAAGTGTATTCACGGCAAAAATAGTTTGGGTCTGAACATCATGTCTTTCTACTCCACGAAGAACAGCACAGATGTGATTTTTAGCGACTTCAATTCTCTCCAGGTGTGTGGATCTTTGCCCCAGGCGTCACGGTAATAAGAATATTCCCCTTTGCTTTCAGAATCGGAAATGACAAAATTTCAGTTACATGACGGCAATCTGGAAACAAAAAGCTCTTCTAGAGGTACAATGAGTGATCCTTTTACTGTGATCAGAAACCTTGGAAGCATAAATCTTTGCTCCCTCCTCCCTTAGACATAATTTCCAAGTTCTGGGGGAGTCGTTTTTAATTATGACATTACATTTAAGGAAAAAAAAAAAAGTTCTGCTGGAAGAAGCAGTCTTGCTTTTAGAATAACTCCTACATGATGCCTAGAAGAGCTGGCTAGAGAGAGTTCTGTTCCCGAAGTTATTTATTGAAGGAACGAGACAGCTTAGGGAAAATCCGCTGTGAGCCAGGCAATTAATTCCCAGTCATGCACTTTAGTTTTTTTTCAACCTGAACCTCACTTTACTAGATTATACAGCAGTTCTTTCGTGTTGACTTTGGCTAATTGCAGTTACTGTGAATTGCTAATAATCACTTGTTACGAGACTTGTGCTCTTTTCCGTCGCCAGCAGAGAGATGCAGGTGGACTCCAGACCGCCTGCTGCCTTGAGACAGTAACGACCGGAATATCGAAGGGAAGGGAAGAGAATGGGAGAGAAGGGACGGCGGGAGCTCAGGGCTTGCCTGGATTTCACCAGGAAATTTCTTCAGCCGCGGGCCGTTTAAGCAGCTCGCCGATCCGCTGATGGGAAGTTTGCAGAAACATCGGCGCTGCGGGGCGTGCGGAAGGCGGGACGGGGCGAGCGGGGGGAGCCGTCGCCTCTCAGCTCAGGGAGAATCCCCCGCCGGTGCCGGTGCCTCGGAGCCCCGGCGGCACCGGGCTCCGCGCTGCCGCCAGCACCGTCGCAGGGCAGCTCGCTGCGGCCAAGAGCCTTTTCAGGTACCCGAAGGTTTTCTGAAGGCTGGTGCTTATGGAAAAAACATTACTTCAGGCTCCGGGGTTGCGGTACCCACGTCCCGGCTCGCAGTGCCGGCCCGTTTGGAAAGCGAGACCGGGAAGCGCCCTGCGTGCAGAGAGGGGGTTCGCCATCGCCGGCTACCCCCGCGCTGGCCACATATAGAAAAATGTGTGTGTGTTTACCCACAGGCACACTCAAGTCGAATAAATAAAAGCCTAACCCGCCCCCGGCAGAGCAAACTGCTGGGGAGATGCTGCAGTAGCGGGGCCGCCACGGCTCCGGGCGGAGCGGCCGCCCTGGCCCGGGTGCTCTGCCGGCGGGGGCGGCCGGGCCGCGGCGGGGGCCGCCTTCCCCTCTGCCGCCGCCCGGGCGGGCGGCGTAAGTAGGCCAGATGGTACCGTGGAAAAAACACCCGGGGGAGAGGCACACCGGCGGCGATTTGCGAAGAGGGATGGCGAGCCCCGGTCCAGCCCCGCCTCCCACGCCGAGAAGCCGGGGTCTCGGCAGCCCTGCGCCGCGGGGACCCCCGGACCTCCTCTCCTCTCGGCCGGGGGTGGATTCCCCGCCGCGGCGGTTCCGCCCGGCGCCGCTCCGCCTCTTCCCCCCGCCCGTCGGCCCCGTCCCGCCCTCGCCGCCTCCTGCCGCGGCGGTGGGATCCTCTGGCGGCGGCAGCGGGAAGCGCGGCGGAGAGGGACGGGACGGGACGGGACGGGACGGGACGAGACGAGAATGGGGTTGTGTGTGTCCCCGTCTCCAGCCAGCGTCAGAGCACTCGGTTACCTCTGTTCGGTGACCGTGTGCCGTTACCGGTGCTGTTTGTGGTCACCAAGCCACCCAGCCCTCCGGGAAAAAGCGCACGGTGCTGGACTGAATATTCCCCTCTTCCCTTGCAGCGTGACAGCAAGCCCCAAGGCTCGAGTGGAGCTTTACGGTTCGTTAATTGTTGCCGCCACCTCAGGCTGCAAGGGGGAAAACAAAGGTAATAGTTAAGATTTTCCTTCTGTTGTCCTCGGTGGGCTATATGTTAATGTCAAAGGAACACTTTAGCACCACTCGTTGTTATATGTCATCCCTCAGTCATTTCTACTTTTCCTTTTTTCTTCATAACCACGTGCTTTTCTTCTACTTTTAAGCACACTCTCTGCCTTTTCTGAGCCTTTTCAAATTGTATGTTCAGGTAAGGATCATGATTATCCAGCACACATTTTAAGAAAATAACATTTTATCATATCCTGTAATGATACTAAAAAGTTTCTATTCTGTAGCACAATAAAATGTATCCACATTTTAACTTACCTTTAGCCGCATTTTCAGAAGACAGCTGTCTTTTCAACCTGAGGGATACCAAAGGGGTACTTTTGTGGTATTTCTTGTGAGTGAGGGGGAGTGGGAAAAAAGAGCCTCCGAAAGCAGGTGCACAGGGAGCTGATTAGAATAAATAAGGAGTGGAATAAGAGGGAGAGAATTGGGTTCACAGATCAAGTGTCTCACCTGCTAGAACTGGGTACCCCCTTTCTAGCACTGAACAGGTTCCTGATATTGGGCACCTGAACTTTTCTGTGATTAAATGTTGGAGATCCCTCACTGGTGACTTTCCTGCCATCCCAGAGACTGAGGGTGCCGCCTACACCACGAGCAACACAGGAGGGAGCTGGCGCTGCTCTGAGACAAACAGGGAAGGGATGAAACCTGTCTCCTACAGGAGTCAGCCAGCTGGAGGCTTATTAGAGATTTATTAGAGACTAGTAAATCGTGGCTGAAGGTCTATGTCGCTCCTGCTAGAAGCAGTCTGCTTTGTACAAGTAATTAAATCTGCCTTGAGGTAGGAAGTTGAATCTCAGACCCTTTCTGTGTGCCCTCAGCTCTGTCCTTCAGCATGGGGCTCTCTTTGGCCCACGAGCAGGATATGGAGAATCCCTCCTGATGCTGCCATGCTGCAGCTCTTCAGCAGCTTTATGTACACTTGCTTGCAGAAGCATGGGCTAATGCAGCAGCAGGGCAGGCAGGCAGGCATGAACCTCTGGGGCCAAGCGATCCCTGAGCAGTTGTTTTAAAGACGTCAGTAGCACCAGCCTGCAGTGAATGAAGAACTGAGCTCAGATCCATTGAGGCTGAGGCTGCTGTGAGTGGCTGATTCCAGTTTGTTATTGTATATGTGACAAGCTATGTGGTATTTTTTGTCCTTCAATTTTTTGTACATCAATTTTTTCCACCTACATATGCGCCCTATCATTGTCGGTCCAGTGCATTGCAATCTACCAGTATTTCTCAAAAACTCTCCAAATTTATCTGACTGAAATGAGTTGGTATCTTCAATGAAGATTCTTAATTTCCTTTTCACTTTGTTTTTAGCCAGGGCCAATTCAAACAGCAACTTTTAAGACATGATGACTGTAAGAAGTGATAATTGCTTTTGAGGATGACAATGAAAAGGCAAATAATGCAGTACAGAATGGGACACTTACACTTGAGTCTAAATTAGTGGTAATCCTAGGAAGATCCTTCACAAGTCCTTTGGGCTTCCTAAAATCTAAATGCTGTTCTTTCTGTCTTTCTCAAAATTGAACAGATGTCCGTAACAAAATAATAGAAGATGCAAAACTCATAAGGTGAGGATGTCATCTGAGACTGTCGCCATACAATGGCCATATTTGTTTGTAGTGACATAACAACATATAAAAAGCCAGGAAGAATTCAAGCCATTTGATCAAATACTCCTTTAGAATAATTTAGGTTCCTCTGAACATTTCAGTGTCAAGTCTAATCTGAGGAGCAAGTGTGTTAGGGGAAATATATCCTTATTACAAAGAACATTATCTCCACATTTAAAAAACAAATAGCTGTGCAAGTGAAGTGCTACATTCATCTTGTCTGCATAAACTGAATAGCAAAGCAGTTTCATTCAGTCTTCTTGAAAGTTTAACTTATACGTTCAGCAAGAATTTTTGAAAGACAAGATTATTTCACAAAATCATTTCTTTCTCAGTTTTGTACAAATATGTTTAGTTATTCCACAGAGGGCACACTCCATTTAGAAAAAAGCAGAATGCAATTCACAGTAACAGAAGAGGTCTAAGCTTTAGAAAATACATTGTTGCCTAAATTCATCCTTGGAGTAAGCTGGCACAGCTCAAATATCAGAAATAAAAACCTCTTCCATTGTATTTGACTTGTTCTTTCATTCTCAATGGGCACAAGTGAAGAAATTTGGCAGTAGAACTGCACACACTTACTCTCCGGTGCTGAATTGTTGTAATTCACTTTTCAACTATTTTTTCATGAAATCATACAGGAAAAACACAATGACAAGCAGTTCCTATTTATTACTCTCTTTGGCTGTGACTAAGCTGTGAAGTAGATGTGCCCCACCAGGTCCCAGTCCACCCATACTGGGGACAATGACATAGCTCACCCCTCCTGAAGGCTCAGGCTCCTTCCAGGGGAAACCAGAGGTGGTTGATGCACATCCAGGTACCACCCCAGCCTGGAGCAGGACAAGGCCAAGGTGTTTACTTTGAGCCAGAATCTGGGAAATGCTCCCATCTCCCGCAGTTCAGACGCCATCAATGATTAATGGTCTCCCACACAAACAGTTCCTCTGACTGCAGAGAGATTTAAATTATAGGTGTTGTGTAGTGTGAGGCAGTGGCATTTAAGTATTCCAGCCTGGAATCAAGCAGCTTATTGAAGCATCTCCCAAACTATGGGATAACACCTACTGTTCAGGCAGGAGCACACACTGCAAGGTGGCTTATTCTTCTTCTACCATTTCTGTTCTCAGCAAGGATTAGAAGTGCGTGGGCTTCCCCGAGAAATGCAAGATAGACGCTTTCTTCAGGAAATTTCAACCTGGTTTAGCAATCCACAATAACAGAATGAGCTCTAATCATTATTTTCTATCTTTACCTTCAAACACAGAAAGCAACAGTCAATATAACTGGAAGTGGTTTTTATATAGAACGTCTGTGGTGCCATATGCCTTTGTTAGGTAATTATCAGGTTCTCTACACATCAGGTAAACTCCAATAAAGTGTTTACCAAATTAAAGCAAAGGGCCTGATACTGCAACCATGCGACTCCACTGTTTGCAGGTAGTTCCATATTTAGTGAAGGCAAGAAGACTGTCCATTTAAGTAAAACTGGTCAGACTTAGATGTTCTGGCACTGAGTCCTGCAATGGAGATCAGAAAATGATGCTGAGCCATTCAGAGTAAGAGTCAGGCTTGTGTGTAAACAAATAAATCAAGCACAGAAAACCCTCTGGGGCAGACAGAATGGCTCTGGAGAAGATGCTTTAAAGATAGTTCTGAGTTTCTTGTTCATGTAGTGAAAAGCCTCACACTGGAGGCTTTTTGTGGAAGTTTGAAGAAAATGAAAAGCAACTTCTTGTGATTCTTTCTCATTCTTGTTTTGGGATTCCTGTGTATTCAGACATCCTTTTAGCATGCATGGTGTTCTCTGAAGGTTTGCAGATTGCTCATAGTTTTCAACAGTGTAGTAAATACAGCCTCTGTATTGTCCCAGAGCCACTGGTGCCACCTTCACAAGTACTTTGTGGCCTAAGGTCTGACTAGGCATTCCTGCACTCCAGCCTTCTCTTGCAGAACATTTCCTGAGTAGCTGTAAGGGGTCAGGAAAAAGGTCTGGACAGGGCAGTATGCTTCCTCTGAAAGTGGCCAGAAGCAGAAAGGCTGGAGAAAGAATAAGAGAAACGTATGATATTCTTCCCAATTACTCCTCTAGCTTCTAGCAGTCAGTGTCTCAGGATCCTGATATAGTTTCAATCTATTTAGAGAATTGTGCCAAAGCCCCATGCTCCTAATTGAACTTGTACCCACAGAACCTGGTTTCTGTTAGTGACTGTCCTGTTAGTTCCTTAACAGTAATTGTTTTTATTTTAAAACCTTACAACTACCTATTCTTCCTGTGGGGAAAAAAAAAAACCAAAACAAAAAAACCCACCATGACAACCGCCAAAAGAAACCCCCCAAAAAAACCAAAAAACCACCAAAACACCCAGCCAAAACCAAAACCACCATGCTTTTCATGTTACCTGGATGTTTGGTATCTGAGTGTTAAGAACCCGAGTTTGCAATTGCAAATATTATCATATATAATAATGTGTGATAAAAAAGTTTGAGCCTGTGCCACCTGTAGGCTGTAAGAATGATTGGGAAGGGAACAGAGGCTGATACATACCCACCAACAACATGGTAGTGTGTGTACATATGGGGTCAAAAAAAGGGCAAGTCATCATGTGGACTATCTCCTGATGGGTCCTCATCAGCCTAACTATCATCCTCAGACACCTGGTTGAGCACGATTAGTTTTGTGCATTATGCTGTGTCACTGATGTTGCAAGAATTACATCTCACCTGTTATTCTGGTGAGACTAGAAACAGCAAGCTGTTGGTAAAATGATTCCTAGCAAGAAGCCTTGTCCAGACATATTACCCATGACATCCATCTGCCATGAGTGTCAATGGCAGGCCCTATCATCATCAACCACAGGAAAAGAGTCAACGACAGCGAACAAACACTTATCTGTAGGGCTGCAGGCAGTTTCCCTCAGTGATTAACAGTAAGAACCTAGCAAGCCACTCATTGCATGGTCACTTTGCCTTGACGCAGGAGGAATGCATACCCATATGAAATGGTTAGAATAAAAGTTCCCCAGCTGTGTACCCCTTTATTAAGAGGAATTGTTATGTTTGCTAGCCTTTGACAGCATGTTGGGCTTACCTCCCCTTGTCTGGATATTCAGCCTCCAGGAGGCTAGCACTGCATTCATTGTACATCTCTATGGCCATAGGAAGAGGCAGAAGAGGCCGCAACTGAGAGGGTCTGCCTTGCATATGCAGAAAGGTCTGCTCCTCTCCGCGAGTCGCCCAGTGTTAGCTGTTTTGGAGGTGCTCAGTGATTGAATCACTGGGGATACCCAGTGCAATGTGTGTGCACTTAGAATCATAGAATAGTTTGGGTTGGAAGGGACCTTAAACATCATCTAGTCCAACCTCCTCTCCAATAAGCAGGGACATCTTCAACTAGACCAGGTTGCTCAGAGCCCTGTCCAACTTGACCTTGAATGCTTCCAGTGATGGGGCATCTACCACCTCTCTGGGCAACTTGTTCCAGTGTTTCACCACCCTCATAGTAAAAAAAAAATTATTTCTTCCATCTAGTCTAAACCTTCTCTCTTTTAGTTTAAAGCCATTAGCCCTTGTCCTGTCGCAACAGGCCCTGCTAAAAAGTTTGTCCCCATCTTTCTGGGAGGCCACAATAATAAATAGTCTCTATAAAGTTTCCCTAGAGCTTTCTCTTCTCCAGGCTGAACAACCCCAACTCTCTCAGCCTGTCTTCACAGGAGAGGTGCTCCAGCACTCTGGTCATTTTTGTGGCCCTTCTCTGGACTTGTTCCAACAGGTCCATGTCTTTCCTGTGCTGAGGACTCCAGAGCTGGACACAGTACTCCAGGTGGGGTCTCACCAGGGCAGAGTAGACGGGCAGAATCACCTCCCTCGACCTGCTGGCCATGCTGCTTTTGGTGCAGCCCAGGATACGGTTGGTATTCTGGGCTGCAAGTGCACATTGTCGGCTCATGTCCAGCTTTTCATCCACCAGTACCCCCAAGTCCTTCTCCGCAGACCTGCTCTCAGTCCCTTCATCCCCCAGCCTTTATTGATACTGGGGGTTGCCCCGACCCAGGTGCAGGACTTTGCACTTGGCCTTGTTGAACCTCGTGAGGTTCACATGGACCCACTTCTTGAGCCTGTCCAGGTCCCTCTGGATGGCATCCCGTTTCTCAGGCGTGTCAACTGCACAACTCAGCTTGGTGTTGTCTGCAAACTTGCTGAGAGTGCACTTGATCCCACTGTCTGTGTCATTGATGAAGATACTGAACAGTGCTGGTCCCCCACACTTCACTCCACTGTGTCCCTGTTGGACTTGGCCAAGCTACATGCCCTTCACCGAGAAACAGGAGGTCTTGTTGGCTCCCACCTTTTTGTGGGAATAACCTGCATAAAAGAAAAGAAATAGCCATGGGACTTTATGAAGTTTTGCCTCCCAACAGGATCTGCAATTTTTCACTGTTTTCAATCCCCAGTGGGCTGGATTAATTGTATTCAGACACTATTATCCCACTTTTAAAAACAAAGAAATGATGAACACGGAGGTCTGTGGCTACTCAAAGCCATATGGGAAGCCTAGGTGAAAACAGAGATCCAAATCCTCACCTTGGTTCAGGATAGCACTGTTACTAATAGATGGGCATACCCTTCCCTTGCTCCACCTTTCCAGCTTCCAGTCACCCGCTCAGTCCTGTGGCTTCTCCGTTGCCACTAAGAATTTGCAAATTTCTAATTCCACAGCATAAAACGAAAAGCTGAAAAAAGGAATGGATGTGTGAGATTTTTTTTTTTCTTGGCAACATTTAGGAATGAAGGGGATGAAGAGAAGACACACAAGAAGCCCAGATAGCTCCCCTGTCCTGGACGAGACCCTCACCTCAAAGTGAAGCACGGACTCCCCTCTCTGTTACAAACAGAACATGGGGCTAATGCTCCATAGAAAGAAAACACCTACTTGGTCTTCACCCAGTATGTACCTTTCTGGGTAACAGCGAGGATGCGTCATGTACACACGTGATCGAGTGCACGCGTGTGTGCTTTCCAATTAATTCTTTCAGCTCTTGTGGTGATTTTTTGGTCTCTCTAAACAGACAACCAGTATAAGAATGACATTTTGCAATCAAATGTTGAATGCATTTTTTATTTAAACATTAAGATTAAATTACAAAAGCTTCTGGAACAAAGAAGGGATGCCAAGGAGGAAAGAGCTGAAAACTCAGATTGCATTTTCTCATTCATTGTGAAAGCAAAACACATTGGCAGCAGCAAGGCGTTTTATAGAAAAGTTTCAGATGGACAGTACAAAGACCTTTCTGTCAATATTGTCACTGAAACACCTTGCTGTCATGAAGCACATCTTTTTTTCTGATCACACTTCTTAGTGTTGGCTAATTTGTTTTCATTGTGGGAAACAAGTAATAATTATTTGAGAATTACTGTAATTTTTCACTGTTAATCTCTGCTAATATAATACAATCTTCTTCTTGGGAAAATGTCCAAACATTATTTACTTTACCCTAATAAAAATGTCTACTGCTGTTGTTAAAAGTTTTATTTGCACAAGTATGTTCCTAATCTATGTTAATTTCATGCATTATATCTCTATTTTTTGGAATAAATACTGAGAATCATTAGAGAAATTTCCTTGGAATGTAAAATCCAAACAAACTTCATCTTTTCTTTTATGGGCAAAATTCTACCACCTTTATTTACACAAGTAGCATCCTGCTCTCTATATTACTTCACTGCAAGCTAGAGGCTCAAGCAGTGAAAATCAGCATAGCCCCATTAGGATTTACTGCATTGTATTAACTTTTAATGGAAATTGGGCTGAGCAGTTTCATCTGTGGAGTAATGAGCTACTTCTAACCAGTAAAGGTGCTCAAACATAGCCCTACACTTAGTAATTTGGCACATTTACAACTGGCGTTACTCAGTAACCTATCAGATGACAATAGTGGAGCTCTTCTGTAAAATATAGGTTAAGCCTACATTTGTATGACTGTACATCTGAAGTATAAAAACCACGATATGTAGTACACTTGAACAGTTAAAAAATATAACTTATTTTATTTGTAAACTATCAATGCAAGATACTCAGCAGCAAAGAAGCCATGTTCAATGTCTTCTGATCTTTTATAAAGATCTGTTGCTGTAAGTAATATAATCGTCTCCGAAACATCTGAGGTTACATGTAGAAACAATCAAGGCAATATTATTTGTACATATTATTAAACATGCAAAAAACTTCCTGAAGAATATTGCCCAAATGTAGAAAGTCGTCTGGATCTCAAATTTTCCTTGGTAGCATCTGCTTTGTAAGTATGGCTCACTTGTGGCTTCAGAGTCCTTCAGTTTATTTTGGAGAATTGGCACCTTTAATAACAGGCTCCCTATTCAAATATGTGGCCCAGTAAACCAAGTTGAAAGTTCCAAACAGCACTGGGAAAATTATCCGGGACATTTTGTCAATCTTACTGATGCTGTTGTAAGTCTTTTTGCTTTCAGCGGGCTTTTCTTCTGCAGGCTTCACTGGAGCAGATGCAGTGTTTGAGATGACAGATGGGGCTGAGTCCTTTGGCATGTTTGGTGCGGGGGTCATCTTCCCGGTGCTGTAAGTATTGGTTGATTTATTTCCCAACAATTCACGTTCTTTTTTCTGCGGTGTGAAGAACAAAAGAACAGAAAGTGGAAACACGTTCTCAAGATATTAACCCAAAAATCTAAGTACCATAATCAATCATGTTAACAAATGCCTGTTGGCTATTCCAACTTTGACTCCCAAGCAGCTGTTTCTGCCTCAATTTTATAGCCCTTACTTAGGTTAAACTTTCCCTGACACCAGAGAAAGCTAAGAGCAGCTGGCCAGATCCTGGATCCCACCTGGTGTGTGCACTAGCAGCCTCTTTTGTCAGGGCAATGCCGTTCTGCACTTGCAGAGGTTGCTGCCCCATGGGCAGCTGCCAAGACACGGACCTCACCCTCCTGGCTGCAGCAAGGAGTATGGTGAAGGACTCATTGCTCCTGCCAGCTTCCCCTCTCTGTGTCACTCTTACAGGATGCCTGTGGGTAGGAGCTCTCTCTAAGACACCATTTGCTAAGAGTCAGTCCTATTCCAAAATTGTCATTTCAGCATGAAACATGAAAGTTTGTGTTTTCACAGAATTGGTCTTTTGTCTCTTTATTATTGGGGTACTGTGGTGGGACATACAGATGATGGAGACTGATAGTCTATCTCCATAAAGAGAAGGTGGCATATTTCCTTGCATATTTTCCCCTATAGGAAGGTGAAAGTATGTCATGAGTTAATAAAAGAACCTTTTCACGAAGAAGCTGAAAATTGTCCATTCGGTTATTTGAACTACGCTGAATAACTGCTTTTTATTCTAGATATTTAACAAATGTAAGGTAAGCACCTTGATTTTAGCAGCTTCCTGGGCTTTTTTGCCATCCCATGCCCAGCTCCTCTTGGTGAAATAGTTGACTGTTGCAAACTCAATCAATGCAGAAAATACAAAGGCATAGCAGACAGCTATAAACCAGTCCATTGCAGTAGCGTAGGCCACTTTTGGCAAAGAGTTACGGGCACTGATACTTAAGGTGGTCATGGTGAGGACCGTTGTTACTCCTGTAAAGGAGAAAAAAAAAGAGGCAGAGATGAGTTTGGTAGCCCTTACATCCCTAACAAGTTATGAGCAGGCCCCAATTCAGCTGAATACCAAAGAAGGCCACATGAATTCAGTCAGTGTTTGTATATTACAGTCCAAGAGAGTAAGATACGTTGCTCTCCAAGAAAAAATTAAAACCTCCACCCTCAGGTGTTTATTTCTGTGGTTTCCTGGTTATCTCTAGTATTTAAATAAATATTTTTAGGGGGTAACACAAACCAGCTGCTACATAAACCAAATCCTTACTGGTATTTTATCCCCGTACACCGATGCATGGTATGTATAGAGTGTCCCTCATCAAGCAGTACATTATAAAATCAGTGAGCAACCCATTTAGCAGTAACTGCCAGAATAAGGTGGGATTACTGATTTTATTTCCTTACATGGAGATTTTACATACAAAATTGTTGGCTGTTATTGATTTCCTTGACTGTAGCTCCTCCTTTCCCACAGGCCATTAAATGACAGAGCTGACACTACTTTAATTTGTGGACGGATACCCCCAATAGGACAAAATTCAACTCTCAGTTACAGCTTTGCAAACCTAGAACGGATACCAATGGTCAGCAAAGCGACGCTGGTACCTGTATTCTCCCCATACAGCTTGCTGAACTGATTTTTTGATCAAAACTGCTGACTGATTTCAGTAGGTTTGTACAGAAGAATGAATCTTTAAAGAACAGCTGAATGGAGTTTTACATAATAAACTGTTCCCACGCCCCTCATTTTTCATCTAGTGAAAATTTTGTATTTCACCAGCCTTCACTTAGAAGACTGTGTTTATTTTCTGCAATCTTCTACTGATAAATTGAGTAATTTAAGAGACCCCGAAGGATTTTTCCATGACAACTTCTGTAGTAAATATACGTTTTCTAAATGCAAAGTCATATTAATTTGTTTGATGGTAATAGAGACAATTGTCACTAATTAACCTCTACATGGTTTTCCCAGATAAACATCTTAAAACAGTGATAAACAAAATGTCTTGAAGTGAAATCTGTTTCAAATGCTTAGCTAGAGTATACACTAAATATGATAATATGCATGGGGTTTTGTTCTAAACAACCCAGTATTTTACCTGAGTGGGAAAAATAACCTTACAAATGACACTAATCTAATTCTTCTGTCTTCTGTCCTTAACCTTCATACAATTAATTCTTGAGCACTTTCTGTCATAACTTTAGCAAAAAAGCCCAGTGTTTTTAAATGGATTTTGAATTTAAAGTGGAAGAGAACATGGGAACATGATAGAACATCTAACATCTCAAGTAGATATAAGCATTAGTGCACTGTGTTTTTGCTACAGCAAATCATTTCCACAAGCCAGATCATTCTTTCCTGTGTGCTGGGAGAAAGGGGGATACTCACCAAAGACAGTCCTAGCAGGGACAGATTCTCTGTTTAGCCAAAACGACACTTGTGATAAGATGACAGTCATGATGCAAGGAAGGTACGTCTGGATGACAAAATAACCAATTTTTCTTTTCAGATGAAAATGGGCTGTCATAATAGTATATTCGCCTAGAAGGAGAAAAATGCGCATGTGGGTAAAATAAGGGAGACTTACTGATTTAGGAACTTAAGCAGGCCAGCTCCACCCTCCCATTTGAGGAAACCATTCAGCCATTTTTAATTGCATGAAATATGTCTGGATTTCTGCCCTGTAGAAAACGAGGACTTGAGACAGAGGTGCTGCTAGATCCTGCTAGTCTTCACATTCAGTCCCCAAAAGCAGAAGACAACGACTGGTTGTTCCTACTGCACCGAAAGGCTGTGGTCCTTTTATGCACCTGGGACATCTTGATGTTCACAGGTTTAAAAAATCCATGTGGCTGGCACTGCCTCAGTCCTGCCTGGTTTTGACTCAGTCCTGCAAACTCTCTTATCAGAGTAATGATTAAGGCCATCTACTCTAAGAAAACTGATTTAGCAGAAGGACTTAAACTCATTAGGGCAATTGTTACTGCCAAGCCATCAGTTTTTCCGAATGAGAACTCCCTCTGCACTGCACTTTAGGGACTGCCATCCCAGTATTGGTGCTGCAAAAAAATGCAAGCTTTGCTCATGGACTCTGGGATGTCTTGTTGATCTCAGTACCCAAACCCATCAGATGGCTCCTCCAGGAATCAAAATCCCTCTAGTACATGCAGTTTTCCTAGGATTTGGTACACTTTAGCCCTTGGAAAGAGAATGTTTCTGGATAGATGTTGTGCCAAATCTTGTTCACTTGTGCAATGAATATTGTACTGCCTGCAGGGAGAATTCACTGAAAACTTCCACCGCAGTGCTAAATTCTGTACCTTTTTTATATGCCAAATCCACAGCATTGCCTTAATCTGTCTTTTGTCACGTCTTCTGAATTTCAATAAAAGCCTAAAAAAATGCACTCCAAAAATCAACAGATCAGCTGTCACCTTCGCTAATGTATCAGAAAAAATGAAAACTTAAATGGTTTTTTCAGACTGTTCCTGTAAAACCATATAGTTGTTACTGAAGGCTATTCACTGATGGTAACTGCTCCCCAAAGCAAAAATCTTGCTAGCTAAAAACAGACTAGTTTGTCTAAGAAAAATAAGAGTAAAAACAAAATGTAAGAATGTAAAACAACTAACCCCCTTCAATCCCTAACAGATCTCCACTCACATTGGTATCAAATTAATTTAAAAGCATGCATCATTCACCTGGGTACTGATGAATCAGAGTAATGCCTGTTCTGAAAGATATATTTTCCTCCAAGAATAAATCAAATACAGCTATAATCTCTGTTGCAAAATTTGACTGTTAGTCTCTATAGACCAGCCACAAAAGGAAAATATATAACAGACTGATTCTGCCTTGAATGAATAGCCCGAGTTGAGCTGCAGCCAGCATTGCTAAGCAGTTAGATTTGGCAGATTATTTCTAAGTGACAATATGGCTAATTAGCAGAGAACAGGTCTACAGTGAAAGTGCTTTTGCAGGTATAGCTGCACTGATATGTTATGCTAGAGGAGCTCCATTATTCTGCATGAAGTTTACAGACCTTGTTCGTGCTGAGGATTCTAGATAGACTGGAATTGGAATAGCACAGAAATGCCTTAGCTGACAGCTTGCCTCAATCTTTATGACTTTCTTCTGGAGTCTGATTTTCTGGTGAAACGGTTCCCTGAAGAGGGATGTGGAGATGGGCAGGGAATGCTGTGAAACTGGGGAGAAAATCCCTGTGAAGCAACATCTAATTCCATTCCATTTAGTGCAATTTTGAACCAGGGATGCTGAACATGCTATGGTCTCAGGAGGAATCCCACTTGCTCTTTATTTAGGAGCATTCAGTTTGTGGATACCCATAAAATATGCCAGGAGCAGCAGGGTCTATGTGCCTGTAATCTGTTTCTCAGTTGCTACTGCGCTGGGATGTGTTTGAGTCACAGTTTCCCTGCTTGCTAAGGAGTGACGATGTGCATTATTGATTTTGACAGTATGCTTTCAGAGCCGGAATAAAAAAACATCTACACAGCTTCAGCAGAGCAACAGGACCCTCTTTTTTCCTTTCTAAAATACAGAAAACTAAAACCTACATTTTGATGGCCCTCCACAGCTGATTTTTACCTTATCATTTTCTTTAACGTATCAAAGCTCTTGTGTCCGCTGAAATAATGATATCACTTTGATTTTGTACTTGCTCTTCTTCCAACTGATATCTTCTCCCATTTCCCATGCTGTTCTTTTCCAAAAATGCCTACACTAGGAATGCTTCCTCCAGCAGACTAAGGGCTTAAGTAAACCCCATAGCTTGGTTTTTAATGCCCTGCAATGACTGCTTAAAGTAAAGCTAAAAGCTGCCTGAGTTGGCCTTTTGTTTATATAGAACAAAATCCTGCCTCTCTTGCAGTGGCAAAGCTCCCTTTTACTTCTGCAAGGCTGCTGTTTATCCTTAGACCATAAGCTTTCTTGAGCAAGAGCTAATTTTTGTTATAGGTTTACGTAGCACTTAAAAAGAGAATCCTGTTCCTGATGGGGTCCACCCATCACTGCACAAAACAATTTTAATAACAAATTTAGCACTAATGAAAAGCCCTAGAGCAGGAGTGGCTGCATTTCTTCACAGAGCTATGCTACTGTGCTGCTGCTGGTCTTAATGTTTTTGGGTTTTTTTTATGCTTTAAAAGCTGCTACAGTATTTTTTTGGTATCTAGGTGATAGAGTTCTGGAGATCATGCTAACAAATTTTCCAGGATCTTACATGCATTCTTCCATCACCATTATGCTGGGATTCAACAGAATGTTTTAATGAGGATAGAACAGCCCCTGGGCTTGTTTTTTTACTGGATATACCTGGACTCAGGTGTACCAATAGCTGTTGTGGTGAGATCCTGACATTAGGGCTGTGACACCACAACCCTGACCATGCTGACATCCAGAATATTTTGGCCCACGAGAAATGCCCGTTTCCTTTTTATAGTGATGCAGGGGAAACATTCATCTCAAGGAAAAACCAGAATTATTTGGTGCAAAATGAAGAACTGAATGCTTCTTTTATTATTTAGGCTTTGGATATTTCAGAGCTCAGGCTCCAGCTGGCAGAAGATAAAAGAGTGGGTTTTTGTTTTGTTTTGTGGCACGGCAGATCCTAAGTTAGCAATGAGAGATTCTGGGTATGGGGAGCAGAACTGGGCAACCATCTGCAGAAGGCAGTAAGATCCACTTGGACCCAAATCCCTTATCTGATTGTGTTCAGCATTTGAACCACCAGGACATAACAGATGTTAGGGCTGTTGGAAACAGTGTGAGTAGTCAAATATCTTCTCTTTTGGGGGAATGACATTTGGGGATGTTAGCACAAAAAAAACCAACCCCAAACAGGTAGAAATGTCAGAGCTGTTTTCTGTGGCATGGCTAAAACATTCCCAATTTCAAGACTGGTTGATGAATTAGCAGTGCCAGGATATCTTTTCTGAGAAGACAGCTAAACTTAGCAGCTTGCCTACAAAATCAACAGAATCCTAAGGGACTGGTACAGGTCCAGCATTTCTGCTAGAAGGGAGAGCATAAACGTCCTATGACATACACAAACATTTTGCCTATGCAACTGCAAGAGCTGTGTAGTTTGACTTGTGTATCAAAAAACCCACAAAAGATCCAAGCACTTGGATTTGTGCAATAGCTATTTGGCTTTCCTTTTTCACGTTCAACAATTCAATAGAAGGAAGAAATGCCTTAGACAGCGTTCATAAGTAACCCTGATTACTGGCCTCCTACGAGCTTGATGAAGTCCAGAAAATCCATCGCTGACTGATGCTTTCCCTGTGCAAAATCGGATTTTTGTATTTTGCTAATCCCCGGTTACAATCTGTGTCCTGCTCTTTGTGATCCACCCTGCAATCAGAATCCAGCCAGCCCAGATGTAACTCGGGACATTAATATAAAATCTTGACGTTGGAAAGCAAGCATTTATTAGCCTAAATCTTAAGATACAGGAGGGAGGTGTTTACTGGGCAGAAACTTTGGGATTTGTCTGAAGAGCCCCCTGTTTCCTTGGGCTGAGGAATACAAGGAGCTTTCACAGGCAAAGCTGCAAACTGGAAGTGACCTGGAGCTGACACACTGGAGCACTCACTGCCTGGGCTGGATGGTTTTCTTGCTCTGAGGAGCAGAACGAGCTTGTAGGAGATGCCCCAGTACATCCTCTGGATCTTTTTCTTGGCAATGATGAAGGCGAGAGGGGAGCTGCCATTCATTGCAGAAAACAATGCAGCTATGATGGTAAACTGGTAAGAAAAAAACTGTCTTTGCTCTTTAATGGGAGATAGCGCACTTGTCCTTTTTTTCAGCGGTGGTTGCTCTGACTCCGTCTATATGCTTCTCTGGACTTTAGATATCTGCTTTAGCAACAGCTTACTGTCTCCTGAAATGGGGGAGGATGGGGGTGAAGCTCTATAGGATGGAGACGGCAGTTGTGTTTTATGGCTCACCTGTGCTGGCCGAGGCAAGCTTTCCCTCACTTTGTCTCCTGTTTGGAGAACAGGTGGCAAGCTCAGGGGCCCCTCTCTTTTCCACGTTTGGACAGTTTGAGCAGAAAGCTTTACGCCTTCATGTGTTGGTCCTACTAATTTTGTGTGTGAGTGTACATCTACCTGTTTTCACATCCCCTAAACTTCCTGCGGATAGTAACAGGTTCCTGACTCAATCTACCCTAACTAATGACATCCTCTACAACCCTGCCTTCGGCTCAGAGCCTGTCATTTTTCACCAGGGACACACTGCCTCACCAGAAGACTCTGTCGGACATTGCCAGCAGGAATTGCTCGCAGTCGTGTTGCTGCAGGCTTTCCCTTTCCCTTTCCCTTCCCTGACCCCCGTGCGACCACCCGCAGTGGAAATCCCCCTTCCTTCCCTTCCTGGCAGGCTATTTCGTTTCCAGGCTGAGAAGCCCACTTGGTGGATGCCACTAATGCTCTCCAGACCGAGTGCATTGTGTAACCTGGTTAAGCCCCTGGTCCTGCTGAGCCCACGTGAGCCCTGTCCTGGCCTCGACCCCCCCGGGAGTCCCCCCGCCAATGCGCGCCCAGGGCTGCCCTTGCGTGGCAGCCTTAAGAAGCAGGGGGGCATGGCTCACGTGGGTGCCCGGCCTGCGATTAAAGCTTCTTTGCCTCCCTAATGCTGCCACATCTGGCGCCTCCGCTAGCAGCCCGGGAGGAAATGGGAATCCTCGGGGTTGGCACCTCCTCTCCAGCCATGTGGTCCCCCCCCGGACACGCTGCTGAGCCACGCCACGAACCACAACCCCACCTGCCCTCCGCTCCCTTCCCCCCACCCCCGCCACGGTTTCATCAAGCAAATAATTTTAAAGCGATGATTGGAATGGATCAAAACGCGTGGGTGGTGTTTGCCTCCCGGGGTGGTTCCTCCCACAGGGAAATAAGCCAGCAATAGCGCTGGCAGCCGCAGCAAAGGCAGTGGCCAAGAAGCTGTGTGCAGCTTCTCCAGCGCTCCCGATAAATAGCAGGGGCTTGGATGCATCTTCAGCATCAGCTTTGCAGCGTGCCTAAGAGCCAGCATACAACCCTCTCAGTGTTTCGGTGCCTCTGCCGAGTAGCCAGAAACCTGCACAGGACCTCCGCAGCACCCCACGTACCACAGATGCTTCCCTGTTCCCCTTGCAAAGTAACCAGGGCCAGTAGATCTCCCCTCCTGCTCTAGCTATCAGCAACCATGGGATAGAAATATTCTCCCTACCTGTACTGGTACTGATGTTTTCAGTTCCTACAGTTTGTCCCATCAGGTGGTACTGGTTAAGTCGTGAACCATCTTCAGCCACCACTACAGACGTTGTGGTGCTATTAGTCCATACATAGATCACTTCAGAATTTGGGTAAGCATCTGTTGACAAGAGGGATAAAAGAGGGTGATGAGTAAGAAACACTGTGTAATATTTTAGTGGATCCTGAAACGATAAACGGTGTGGAGAGGGAAGAATGGAGGAGTGAGAGTGAATGGAGAAAAACAAATAAAGATGATACAATCGTGTTCCCATATGCCCAGCTCAAAAAAAAAAAAAAATTAGGTTGAAGCCTTCTAATATAACAGATGTGTGGGATGGTTTGTCAAAGGCTGGAACAGTGGAGGTATAAATATAATCCATCACAACCACTCGGATCGGCAAAGAGCAGCTCAGACCCATACTCACCTATCTGGCAGCTCCTAAACCCCAGCAAGCTGCAAAAGGCATTTTGCTGATTTCCCCCCCTCAAAAGGACTTGGGCACCTAAAGTGCCTGAACAGGGACCTGTGTCTTGTCTCATCTCCAAGATAAATTATACTAAGTGATGCCGTGTGCAAGTGCAGGATCTGGTGTTTGTATGCTGACTTTGGGACATGTATGTGTGGATGAGAGTGTAGGTCTGGTGCACAGGAGATGGCTGTAGATAAAGGAAGCTGGGACGTGAGTGCCTGTGCCTGTGATGCTGTGGAACCAGAGACAGGATTCAGAGGTAAGACTGCAGGAAGGAGAGCAAGAGTGTGTGTACCAGAGCGAAAGGGTGGTGATGTGGAAACACCTGCACACCTGGAGATGCAAAAGTGATAAGATTTCTCTCACATTCATTTAGAAGTCCTAGGAAATAAAGGTGGTGGCAGTACTGCCAACTCATTCCTTCCCCTATAAATGTTGTTGTTATTTTTAATGCCCTAACACCTGGAGTAGTTATGCTATTATGAAGGAATCTCAGTTTTCTGTTAGAAAGACAGTCAATGTTTGTTTTATTTTTTTAAGCCTTCTCTGCAGATAAAGTCTCAAAAACTCCAGGAGCCGACAATACATTTAAATATGTGTTTATTTAACACAAGTAGGTCTCACACTTCTTAGGGCACCCTGATCATTGAAAGCTTTCAGGTAACATTACTGCAGGCATGTTACAGTGGGCTGGAATCCACTGCACTAAAACCTCTGGAAAGCAGGCAAGGCTTACTTTCCAAATAGGGGGTGAAATACAGCTAGAGTTGGAAGCGGTCTGAAGCTATACTAATATCTCACATTCTGCACTCTGTAAGCTGGGGGTGCAGAATGTTTCCTACTGGAAAAAATCACATCCTAGTTCAATGCAATCTGTGCAGGAGGCAACACATGGTGGCTTTCCAGGCAAGGACTTGAGAGTCAAGAGCAAGAGGTTAGCTTGAAAGATCATGTATACTGGCTCCATCAGACTGCGAGTTTTGTTTTCTAGAGCTAGTATGCTGTCTTGGAAAGCTGCAGCTCTGTGGAGGACTTTAAAAATTTCACAGACAGTGGTTCAACGTGAGCTGAAACACTGCAATGGCAAGAAATAGACAAAGGTGGTCCCTGGATCCCTACAACCAGGAATGTCAAACAGAAAATGGGAGGTGATCCTGATTCAGGTTAAGAGCATTTGCAAGTAGCACAATGAGCTGCAGATCACTTGGATGCTAGAGCAGGTAGCAGGCAAGAAAGAAGCACCTTGTTTTCACTGATGCTAATGTTCCCGTAGCATCTGTGAGAAGTGCTGCCAGAAGCAGGACACTAGGCTAGATACACCTTTGGTCTGACCATTTATGGCTATTTGTACATTGTTGTCCACACCTCAGAAAAGATATGGAAATAATGAGGACAGAGAGTGGGAGAGAGTTCAAAAGAGGGTCACAAATATCTCCATGGACTGGAGAACAAGTCATGATTTGAAGCTTAAGGAGCTCAACTTACTTAGCTCACTGACAAGAAGCTGAGACATGACTCAAGTACTGAGTATGGATACTTGCATACAGAAAAGAGATCTAAAACGAGGATGAATTTCGTGTACTACTGACAAAAGGAAAACTCAGTGTTTGAAAGATGGTTTCAGGCAGTCTGATGAAGAAAATTATGGACTACTGTCACTAGAAAGTAATGATGGGATGAGATCTTTCTTGTCACATATCTGACAGTTGTTGCTGCTGTATTCAGGACTGGAGCTGATCCAGGCTTTGGAAGTTGAGGATCTACAAATCCTCCATCCCTTATTAGCCATGCAGCCGTGCAGGACTGCCCACAGGCCTTCCATGTGCTTGTATTTGTAGTTGTGCAGTAAAATTACTGTAATTACATCTCATGATCTGCTTTGAAAGGCTAAGAAGGAATTTCTTCCCTATTTAAAAATATTTGCATCACAAAAAGGGATGGAATTTCACCTTCCCTTTTAGAGCTGAGATACTTTCTCATCTCAGAGATGATTACGAATTCACATGTTATAAATAATTCCAAAGCTAGATCTGGAAAAGGCAAGTAGGAGGAGAGGGGTCCATTAAAAAAGGTGGTGCAGAAAGCCCTCTTTTTTTAATGCTTATCTGGTATATGTTGCTCATGTGCTGATTTCCCCAATGAATGTTGGATTTTTGCAGGCAGATTTGGGATTGTCAGAGAATTTGATTTTTACCTATGTTACTTCCTATGGAAAAAAAAAGATTGGACTTCTTGCTGGGATGATCCAGATGTACACCATGTGAGCAGTTCCCTGTTACTGCAAGGATGCCAGACAGTGGGATAATTGCGTTTGTCCTGTTTTCTGCCAATGGCACACAATAATTCAGCCCGACTAGACACCTCCTGGTGAGAGCACTGTAACCAAATTCCACTGAAATTGTGACTACACAGGAAGATAGGCCTGTAAAGCATAACAAGTATTCAGACGCTTAGCTCTCCTTAGCCTTGGGGATCCTAAAATAAATCAGTGCCTCTGCTTTGCATTGCAGCCTTCACCTAGGTACTTAAATACATGCACAGGTACTAGGTTGGAGGCTTCTACTCTGGAGAAGCCCAGCACCTCCTCCTGTAAAAAATATCTGTCATTCAGACAGAGGCCAGAAGGTGCCAAAAATCCACCCAGATCTCGCAGGTATGCCCAAGTGATACTTTGTGAGGCTGCTTTCTTTACAAGCCATAGCAGAGAAGGGACGCTGCCCAGCACCCGCTTCCTACCAGGCCACCTGGTGAGAAGACAGAACACTCAGGCAGGCAAAAGTAGAGCTTGAGGCCAGTCCCTGCAGAGCCCACCCCAAACTGATGCAGCCTGCAGTGATGTGCCCCCCTCCAAAGAAGTTTGTCAGATTAGGAATAATATGAATTTACCCCAGTCTAGAGATCACATATATGTTATGATTCTTATCTATCTTCCATGCAGGCCTAAGAAAACATGGTCTGGTTTTGAAAAGCTGCAATGTAAGATTTTTTGCTTAGTGTCTTCTTTCTTCACTATGGGCCAGGCTCTGAGTGTCTAAGTCCTCTTGGGGAAAAAAGAAGAATGGAGAAAATGTCAAAACACGAATGTGAATGTAAAAAAATACAGCCACCCTCTCAGTCCATGAGTACCCTTCAGAGAAACTTACAACTCTACAAGAAAAGGCCACTCCATGCACCCTGGTGTGGCAGCTGAACCCCTGGCCATCTCTTTTCCGGTCATCCAGATAAACCTCCAAGTAGATAAACCTGTGTACTTGTAGCAGGTAGTCGTCTTCCTACCTCAAACTTTCTGCCACATTATTCCAAAAACCTCCAACTCCCATTATCCCAAACTTGACTACCAAAACCTCCAGCTCTGCTGCTGCTAACCCATGCAGTATAATAAGGCAGAGTCATATTGAGAGCTGAAAGTGTGGGAGTAGGCTAGAATAATATTATTTTGCTACCGGGATAGAGCAGGTGCTAATGGAGAGATAGTAGTATCCACTGTCATACCAAATTGTGTAAAAACCTTCTTCCACTTAGAGAAAGCTTCCAGTAGGTTGCCTACCAGCCATGCTTGTTGAAGGACTGAAGAACTTCAGCTCATGCGTTCTAGAGTTATAAGAAAGGTTTACTGCTGACAAGGGAATAAGGCCCTCCCCTCCTCTCTCTGGTACACACAGGAGGGACAAGGAGTCTCCCAAAGGGTTACAGAAAAATGTAGTAGAGGCTTTGGGTTAGCAAGCTGGGAGAATGCTGCTGGTGTTGCTGCAAAAGGAAACTCACATTCAAAGCCACTGAAAATGCAAGTGAGACTGCCTGGTATTTATTCTACTTTAAGCAAGTGCATTTCTTCTGGTTTTATGAACCCAAATAATTAATTTGGTGTCCTTTACATTAATTTTGCTGGCTTGCCAAAGAAAGGGGTAGCCTCGTTAAATCATTCTTTCTCTTCTAAGCTCAGTCTTTCAAAAAGAAGAAAAAAAATAAGGTAGCAGTTGAGATGAACAGCTAAAATTAGAGACGTATAATGTTATTAGAAGTGAGAAAGTGACAACAGACATTTATTTGTAGTGGACATTTGATAAATGGCTGCAGGCTTATCACCAACCAGAATGATGAAATAAGTAATTTCTTCTCCTATCTGTTTACTGATGAGCAGATCCATTTTTTCTACATTCTAACATCCAACACACATCACACAATATAAAAACAGTAAAGATCTCCTTTGCTCTTCTCCCACCCTCATCCTGCTCTCTTATGTCCGGCAAGGAAAGCATGACATGGTCTTTCTTACACCAGTGAACAGAGGGCATGGGAGCGACCACAGCCCAAGCAAGGAAATACATTAAGACAAAAGCCTGACAAAGCAGAGCAGCCAGTTGGTAAGACCTGGAGGATCCCTGCCATTCACCTTGGCACTGAGGCGTGCCCTGTCTTCCCTGTTTTCATTTGGAAATGAAAACAGCGTTATCAGTGCTGCATCCTCCTGTACATTCAACTAGCAGCCCACAAGCAGGGAGCAGGTGGTGGCACCTGTGGCTAGTGACAGTCTCCCTTCTCCCCTTTCTCTCTCCTCCACATTGGAATAAACTCCAAGAAAAAAAAAAAAAGAAGGAAAAAAAAGAGTATTTTTTGGCTCCTTAAGTCAAATAAACCTAAGTGTGGATTGCTGAGACTAAACTTTGAATCCATGGGACCCAGATGTATTTCTAGGACTGATTTTTTGAAGCTATAATCCATGAAAAAAAATCAGCACCGATGTCTGCCAGTAAGTTTTCATATCTACAAGACAGGGCATAAAATAATTTAGGGAAAAATAATCCCTCTCCAAAACACCCTCCAGATCCTTCTACAGACCTCACAGGAAGCTATGAAAGCAGTGCCTGCATAATTAAATGAACTCAACCTGTGAAATGTTGAATCTGTGTGTATGGGTGCCCATCCTGCATGCTTGAGTTGCATTCCACAATTAAACAAACCGTTTATCAACAAACCATGGCTGGAAATTTTCTTTCAGAATTATGCTAGTTGGAGGCTGAATTCACTTACAGCTACCCTGTAGAAAGATTAGTTTTGGCTTGTTTTCTATTTTATTCATTACAATTGTGCAGTTACAGTCTTTGCCTTTATCATCGTATTTAGTACATGCCACAGGATCATCAGACAGTCTAGTCTTGGGAATATTGCTAATCCCCATCAAAGCCTGTTGATGAAGAAAGATGTACATAAATTGTCAGTTTTTCTAGAAGCTCTAATTACAATCTGAATATGCATACAAATCTCTATCTTTCTATCCTATTTATCCATTAATGTATTTGACTCACTTAGATGATGTTATAGAACTCAATAGAGATCCAGATTTACAGCTTCTCAAAGACTTCTGCAAGCAGTAAACCAGTGCTGCTACTCAGACATCATACACTAGCTTGAATTCTAAGAGTAAGGCTGGATTTCTTCTGGTTTGTGCACAAATACTTTTTAAGCCATTACAAAATATCTATCAACGGTTGGACCTGTGCAACTGAGGCCAGGTTTGAGCTCCGTAACTGGACTTTCTCAAAAAATTGGTTTGATACGAATGAATCAATGTACAAATGAGATCGCTCTATAGGAAGAACTAGTGGAAAAGAGATCTAGTAAAAACGTAATTTTAAATATAAAAATAACAAGACATGGTACTAAATATGCATGGACTGGGTCTAGGGGGAAATAGCTTTTTATAACAGTAAGTTATTAAAGTAAAGCAGCAATTTAAATACTAAGAGAAATGTATTCACACATTCAATGACTAAGAGCCTAAAATGAAGACTTTGCCATAGTGTGATGAATTCTGCTGTTCTTGGGAGAATTTGAGTGTCATGGAAATTACTTTAGGGACCTGAAATCATAGAATTAAGACTGATCATTTAAATTGGCATGAGCTTACAGCATATGGATAAACAGCATGCATGATTTTAAATACGTGCCATGGACAAGAAGAGTAATTTGCATAAATACACGGGATTACAAATTTGCATCACACAGAATCACAGAATAGTTGGGGCTGGAAGGCACCTCTGGAGATTATCCAGTCCCACCCCCTGCTCAAGCAGGGACATTAAAAGCACATTTTCCAGAACCACGTCCAGTCAGGTTTTGAATATCTCCACAGAAGGAGATGTCACAGCCGCTCCGGCCAACCTGTTCCAGTTCTCAGTCAGCCTCACAGTAAAAACATGTCTTCTCATGTTCAGATGGAATTTAATGTTGTTTAATTTGTGCCCACTGTTTCTTATACCGTCACTGAGCACCACTGAGCAGAGCCTAGCTCCCTCTTCTTCGTTACCTTCCATGACGTATCAATACAGATGGATTAGGTCTCCCTGAGCTTTCTCTTCTCCAGATTGAACAGTCCCAGCCCTCTCAGCCTCTCCTCATATGAAAGATGTTCCAGTCCTTAAGTGATCTTTGTCACCCTGCACCGGACTTGCTCCACAAAGTCCATATTTTTCTTACACTGAGGAGGTCAGAATGGGACACAATGCTCCAAATGTGAGTAGAAATGAAATGCTCAGAATGGACATTTTTTGGAATGGCACAGTATCATGTAGATGGGACAATGGATGACATCCATGGAGGAAATTATTCATGGACTTGAAAAAATTCTTGTATTAAAACTGATGATAAAAGATAACAGGACACTATTCGCTGTGAAACTGGCAGTAGGAAGTTCAGTGTTACTAAAACAATTGTTTCTGTCCTTCCTGAAGTCACAATAAAAATATAATTGGATAACATAGGCAGTATTTTATATGTTTTCCCAATACACAGTTTTATTTGATCTTGTTGTCACATTCTGCAGGGAATAGAATAGGATGTTCTGAAAAATGTGCCAGACAGGTCTCGAGAGACTTCATTACTAAGCAACACTAATATGCTATACTGATCATTACTAAAAAAAATAAAGCCCTAAGTTAGGTCAAAATGACTCTGTTTCAGAACGCAATTTATAAGTCACCAAAAGGTGGGAATAGGAATGTGATAGAAGTGTCTATGGATTGGAAATGAAATGGAAGCACAGACTGTACCCACAAGGTGGTGAGACATACAGAACTGAAGGTGCCTGTGAAATTCATTTTGAGAAACATAGTTTTGTAAAAGCCATTTTCTTTGGCTTTTCAAAGCAAGCGACAGGTGGGAAGTCCTCCTTAATTTTAGAAGTTCCAGTTCATGGGGGAAAACTCTAAATGTGACCCAATTTAGAGCTCAAAAATATAAAGCAAAGGAAAAAAGTAACTTTGTAATTTTGGAGGTGGGATTCATGATTAGCATAGGCAAGGCTGCTGACTGCTTTAATACAATAAACTGACTATTTGCAAGCTGGTACACTAAATCACAGTCATACCAATGATGAGTGTAACATGAATACTAATTAACAGTTGTCCTGATAATTCACTCAGACACAGTACCTTCACAGGATTCTATTTCACCATTTAAAAAGAGCCTTGAGCCAGGAGATGTGCAGAGTAATACGGAATGTCTCTCACGGATGACTGTGGAGACAGCATGGCACTTTGAGCAACGCCGCTTAAAGAGGTGTGCATATTTGCCACCACGCAGGCAGCATCACCGGTGACAGCATCAGGTCTTCTCTGCCCCATCCTGCTCACCCAAGTGGCCACAGGGGAGACATCAGAGCGGTGCACCTATTGCCCAAGCACTGGGACCGCTGTGACTAGGACTGACTCCTTGCTGTGAAATCTGACAATATAGGCACCTGGATTAAAAACCAAGCATGGCACACCGAAGTGAGCTGTGTGTCCTAGGGTAGCAGGTCCTCAGGCTCCACTCAGAAAAAGAAAAAAAAAGAAAAGCAAAAACAGCAAAGAAAAAGTTTTCCCACTGGGCAGCCTGGACCACGTCAAACGGCAACAGACACCTTGTGGGATGCCTGCCATGAGCTGAGTAAAAGGGGTGACTAAACAGGGTCTGCTGTGGGGCTGTTACACATCCAGGTGCTCCCAAGTACCAGGCAGCACCAGGTCATCTTCCCAAAGGCCCTGCTCTCATGTGAGAGCTGACATTAGAGAGCAGGTGATACCTTCCTTCTTTCACCTCTTCCCGTTTCTTCCTCTCATTGCACTCAGTATTTATAACACAGCTTCTTGCTTTATTTTCAGATTTAGTGGTAGCTGTCTCGATCTAGAACTAATCTAAGAATTGATTTTACACCGCATTTAATGGTGGCTACACAATTGCTTTTCATATGGAACAGGTCTAAATCTGGTATTCCAGCCTCTGATGCTTCCTTTTTTTTTCTGTTATGGACAGTATAAAAGTCTGCTGCAAGAGGACTACAGCAACAGAGCAGTCAGATGTGCTGGGATGACATTTAAAAACTTGAAGTATCCTGGGACCTTCCTGACCCTATGTTGGTCTTTGTAGGCCAGGCATATGGTAATTCCAAATCAGTCGGCCAGTCTGAGCGCTGTACTAACATTTAATGAACTTTGAATTTGTAATCACAATATAAGGCAGCTATATTAACTGCTTCATTAGAAAAAACAGCATGGTCATGAGGAAGACGTTAGAGATTTAATTTACTTTTTGCAAGGCAAACAAAAGTATTCTCCAAAGTGTGACTGACACCATTACTCACTTTGCATAGTACCTTACTCTCTAAGCAATCTTGATTGCAGCGGTCCACTCATTTTGCAAGCTGCCGCTTAGTATCAGCAAAGCTAATGCGATCAGCTTTCCAGGAGTATCACTGGAGTTTCTTTTGAAAAATGCAGAGTGAATATTAGAAAGTACTCCATTTGATCTTGCTGTGGAGGGTGCCTTCACAAGCGTGGTATTTTTGGTCACATCTAACATCACAGAAAGAAACTGTGACCCCAACATAATCAACAGATATTCTTCCCACCCACTTGAGTGGCACCAGGAACTCAGGAACTCACCCATCACAGTTAGCCTATCTGTTGAATTTACCGTTCAAAGCATCCTCACTTATAAATCAGTATGACCTGAAAGCAGTCAAGAGCGACTGGGACTACTTGTGAAACTAAATACATACCTTTGTTTCTGAAACCAGTCCCTTAATGAAGACATTTACAAATCTCAGAAGTACTGCTACATTAATAACACTGTGCAAATGTGTAATCAATAGCTATGTAGAGATAGCAGGCTGAAATATTATTATTCAAACACTTTAATACTGCTCTGAGATTGCAATCACTAGAACTTATTCCCTATGCTAGAGATGCAATCATCTAAAACTCAGAAGCTGGATTACAGACTCCTGTCGTGGGACGTAAGGCAGCCCTGTATTTAAGAGCAGGGGAGAAAACCTCCCGAGGCCATCATTTCAGACTGCCCAGCCTCAGTGACGGCCAGAAGCAGCCCCTCTGATGTGAGCTGTTGCTTACCAGAGGCGCTCCTATTTCACCTGCTGTTTGCCACAGCACTCAGGCGCATTGTCCCCTCTCTGGGAACCGGCCCCTTCCAGTCACGGACACTCAGGCCCAAAGGTGCGGATGGTCTCATCTTCCCTGTCCGCAAGTAAAACAGCTCCTTATCTAGCTGACCTATTTTAGTCATCTGCTTTAGGAGGAGATTAACCTGAGCCTAAAAGTATCTGCTTCTGCCCCCTGAATATAAGAGGGTGAGAGTGATCAGCTCAGCTGTATATATTTACTCTGTAGGAATATAAACTTAGAAGGGAGGAATGCCAGCTTTGATGACAGATTTACCGCTGGGATGCTTTCAGCAAAACATCTAGCTGCTATCACTGGCTGGCCCTGAGGAGACTTTCAGTGGCTATGATGTGAGGACCAGGGAAAAACGGAGGGCCCTTCAAGCTTTCCTTCTTCCCACTCCTCCTTCCCTCACATTTCTTCATGGGAGACAACATGAAACAACTGTTTCTTTTGAAGAAGCTTGCTGAGCTGGGACTGCAGCAGGGCTAGGTCACAACTTGGGCTAACTTGGCTCTCAGTGCAGCGGAGGAGGCTAATGCGGGTTCCCGCGACATAGAGGCAGGGCTCCCCGGCCTGCCAGAGACAGAGGTGTCATGAAAGAGCTGCCAGACTGGAAACTGAAATCCAAGTTTGAGCAGTATCTTGCAGCTTTCCCACTCCCCAAAAAAAACCCTGTAGGCAAGTCATTCTGTCATTAATGTACTGCAGTAGTACTGGGAGGCTCTAATTGAACCTAGGGACCCATAATGACAGAGGCAATAAAAGCAGGTAATGAACCACTCTATCTTTGCTCAGAAGAGACTGTAATTGCTCTTTGCCTCCTTTATCCCCACCTGCAAAATGCAGGCGGCAGAGACCTACCAACCTCACACCAGCACCATGAGCATGTCAGAAACATTTGTGAGAAACGCTTACAAGCCATGGAAACAGCCGCCTTAGAAAATAACAGCCATTAAAAACCTGGCTTGTAAAGCAGTGGAGCAGTATTTACCCATTTGTCCCATTTACAAATAATATCCCATTTACTAGAGGCATAAACCCACGATCCGTGGCTGGCAACCGTAAGCCCTCGCTGTGCCTTTTGGGGCATGACAGGCCCAGTAATGTCTTTGCAGGTTTGCACCTAAGGGTCATCTGAAAGCTTGAGCACATTAAGCACAGAGTCTCTGCATGTTGTGTTCTACTGCAGGCAACTCAAATTGAATCACTGTTTTCCTGTAATCAGGCAGTTGAGCAGCCTTTAAATTTAGGCTGAAATCTCCAGAGTGGGAAACGCATGCTGATGCTTGTACCATCAGCAAAGCACCTGGATCTCCACGCCGCTCCTTGTGTCTAGAGCTCTTTCAGGCAAGATAAAAAACTCCACTACTGGGTGTCTCCACACCAACTCCTTCCCCTGCCTGAACTTTTCTTTCCTTGAGCTCAAGAACGCCATCAGTTGATCTCTTTCTTACCAAAAAGCCTGATGCCCGTGGGCCACCTCCCAGTGAGGATCCTGCTCCCTGGGCAGATGGCACACAGGCTGTCAGCCATGGCCACTCAAGGGGCTCTCTGCAGTGGCCACAAAAGCTGGCACCCCTGGGAAGCACACCTTATTGAGTGTTTCTTAGAGCACCCCTTTTACGGTCTAATATGAACCTAAGGGGGGGAAAATGCACTGGCTTCTAAACAAGGGGGTGATCAGAAGTAAGAAGTGACTGACCCAGAGCTGGGCAGCATTTCACAGGGAAGAACCCACACAACCAGAGGACTGGAGGGTAGAAAACGTTGTATTTTTAACGCATTGTTTAAATTATCTCAGTGCAAACAGTAACCATGTATACGTGACAAAGACTTTGAAAAGTTAATTAACGACAGTGACTGCAAATGCTTAAAGAGGATACTAGCACAGTTTCTCCAGTCTTTTCTGGAAAGTCCTGAACGTGTGTGATTGTAATGAGTGAAGAGAAACTGGCTGATCTGATAATTTTAGGGAGCTTTTAGAAAGGGCCTTTTTCCCTTTTGTCACTCTAAAAGGTATCACTTCTATGGGAAACCTACCAGATGAGTGAGAAGTTAGGGCCAAAGTCATTTGCAAGTTCTGATGCAGACTGGGATCCTGTGACAGTAGCTGCTACAGAAACCCACACCAGGCAGTCCAGGCCCAGGACCCTACGTTTTAATTTCTAAGTAGATTCCTGTTAAGAAAGCTTCTTAGATCTCTGAAATACTTGAATATGACAGTATTTTCTTTTATGCACCACGCTTGTTGAATCTCCTGCCCTTTGGGAGCTCCAGGCTGCATTGCTCCACCCCAACTATGGGACTCCATGCAAGGATGAAGCTGCTGACAGCACTGACAATAAACAACAAAGAGGTGTCCGTATTGCCATACATGCATATCTGAAATGAGTACAGGCTCTGTCTCACCCCCTGTGAGAAGGCTTAAGAATCTATCGGTATAACCCACTCCACTCCATGCAGGAGGAACAGCACTGCTCATACAAGATGCTTGCAAAAATGATAAAGTTGTCTCTATACTGAAAAGCCCTACTGACTGTGTTATTAAGATCCTTTGAAAAATGAGGCTTCCAGCAGAAATTGCTAAAATAGTACCTAGGAGACATACAAAAGCTTGCCATCAACATATGGAACACCTAACCAATTTACAGTACTGATTGTTTCTTCTGAACAAAGTACAACAGAAATATGTATTTCTGAACTAGCGATGTAGAGAAAAATGGACTTCTAAGTTACTCTGACCAGGGTACAATACATTTATCTAAATCTGAGCTAGTATTGCAGAAAAATTGCTAGGAACTTCGAAAATATGATTCATCTCATCCTTAGGCAGGTATCAAAAAATACTTCTAATGAACTGCACTACAGAGGTACTTATTTCCTGTCAGTGGCCATAAAGGGAGTCTAGATAGCTAACTGTGACATATTTGTCTATCTAAAATTGCCAGAGATCCATCCTGTCCATTTTTCAAGGCTTTGCTGTAGATGCAAGGCTTTTGATATGGGCCGCCATATGAAAAATAAGCACCACTGTGCTCATTCTGCCACAGAGCATTTCCACATCCCACAATAGGTAAGAGCAGCAGCAGATTTGGGGGGAGTCTAGTGCAGCCTCATGGCTCTGGTGAATCCCCATGATTTTTTTAGTATGTTTCAGTCAGGAGTCTGTGTCTTAAGAACTTCTAAGATAAAAGATTTAATTTTTCAAACAATGCAGCCCCACGACTAGTCATGTGTCCATGACTTCAAGGAAACTAGAGGCAAATAGCAATACCATTAGGGGGTCTCCACCTCCTCCACTCATTCTTAAGGATTGTAAGGAAAATTAGTTCAGGCTAGATGCATATGCTTTACTACCTAAACTTAAGTAGAATTACAACCCTGGCCCAAGGTAATTGTTTAGACTGCCTGTCTGATGCTGCCACAAGTACCTCTTTCAGTATGTCTGGAGACCTATCTTCTACATTAGGGGAGTAGAACTCCAACCAAAGCGGTGGCTGGTAACTGGTGGTAACATGTGGCAGGAGGAGGGAGCAGAGAAATATATCAAACATCTTAGAAATATTGAATTTTAGTATTCACCTAGATCCTCCTCATTTTAGTCATTCAATGTCCATTGCAATGGAGGTGTCTACCTAAGCTGTGATAAACCGTAGTAAAATGTAAGAGAAGGCATTACATGAGCAAGCAGCACACCTCCCTTGACTTCAAGTAAAACTTCCGTGCACTGCATAAAGATCAAACCTATCATTTCTATATTAAGTGCCTTTTGCCTTATATTGCAAAATCACAACTTAGTCTTGGACTTGGCTGCTCAGCATTTCACAGAGAACCTCCCTGGCTTTTTCCACATGCCCTTTCATGAAGAAGGCACTAACACTTTCCAGCGAAGTCAACAAGCCATGCTGCTTGTCTCCACTCTGAGGAACTGACTCAGGAGCCTCTTCTGGCCAGCTGACAGAGACGAGTAATAGAAAAGCTCTGCCTCTTCATGTGAGACCCAGGAAAACCTACCAAAGAGACATTTTCCCTTTTCAATGTCTCCTAAAATTAACATTTTTCTGTATTTATTATTCATTTAGTTATATTCTTATACAAGACTTTTACCCATAGGTTTTGAGAGGCTGAATACATTCTTTATCACAGTTTACTAAATCAGATTAGATTCTGTTTAGAAGGACTCTGTTTTGAAGTGAATCTCCCTCCACACCTGCAGTTCTCCTGCAGCTTCACAGGTGCTAAATGGGGAGAAGGACAAAATCAACAAAACCCCTATAGGTGCCTTCACCTCAGTGCTACTTCAGCTAATTCTCAGCATTATAAGGAAACATCACTATCAGGGGAATTTTCTTAAAATACCTTTTTTTGGAGAAATTTCACAGCAGCTGCAGGTGCATGTACAGTTTGTGAACAGTGAGTTCCTTAATGTTAAGTGTTGCAATAAAATCCTGGCATACTGGTGAAGTTACCATCTCCTCTGACTTCACCAGCCTTCCTAGAGGAAAATAGTTTGAGCATGCCTCCTGCTGCAGAAATAGCCTGTGCACTTTCCTTTATCAAAGACCACAGCAGACACCATGACTCAGTTTGAGCTGTTAAAAAGGAAGATGTACATGAACCATGTTAACTACTTACTTCAGATGCTGCAAATTGTACCGAGTGCTGTTTTCTCACAAACAGTTGGCAAACTCCCTTTTTGATCTACAGTGATCAACTTCGCCATCTTCATGGCCGAATTAAATTCATCAGGAACAAATGCCAGGCCTGCTTCTTCCCCTGCTCGTGAGCTAGGGGATCTCACTATTTTCAGAATATTCATTAGATTCTCTAGTTAATCTAAAAATAGTAGGGCTTTTTCACAGCCGAGTGACTAGTTGGCAGCAGATTCATGCATTTATCTGTTCCACAATACAAGATCTGATAACTACATGTACTACATGTGCACACTGTGCCTTCAAGAGATGGTTGCCATAAATAGACTCCACCTTAACAGTATTTGACATTGTGAAAGCACTGGTTAACATTCACTAATAGCCATTAACTAATTCAGCTTCAGGACAACCCTGTGAGGTAGGTAAAACTGATATAATTAACGCATGAGTAAAATGAGATTTAGGAGTTAAGTCAGTTGCCTGGGCAGAGGCCTTCATGGTCTAGTGGATTAGACATCTGTCTCTCCAACCAAAGAAGTTGAATCTAATCCTTTTTCTGACATTGATTTGCTGTGTGACCTTACGGAAAGTCAATTAACTTCTCTGCCTCAGCTGCCCTAGAGATAATGATGCTTACCTACCCAGTGACACATGGGTGTTTGGAAACTGTACTAAACGATACTTTTAATGTACTCTTAAGGCCTATCAGTGGACGAGGTGAAACATTAAAGCTTCCTAGCTTTAATGTCCTTGCTGTCTTATCTAATGCCTCCTCCCCACACCAGAAATAGCTTGGGGGTAAGGAGGAATTTCTTAGGGTAAGACACTCCTAGCAAAACTGTGGCTGGCATCAGGAAATTTTATCAGATCCTGTTTGAGCAGCAAATTTATTTAGAGTACAGGTCAGCACTAGAATTGCAACAGAAAGATTATTTTAAGCTCGGCCATGAAAGAAACCAGCATCCTTCCCATGTTACCATGAGGTAAAGAACAGACTGCCATGGCCATCTCCACCACATGTCCCTGATTCAAAGGCAGCAGAGCCTATTTGCAGGGACTCGAAAGCCTGTGCTAATGCACCATCCCCAGTTCCCTTGTACCTCTAAATGAGATTTCTGCAGGATAGTTTCTACAGGTGGCCTTACTGCTAGCAGCGATGCAAACCCAGAGGGAGAGTACCCATGTACATGCATCTCCTGGAGCAGATCCCCCTGATCTTGCCATCTCTGAGCACTGGAGCATTGTACCTAAAAGGAAGACAACTAAAACCTGCTCTGTTCAGTTCATTAGAAGCCATCCTTGAACTTCTGTCCTCTTGCCAGCATAGTTTTTCATGATGTGCCATAGGGCATTAAGAAGTATTACTTCTGTAGTTGATATTTGAACTGCCCGGCAGGTATCTAGGCTGCTGGTGTGTGCATGTAACTTTATATCCCTTTCCCCATATTTGACCCTGCTTTTAATTATTTCTACAAAATATTCTGTTGGTACATACAATCCTGCCTAGGCCCATAAAATCTCCCATAATTCTAATACAGCAAGAAACCCGTCAAACGGGACAGAAGAATTTATCTCTTACATTTACCTTTATTTCTGTGAGCAAGATTAACATTTCTTCTTTTTAATACTGAAGGAAATGTCAGGGTTTTTTCCTTTTTGCTTGGTGAATTATAGCAAGTGCAGTGGACGCTCATGCAGCCAGAAAAATAATAACCTGCTCTTGCCTCTGATGCGGCACCGATCGCTTCTTGGCATCCCTTCTGCTGCCGATCCGCCCCTGCGCCGGCTGCTTTGTTTCGCTGCCCTGCTCTCTCCATCCTCTGACCAGTTAGCACTTGTCTCTTCTCCACCCTCCCAGCTCTACTGATAATGTGTTTAACATTTACTTTGATGCTATTCCCTGAGGCTTTGCAAAATCTGTCTTGGAAAGAAGACCATTAAAAAGAAACCCTTTGGGGAAAGACAGGGAGGAAAGCTAAAGCAGAAAGGGCATGTGCTTGTGTATAATATACCCCTGTAGGCTTTGTTTTGCTGCAAGCCTGAAGATGACTTAATGCAGACCCGTACTGCTGTAAATAGGGTATAAATACTGTATTCTTCTAAAATACATCTGGGCTAATTCAATAAACCCTGACTTATTGGTTCCTACTTGGGCAAAAATCTGCATATTAAATCCCAATAAATTACTAATGAGCTGTCAGATCAGTAATACAGATATTTCCAAGGCTGAAAAAATGTCTATAGCTTGTCCCTATATATTTACTTTCTGCAGAGGCTACCGGTGTGGACTAGCACACAAATGGCTCCATGTCTATGCATTGTGAAAGAACGTAACGGTGACTTGTAGTAGCTTATAAAACATAGTCCAGAATCGTATACTAAGTGTGACAAAAAGCATGAACTAAAATCGTATTCAGCACTCACATGCCTAAAATATGAGTTTTCAGTGCTGGTTTTTCCCCTGGTTAAAATTACCTGTGTGCTAATAGATGATTAATATGTAACACATTTCGCACAAGCAGAACATGTAATTGCATTCAGAGAGATTGGTGGTTTTTTTTCAATGCTATTGAAGACTGTACTCCTTCTAAGCATTTGCAGCTTATCTAGTAATGTTATCTCCTGCACTTGCAAGTTCCGGGGTCTTTTTTGGGTCATACTATACAGAAAGTAAGAACCTGTACATTACTGCACCTAATCTACTAATGCATTGAAGCATCCACTTAACTTTAAGGTTGAGCTTCAGATCTCTGCTGCATTAGGCTCTTTGTTTAAATATGTTTCTTTCAGTTTTATATTGCATATTTTGCAAGACTTCATAAAACTACCCAACACCCCAGTTCTATAATCTGCACTGGAGACAGCTGTGACTTTATCTAACAATACAGTAAAGAATATGTAATTGCAGGAAGGACAACTTATTTTTCTTTTTCATCTTAATTCTTTCCAGTAGCTTCTGTTTAACCCTATATACAAATAATGACAGTTTCCTATGAGATGTTTTCCCATTTTTAAGTTTAGAATGAAATATAATGCATGTAATTTTTTTAAGGTGAGTATAAAGGTGTATGGACTTTCAGATTTATATTGGCTTTGCTGTAAATTAATGTTGCTGAAGTAAAAAACTTGAACTTCCAGTGACCTTGTAAAATACTGGTGGCTATTCAGATGAAACTGGGTTTATCTGGATTGGAAGACGGAAGGGAAATCAGTTCATCTTAAGTTTAGTAATTTGGTAATCGTTACTGTAAACAGTGTTTTTACTTCTTAGTGTGATCACTAGAAGACAATGCATAGCCAGTATTAAACCAGGACAGACACAGACGATAAAGGCAAAGCTTAATCTTGCTAGGATTAGTGATTCTAAATTGATACGACTGAAAAAACATTGAAAAATGCTAACTTAGGTGGCTTCAGGGACTAGCAAAATGCCTTGCCTGGTAATTTTCAAAAGTCTTTAGAGACACTGATTGCACCTGGAACCCCTGATTTGATTACCGAAATAAAAATTGTCTACTGTAGTAGCCTCATCTGTACTTTAATTAAGAGCTTTGTATTTAAATATAACCATGATCCCCTGAGGTTATTTTTAAAGTAAGCTTCTGGCAAGGCAGCAGTGTGGTGGATTAGAGGCTTGGAATTGAGGAAAAAGCATCGTTCACCATACAGTTTAGAATAATGTGTGCATATACATAAATACATGTGTATACAACATCACGTAACAAGATACAGGACTGGATTTATTAAAGCCAAATGGAAAGATATTTCCTCTTTTAATATTCTAGATCTCTTTTAATATATGCGATGTAGAGATATTGCACTGCAGTCTGATTCATGTAAATACCACAACAGCACATCAATCTGATACTGTCCAATGAAAGCTCCATTTTTCTACAAATGTAAAACCAAGTTATCAACTTAGCTGTCTGCATCTACTACCCCATCTAATAGTGGCTGTTAGACTTGATGTGGATATATAAGACATATCACCTGTCACTTCACCATCTATCACAGAGCATGCAACGATGAGCTGAAAAGCAGCAGTGCCGGACAAAGCACTGCAAACGAGCAGCAGGGTAGCAGCAGGGGTGGCAGACTGGGGGTGCTAATGAGCAATGTTAAAAGGGAAGGGGTGAGGAAAGGGCGAACAATTCGTACAAGACATGGCGGAACCTGAAAAGCCAGGTAACAGATTTTTCCAGCTTTTATTTCAGTAGAGAACTTACAGCTTCCAAATTTTAATGGGCAAGCATGTGCATCCATCGGGAAATCTTCAAGCTGCATGGGACATTCAGCAGAGATAGTCAATCTGTGAGGAGTAAAAAGAAAACACATCATTTTTTTTTTGCGCCTTCACTTTAGGCCTTGCTGACACAAGCAAGCTTTTCCTGAAGGCTCCTCACTCCTGCTGAAATCACAGCAACCCCCGGTTAAACTCAAATGCAAGATAAGCCAGGTGGACCACTGTGTGTGCATGCTGTAGGCCTTATCTAGTCACGCTGACATATGTGAACTCATTTTATTTATGTAAGCTGTCCAGTAAGATCTTTCTTTCTTATTCGTACATGAAGGAACTCCTGTGCTGGAGCTTCTGCCACACACCTTATTCTTATCTGCTTTCTGTAGATACTGTAACTGGACTAGGAATTTGACTCCTGAGTACAGCACTGTTACAGACATAAAAAAGCACTGATTTTATATATAGATGTAAATACTTAAATACATAAAAATAGATATTTTAAACAAATAAATGTATATGAAAGTATTTATATCTATATATAAAGTCATACATAAAGTCAATGACTTATATATACGCTTTTATATATGACCTTATATAGCACTACAGTTAGTTTCTGTGGAAATCACATGGTATCAGGGAAGTCTATTTCGGTTCAACATACTGTGAATTACCTGGGCACCTTGTCAGGAAAAAAACCAACAGGGTTCTTTCCCCCCACTGTATTGCCTGGGGAAGTAATTCTATCCTGGACCGCCCTGCCACTAAGCTGAAATTCTTGAGCTATAGTGGAAATAGACATATCCCATGGATGTTCTGTATGACTGACAGATCAAGCTGAACACAAAGAAAAGCCTGACATAAATTTCTGAGCAGTGCAATATCAGTTATATTGCTGTCAAATATATCAAGAAAGCCAAAGCTTACTTTTCTAGGTGTATGCAGGACATAGCACAATGAGAATCTGGTTTTGATTAGGCAATTTTGATATTTGCATAATACAGATGGCTTGCTCAGGATAGTGAGGATGCAAATCTCATCTCATTTTACATTATGAATGCCCTTATGTCTTTCTTGTTTTATGCTGCTCTTCCGCCTCGGAGGCATCAGATCAGAGATACCCAAAGCCTCACAGACTGCCCAGTGCTGGGGTGATACAGGGCTCTGCTGGAGGGCAGCCCGGATCCTGACCAAAGAAATCCATAATACCCTACCGCCAGAATGTAAAACACCCTTTCCTGTCACAACAGCCGCATGTACGATCCCCAGCTATATATGCTCACCTTTTCACATTAGCACACCAAAGTGAGTATTCTTGCTACAAGAACCTCTATCCAAAGGGACCGTAAAGGGTAACAATCTGTCCACGTACAGATGGCACAGCGTTCAGCCAGTCCAATTCAATACAACACAATGATGCCTTGCCAGGGCACTCCAGCTACATGGACATTAAATTGGGGGAAACAGCTCCACTCTCTGCCAACACACAGAAATTCTGGAGCTTTACCAATAGCTGGAAATGGCAAAATAAGCACAGAGAAATGCAATAGTGTTGTTGTCTAGAGATTGTATCATCAGGATGAGTTCGGAGACAGGGAGGGAAAAAGGCAAACTAATACAAAATGTAAAGGTAATACACCATATAAAGCAATGGCAAAAAAAAAAATCCCTTTCAGAACAAAGATAACTGTTAGGAACAGACAGGAAGTCTACAATATAGACAAGAAATTACTTAGGCCTGAGATACTTGCCCTTAAGCAAAACTGATCTTGGACTTTGTTTTTGTAGAGAAATTTTAAAATTACTAAAATACAGAGTTGTCTGCAGTGGAGACTGCCCTCAGGCACCAAAGCCAGCAAAGCCACAGTCACTGAGAGCACTACATGGATGAATTTAACAGGCTGGTTCTGGTAGCATCCTGCCCAGAACCTGTATCCTTTTCATAAAAATCACTCTAATGGGTACTTGAAAGCAAGGCTGCCATCCCTCAATGCATGGTTATATTTTCTGTTCTAAGTATTGCAAATTTAATTTTCTTGATAAATTCAGAAACCTTGCTCCAAGTGCGATAAGAAAGCTGGCATGTTTTACTGCTGTCCATCTCCTGTGTATTTGTCTACCAACGGTTCAAGTATGTTGTTTCAAAGTCAGCAGCTTGACAACATTTTAATACACATACTTGTCATCTGCAAGCATCAAAGGAGGGGATCCCTACATCCATTTACCAAGAGAGCAGCTGTGGAATCAGGAAGTGAAGGAAGACTCAATGCAGACTTATTAATAAGACCTTCTGTTTCATCTGATTGTCCTATGAATTGCATCCTGCTGTCTGCATATCTGGAAATAACCCTTGTGTGTAATGAGGAAGGCTGTAGACTTTCCTCAGGTATAAATGTGCAGGAGAGGTGAAGATGAGGTGCAGAGAGTGCACCACTGTGACGTAGTGGAATTTAGTTAAATCCCTCCAGAGATTATTTTTGTCTGTCTTAAATGAAAGGGTAGCACATAAGGCTGGAGGGCACCTGGTTGCCATTACCTGTCTCAGAAGCCACAAAGACCCTGGTGGTGCCACGGCCACTTCCGCGCCCCCTCTGAATTCCTCATCCAGCAAAAGGCAGCACATCCCTTCAAAGGATGGTATCTGGTGCAGTCTTCTGCGTCTAGTCCAGGGGTAGGGAGAACTGATTTTAGCAGCTGCAAATGTGCTTGGGTACAGCCTTTCCTTTCATTAACATGAATTCTTTAGATGAAGTTCTTTCTGCTCGTTATCAATGATACCTACATGCTGCTTTCCTTTTCCCATGCCTCCATCCTAGGGCCACCCCTAGCCTGGCCATCTTGAACAAATGAAGCTGAATACCTGTTTGTTACGTGCTATTCTTAAAAGTATGTAGCTGAGCCTCTCACACAAATTTAAAATGCTCAGTGAACACTCTCCTAGCTACTTCTTACAAAGTGGGCATTAGCCGAGGCTTGTGAAGCGCCTTGTAATGGGCAATGCAACAGAAGACTTGACGGTGTTCTGATACAACACATAAATGTCACCACCCTGAATTTCTGCAGAGCACTCTGTGCCCAACAGGAGCTGTTTTTCATTACTGTGTAAGGACCTGAAAAACAGAGTTACTAAATTGACTCCTGGATCAAAGAGACTGGATTTTCTACTGCATGCAGATAAAAAACCAAGCAGCACAGCAGCCCTCTCTTACACTCTGGGGGCTGGAAGCATGGGTCCCTGCATACAGATTTGCTCCTAGGTGCAGAGCACAAATGATATATTCACATCAGAACTCCAGGAGTCACAAAGAAATTGCTATCTGGGTCTGCTTCTTCAAATATCACCTGGGGTGATATTTGCACACTTTGGCTTTTAACATTGTGTTAAAGCATACCCTAGTTTACACAGCTGATTATAACAAAGTTACTCCCAGTTTGCATTTATTGAAAGAAGGGAAAGGAGGCCTTGCCATACATATATGAAACAGCCTTTGCCTAATCCTTTCAATATGGTCACTCCAGAATGATCTCCCTGTGCTCACTGCAGCGCAGTTAGCTGAGCTAGAGAGAGTCTCCAAACCAGGATTTTTCTGTCACAGCACAAGCACTAATCTAACTGCAGTTCTTTCCAACAGAGGCATTTAAAAGCTTCCCTCCTCCACCATCATTCTGTGTTAATAAAAGCCCTATGCGTTTAGTTTCACTCAAACAGAGTTTTTGACAAGATTATAAGAGTCTGTTAAAGGTCCTTTACAATGGGAAGATGAAACTCCGATTTTATTGAAGTTAATGGTAAAATTCTCCCTGACTTCAATGTATTCACCCAAAATATGTAACAAACCCTTGTTACAGCTGCTGATTTATTATTAACGACTTCACTTTCATAATGTTCCAAATACTTACACTGCTATCCAAACGTTAATCAACCAACAAAATGCTACAGCATACCTTAACTATCTGAAAAAAAAGTTAGGGCTACAAATTATTTCACTTATCATCCATAATTGTACATGGAAGTTTCATCAAAGCTTCATTATGTATAGCCTTTACTTTAAGAACATAAAGTGATTACTGATGTTCTGTTTTAACAAAATATAGACACATAACTGAATACTCATCTAAGAAAAGCACAGCAATTCAAGCAGCAAGCCTTCTTCCCTCCGGAAAAGTCACCTTCAACCATTTCCCACCGGAGAACTAAGTAAGGCAATGCTTTCAAGAGGCCGTTGCATTTTAGCAGATGGGGGGAGAAGGAGGTGTTAAAGTCAAGGATGTGGGGAGGAAATAAACGCAGATGTTTGGGAGCCAGCAACTGTGCTGCAAGGAGAGCGCAAGCACTCTGTCCCGCAAGATCCTGTTTCAGGGGGCTGCAGGGACCTCCCCGCTGTTCCCATGATTTCCCTCAGTGCAAGGAGCATCTGCTCCTACTGGTGGGAAAAGAGCTGGGAGACTGAGCAAAGCTATCATCTCTCTGCTACCCTGGAAGTGTAGAACACACTTTCTGGAGTATTATCTGCAGCTGCCAGGCAGGAGGTGAGGGCAGTCACCTGCCCTGGGAGCCAACAGCCAGCCGCAGAAACATGCTTTTTCTTATCAGCTACTAGCTTTAGTATGCAAACAAATTAAAACAGAGAGCTTTAGAAAGAGAGGGGAGCAGAAAGGCAGAGTCACCAGTGGCTTTTGGGAGAACTTAACTCAAGATAAGTGCTGAATAACAAGAGTTACTGATGAAGGGGACACAAGGAAAGTTTTGTTGTCTCTGAGCTACTGGGGCTGGAGAGATACGAAGCTCTTCTGCCCATTTACCCTAATCCCCAAACCAGCTCTGTCTTCTTAGTTGTTTATTTCTGTGCACTGCCCTTGCCCCTGACTAAAGGGAGCATTCTAATGCTGTGCTTTGGCCCTACCTGTGCTGGCAACCAGTACCTGCTGTGTGGCTCAGGCCAGAAGGGGCGCAGAAGAGCCAATGTGCCCTCCCCAGAATGAGGCCACCTGTCACCATTTTCTTTTAAAAAAGGCAAAACGTTTGCTTGAAACTCATCTCAAACCTATCTCAACATCTCCCCAACACAACAAAAAAAGAGTTAAGCGGATCCAGCATTACCCAATCCATACCCCACCTCAAGGGGCTAGCTGGCTCCCTGCAAAGGGAGACTAAAGGGTTGGGTCAGACCCTTCTAAGGAACCAACTCCAGGAGGAGCTTCCCTGGGTACCTGCTCTGACAGGACCTCGACAGAACAATTTGAACCCCTGCAGCATCAACAGTACACACTCTTGCACACTCATGTGGATAAAAGAATAACAGAGAATTTCTGGTTTGGGTTGGGTTTTTTTTTTTCGTACTGTGAACACATTGTTAGGTTTATGAAATTATTTATTTAGGCTTGACTCAGGGCACAACTATTCAGCCATTCTCCCACTGTGATGTCTTGGGAACACTTCTATAACCAAACTGATATTCCCTGCAAAGGGTTTTAAAGCAAGACGTGTTACAGGTCCCAGCACAGTAACTGCCTAGTCCAGGGAACTGATGTCTCCCTGTGTTCCTTAAGTAAAAGTAATGTGTGCTTATGCTCCCGGGAGACCTTATAACGGCCTTCCAGTACCTGAATAGGGGCCTACAGGAGAGATGGGGAGAGACTCTTTATCAGGGAATGTAGTGATAGGAGGAGGGGTAATGGTTTTAAATTGAAAAAGGGGAGATTTAGATTAGATATTAGAAAGAAATTCTTTACTGTGAGGGTGGTGAGATACTGGAACAGGTTGCCCAGAGAAGTTGTGGATGCTCCATCCCTGGAAGTGTTCAAGGCCAGGCTGGATGGGGCTTTGAGCAACCTGGTCTAGTGGGAGGTGTCCCTGCCCATGGCAGGGGGGTTGGAACAAGATGATCTTTAAGGTCCCTTCCAACTCTAACCATTCTATGATCCTATGTATATACACACAAACACACACACACACACATGTATGTAAAGACCTTTCTCAGTTCTGAAGCACTTCCCATACTGTCCTAACAAAACCCGCTGATGGTGGTGCTAGTGGGTTACCTAAACACAAAACAGAACTGTTAGGATGTGGATACGTGTTCAGTCGTGGCATCAACTCAGGCTCTTGCTCTGCAGCTCTACATGGGATATGGAGGCAGTTCACTACTGCTTCTTATTTATAACACCTGTTGTATACTTTTTTACTTGGATTTCACTATACCAAGCGAACACAGAGCAGAAGCTAAGAGCTGGAGTGAAGTGGTCTGCAGAAATTTCTATCTTAGCCCATTTTTTCTTCATAACCATTCTGCCAAGAATGTCCTTTCCCAACTTCCCTGTGACGCGGAGATGTGTTATCTTTTTATGACACTGAAATGTGCTTTGAAAATGCCACAGGGAAGGGACTATGGAAGACTAAGAGCTCCAGTTACTGATGTTTTTGTGAGCTGTGAATACATAATTCAGAGGTATGGTGTACTTGACAGTAAAACTCTCATTTTAAGCAAACCAAATCCTTAGCATAGCTTATGCTGAAGTGAGAAAACAAGACTTTAATTGCCTAGATTAACTGTTGAAGACTAGGTTATCCTGAGGTGATCTGAGGTGGACAGGATTGATCTCAAAAGCTGTGCCATTATAGGAATGACCTCCCTGCATGTGGAGTACCTTGGCATGCCCAGAGCACACTGTTAGATGAGGGCAGGGGGGATGTTCAGCCTCTAGACACAGGAAAAATGGAGAAATGCAATAAAACAACCAATAGGACACTAAAATTATCTGATCTGTGATAGGGATTTGGGGGATTATAGGAAGAATCACATTTCCAGCTCCTGGTAAAAGTTTATAATAGAGGTAATACCTTTCATTTTACAGTATTTCTTTAATATGCATAAAACCAATAGATGGAGCACTGAGTTTATGCTCATCCATCCTTGCCATGCAGTGTCTAATGAAGTCCATAAGCAAAGTAAAACTTGCTGGAAGAAGCTCTGTTTTTTTATCAGACTAACTGGTCCAGTAAAAAGTCCAAGTGTTTTGGCACTCAACTCCTTCTTTAGGTTCTCTGCCTACAAACCTTACTTTCATAAAGAAACTTCAGACAATTATGGCTGTGCAGCTATGCATGCTATAGCATAATATCACACTCATCTACTTTACAGTTTCACTTAAAAACCTCTCCAGGCTTTCTCTCCTTGCTGGTCCCTTATACATGATGAACTCTGCTTGACACCCCATGAGAAAGGCCTTCAATTCTCTTCTCTGCAGTAGCTTCTATTTTTACTGAATTCTTCAATTGAAAAGTAAAAATGTAACTAGTATTAGCAATGCTAAAAAGCTGATGCAGTTATTGATGCAGGTAAAATGGGAAACAACATCTCAACCAGCCCACACTTCATTATGCCGTGCCAAACATTTCCCCAAGTTTGCACATGCTACACGTTTTGACTATGACCTTCTCATCAGCATGGCCCTTTGGTGGCGTGTTCAACTATGTGCTAACTGCATTAAATACAATTGTTCTTGAAGTGCTGTGTAAGACTGAACTATGAGCTTCTCTTTGGCTCTCAAGAGAGGCCAGTCCCAGCTACTGGCAGAACCAGCCGGCGACGGCAATGCCCTGTGCCACTCGACTGCACAGGAGGTCATCCAACCCCTGCTTTCAGTGGGAGAAAACCCAAGTACCCAAGGGAGAGGGGAGCACAGAAAGTACCCCAGGCATTAGAGTCTAAGGACTGTGATGGGCACAGTCCACCTGTCCTCCAATTTTGATACCACCTGTTAGACGACTTGATGGGTGCAGATTTTCTGACTGACCAGAGGGGCCTTTGTTCCTCCATTTCTGCCTGTCAGTATGGCACATGTTGCCCCTTGGATGAGGGTTACCTGGCTACACAGCCATACTATTCCCTCCTCCCAGTTCACACAACCTTTGTATTTGTATGGACAGGCACAAAATTGCATGCAGTTTTCTCTACAGAGAAAAATGAGCTGGATTTACAAAGTAATAAGGGACCGGGGGGGCTGAATGGGCAGTACCAGCCCATTTGGGCTCTCTCACATCTAGACTGGGATGAACAGACATGAGAGGGTAGGTAGGAGGGATTATGATCTGGCAACCCTAAATACAGAGCTGAAATCCTTGGCTATTTTCCCCAGTTCAGACAAACGATCTAGAGCTCCAAAATATCTCACCAATTTCCTTTCAGCCACTTGCATTTAACTCCAGCCTTTTCTTATTCACCTCACATTTCTGTGTCCACCCCCCAGGTCACCTCTCATCAAGATCTCCTGCTTTTTGTGCAACTTAAATGCTCCTCCACACCTCTGTGTGAAAGGGACATGCATCAAGCAATTTGATGATATGTTTTTTCACAGGGAAACATGTGCACATGCCTATTTGTAGGTACATGGAGGAGGTTGTTTAGCCATCCAAGCAGGACATTATTATCTGGGTTTTTTTGCCTTGGTTCTGAAATGCTACACGCTCCTGATCAATACAGCCGTGAAGTGCCAGGTAAAGGGGCAGGCTGAGGATGCTCACCACTCTAGCGAAAGAGCCCTCTGATCCCTCAGCTGTTTCACACCATGAACAGTCATTAAACAGGCCTCAATTTACCATCTGTCTGCTATTTATACTACCACCAGTGCTAGCATCTTCTACAGCGCAAGCACCTGTTTGCTGCAGTGCAACCTGAAAGAAGGAAGGGACGAATATCCTGGCGACATTTGACTGTTCCTACGATAAATCATGTTCATCAATGTACTTGGCTCCTTCTCTCCACCCATATTTCCCCAGTCTGAAGATGCAGTTTTGCAGCTGGATGGGAGTTCCTTGCTCCTATCAAGACCACTGGGGTACTGTTTCCCCCAAGGCATGCTCCCCTGTGCCCTTGCACACAAACAGGGATGGAGCTGTGCCTATACCTCAGCGATGGGTCAACTCAGTGAGATCTTCAGAAGAGACAGAAAAGCAAAAGCAGGTAGAGTGGGTGAGATACATATTCTACCACTGGACTGAGCAAACCTAGAGATAGTGGTTTGAGTTTAATTGCTGTGGAAATCAATTTGCATAACTGATGTTTTTAAGATGCACTGTTAATGACAAAAACATAGTAGGTTTTATTATTTTGACTAAGGAGGTTTTGCTAATTTTCCTTATCTTTAGCTGAATCTCCAAGTAAAAACATAGTGAGTTTTTTTCATGGACAGGACACATGAGTACAATAGCCACTGAAGAAACGACTGTGGAGCAATGAGACAACCTTAGGAAGTCTGACTGAGCCATTATAATAATCCAGGGTTTTATCATCCCGTCGGGTCCTGAAGTTTCATGGCCCAAATTCCTGGAAGGACTATATGAAGGAAAGGCAACCCTTGCTTGCAGGAAGTCTTCCTAGGCTTTTATACTGCATATAGTGTCTACTATAGGACACAATCTTAGAATTTTAGCTAAAGCCTGGTGAAAAAGACTTGCTTCATCATTTAGAGCAACCAGACAGAAATAAGTTTGGAATTTTTTGAATGATACATATATCTTACACGACTGTAAGATAGAAATTTGTGTATGTGGTTTCAGGAAATTTTAATTTAACAGTAGGAAACTGAGTAAGTCAGCCTGAACATCAATATAAGATATGCTAACGTAGTAAGATCTCTTAGAAAGTAACTGAGATGTCCAAAGGCAATATCTAAAGACTTCTACAGAACTGAGTAGACAAAAGACTAGAAACAGGCACTGCCAGTGGACTACTCATTAAATGACAAGCCACGTGCATTTTTTCATCTGCACCATCCCACAAGACACTTTCCTGTAGAAAGGCTGAAGAAGCCAAGTAGAAAGAAATGGAATGGGACAATGAAGACTATCCCTACCCATGCCCATTGCACAACTTTACTCAGCTATAGTATTTTGATTTGATGAAGCCTTCAGAGAAGGGCAAATTACTAAGAATTTCCTATAGGGTAACTGTGGTATAACACAATCCAGGATTAATTAATGTTTCTGAAGCATCTTAGACCAGACCTTTCCTGTCTCCTTTTCCGAAGTAGCTTGGAGCCACTCTCCAGCCTCCCTAAGCCCTTTATTCCTCACACATGCTTTTGCTTTCTGACTGCTTCAGACATCTATATCCCAACTTTCAGTACCTCCTAGTGACCATCATCAGTACCAAGTATCCCGCTCCCCCAAACCCTTCTAACCCCATTTCTTGCAAAACCCTATCTCACCTAAGCCCTCAAATGCACCTTCCTGATCCTCTACTGTTGACTCAGCCACAGGTACCTGGCACCCACCAGCAGCTAACTGCCATCTGGCATCCCTTGCTAGACACCCCTTTCGTCACCAACATTCTATGGGCTCTTTATCTAAACAAGCAAAGGCAGGATTGCAATTTATTGGGGTTTCTTGAGCTCCTCCTAAGTGCATTATATTCCCTCCTACACCTACCTAAACAAATTTGGAGGACTGAACCCAATTTAAGTATGCTCACATATGCTACGCTTCCACAACCTTAGGCTTTATGTTGCATGGAGAGGAAACTGTGCAAGTCCTCCACAATGGAGCTACAGGACCAGTTGCTGGTCAGAACACCCCATAGCTTTAGATGGCTGGCACACTACCCATCTCCAGACTACATGAGTATGGGGGTGGGAAACACCAATGGAAATAAGTAAACAGGATCAGACTTGTGACCAAACACAGACATCAATAGTAACAGCAGTTACCCCATGCTCCTTTTGCTGCCACTGTGAAAGAAACAGGAACCCCTTAAAGAGTGAGTGGAGAGAAATAACCATCTTTCATACTAAAGTAGGCATCTGAAATAATGCAGAATGCAGATACCTAACTCCTTAAGAAAGCCTCTCCCCTGCACTGGGAGCAATTCTGAGCCAAGAGGCTTAGCTGCAGCCATCAACATTAAGGATGAGTAAAATTAGCTGAGGTGAATCCCACCCATCCTTCCTGGAGCACAATACCACAGCATATTTTAGATTACTCACTGGCAGTCTGATGTTTCAGCACAAACACAAATGTACTCAAGGGGACGGTATTTCCGATTAGGCAGATGAAGATTTTAATTTCAGTCTAAGTGAAATGACTAGGGAGTTCACTGTGATGTTATCCTCCCCTGGTAATAAAAAAAGATAGCATAGCCATAACAATTCTTCAGCATCTACCAAGTACATCCAAAGCCCCCAGCTGCAGAAGCTGAGACCTGTCTGCAGATTTGGGCAAAGACAGACTCACCAACACAGCTGTGCTTTCCTGAGGGTGCTTCGGGGGTACCCATCAGGGCACTGCTTCCCTCCAGTATCTGTTCAGTCACCCCATCCCTCCGTGCTTACCCAGGACATCAGGTTGGCCCTCCTGGTTCATCCTTATAAAATGGGGGAAGCACATGTAAATCTGGCAGAAATTGTACCAGGTAACCCCAAGGGAAAGTTGGGTCGGCCTCTGTGCTCAGCGCAGACCTGGAACTGAAGTTGGACCTTTTGTAACCCCTCAAAGTCCAGGCAAGCATCTCCCTCATCCAAGGACAGGTTGGTTCTGGTTTGGGTTTTGTCTTTTAATCAATTCTGCCCTTGCTGTGCAAGTTCCCATCTCTGTGATGGAGATCTCTGCGGGGCTCTGCCCATTTATATTACCAGCAGAATAGGCTATTGTCACGCACTCTACATAGGGACTATATTTGGGCAGGTCCTAATTGCCCGTTTTGAATGTATTACACCACAAGTCTTCTCTGATGCCTTTTTCTCCCTGTGGGTAACTCCAACTATGGATTTTTCAAAACAACAAATCTCAGGTCCTTGAAGGACAGCTTTTGAGAAACGGAGCAATGTGCAATCAAAGGAGAGAGACGGGAACCGATAGGCTTGGTGTTAAAACAAGAATCCTGCCGCTATCCTCAGGGAAGCACCCTTCACTTTGTATATTCCTATTTTCTCTCACTCTGTCAAAATCTGAATTGATGAAAAGCAGCTGAGAGTCCTTGCCACCACGGCAGTTTTTCATCACTCTGCAAGACTCAGCCCAATGTGAAGAATTAATTTTTTTTCTTCCAGCTTCAGGCAGTTTGAAGTCTGAATATGAAAGAAAAGGCAGCAAGTCTAACACGGGGAAAGGAAATGCATATTTGTATGGCTTGATAGCTCCTAATTAGTTTTGTAATATTTATACAATACCCAAAAGCATTGCCAGATCCTTTTCTGCAAATATAAATGGATGCTTAAATGAAATCTTCCCTTTGAAATAAGAAAAACGTATTCAAATTGAACAGAAGTGTTCCCATCTCGGTGGCTGGCTGATTGAAAACTAAGGGTTCATTTTAAAGCATAGATTTTCTGGTCACTCCTTGCTCAGGGCCACACAAGCAAACCTGCATCTGGGAAAGGCTGCCTTCTGGCAAAGTCAGCACTTGAGAACACACATGATTTTCATAGAATAATTTTCCCTTAAAAAAACCAAGCAAACAAAAATCTAGCTTTCCTACTGGAAGTCTTGAAAGCAGTATCGTATCTTCCAGCCAACTGGTTTTATCATCAATAGCTCTACAGCATAAAATGGTTAGCTTGCTAGTGAAGTGCTTCATGTAAGAGCAGACTTTGTGCTAACACGCACCCAGGACATGTGTACAACTTGCACGTACAATTTTAACACTCAGTGCTAATGTACGAATATTTTCAGCCTCGATAAGCTAGTGTATTCGCTACAGAACAGCAAGCAGCGTGGTTATGCTGCCATCAAGTGGATAGCCATCCTACACATTGTTGAATTTTATATATCTTTCAGGAACGATAGATAACTATATTTCAGGGCTGTACTAAAAATTTTGCAGTTTCTTAACACCACACTGACAAATGTCTGCAGTCTCCAGCTAATAAATTACGCATTTGCAGATTAATGGCACAGATACGATAGTAAACACTCTCAGGATCTCTGGCAACCTTCAGTTGCTGTAATAACATGGGAAAAATCTGTTGGTACACTCTTCAGGTGTATGACCATGTCATATTTAAAAATCCCAAATTCTATCAGATGCTTGGTATCCCTAGTGGTAGCAAAAGTGGCTTGGGGTATTTTCAAAATGATGGTGAGAGTGGGAGCCCAAGGAGGCTAGCCTTGTATTGATACAGAAAGATTTTTCAGTATCTACAAATCATCAGAAATTCCCTATGAACTGCTGGCCAAAAGTTCAGTTATGGTCCAAAGGTTTAGCTCTAGTGAGCATGCTCTACTTATACAAATTGTAGTGAAAAAAAAAGGCAGACTCGCAGCTTTTTTTTCTGGCATCCTACAGTCCAGTTTATCAGAGCTTCTGTCTTGATAGCCAAATCCCACTGAGTAAAAAAATGCAGCTCACTGAGACATGTTGCTTCTCTAAGCCTGAAAAGGTTGCTTAAACCACCGTCCCCATTTTTCAGAACAGTTTCATGGAACAAATGACCTTTATGCTTTTTACAACATTTATTTCTCAGAGCAGATAAACTAAATAAATTTAGGTTTTTAAATAAAAGAATCATTTTTTTTGCCTCCATTCATAAAGCTATTTTCTATGCAGATTAGGGAAATATGAAGTATATTTGCTAGTGCCTTTTTACCACAGTGCTCTTACTAAAAAAAAAAAAATAAAAATAAAAAAATCACTTAAAAAGTGGAGATACGGACAATACTCCCCTCTAGGGGCAGAAACAGAATTTGCAACATCCAATTCAGCAGTGTATCATTTATAAATCACATTAGCGAAATAAAACAAATAGGGCCTACCAAATCAAAGACAATCACAATTATTAAGTCATTCCCTGCAGAGAACGTTGCTGCCAATGAAATCCGTCTAAAGAACATGTTACGTTCCTGTATTCAGGGAGGAGGGTTTCAATACTGCACGTATATAGAAGCCCATTTATTAGATTTCCCTAGCAACATATATCCCATCAATTTCTGACCTAGACAACATATCATCAAATGCAATATGCAAAGAATACATTTTTCTTTATAAGTAAACACACGTATCATGAAAATGTATGTACTGACAAGTGCTAAAGCTGAAAGTTTGCTTAGCTGATCATACTCGGTATATTTGGAAGTCAAATAAGATGGAAGGTCAGCATCGGCTCGGCTGCTTTCCTCCTCTTCATTCAGGCAGCCAGATGCGAGGTTGCAAAAGCAATTCAGGCATCTCCGTCAATGACAGAGGGTCCAATCCTCCCCGCACGGATTACTCCTACGTACAGTCTGGGAAGCTCGCAATTCCTCCTTGGAAACGAGGGGAACGCAGAGCTAACAGAGGGTTGTCTCTGCATCCCCAGATCCTGAGAACTGAGTAAGCCTGATGGGAGCTACAGGAGATGGGGCTTAAGCCCCGGCTAAGACCCAGTACCTTCAACCAGTGCACCACTGCCGAGGCGCCGAGAGCAAGCAGCTCTCCCCTCAAAAAGCCCAGTGCTGCCCATCTTCGCAGGGAAAGCCATGCCAGGTAGCGCTGCTGAGCTGCTACCTTCATCGGGACATGCAAAGGCAGCCAAAGGGGCTGGCTGCATGTCACAGCCACCTCTGCACAGGTTGGGATGGAATTCTCAAGCCACCCAGTGGCGGAGCATCGCTCACGCTGCTGAGATGCCCGTCATGAAAAACTGCTGTCGCTAAAGTAGCACAGCTCCGTGCACGTTTCAAAAGCAGTTTCCTGACTTGTGTTTAAACAGAATAGCATAGACACTCTTATTTTTAAAGTCATTACTTGCAATAGTGGAAGGCAAGCTATTTAAAAAGCTTTGCGCTCCATTTCTTATCACATACACCATGGTTAGTGGGAATTTTTCCACACACATGCACACCCACACACAATACTCTACCAAAAAAAAAAGTTATGTTGCATGTTTTTTAGGTTACAAAAGCATTCTGTGTCTTTCTGTAGCCTACAAAAACAAAAACCCCAAACCCAGGGGAAAAGAGACTGAGTGGGACGATGAAAAAGTCTGTGTCGGCCCCAATTTTTTCTCCAGCTGCATATGCTGAGGAGGGCACTGTCTTTTCCTCAATATACCTATAGCCTGCGGCACCTAATGTGACAATACGCTGCCATGGTCACAGGAAAGGCATCTCCACAGAGTAACTCAGATTCAGTGGCAAGCTCACCTGGGTCTCGCTCGGCTACCTCAGGTGGCTCAGCTCATCGCCTCACAGATCGGTGCTTCGCCGCATTTCTTTAACACTGCAAAACCCAGTGCTTGCCCAGGAACGACATGCCAGCTGCGAATCTGCCACACAACGTAATGTTTTGCTCCAGGCTGACTGCTAGCCTGGTCAAGTAATTTACACAGATAATTGGGAACTGCCTCTGCAGCGGTCTCTGGAGTGGTACTAGTGCAGCCTTAGCAGCAGTGAGACTTATTTTAAGGCCAGCATTACCAATATTTTTGTGAAATATAGGCTTCTCTGATAGTTATTCTGACTTCCATTCATTTAAGCATGTATGTGTACCCTCACATTGTTTCAGGAGCTTATTGTTACAGAGATCTCTAACTTGGAGCTAGTAAGAACAGCAATACACATAGCAGAAGAGAAAACGAGAGCTTTTTCCTTCTTTTAAACATGACCTCTATCATGTCTAAGTCTTTCTAGCACTAGTGCAGTTACAACTGCGATGCTCTAAAGCTGTAAGGGCTTACATACGGATACCTTACTTCTCTTAAATCTCTTTTCCTTTCAGAAGAAGAGACTTAAGGCTAGGGCCATAACAAATAAATAAATAAAACAGGTCAAAACCACCTGAAATAAAACCTGGGGAGCTCCAGGTGCCCGCATACAAAAGCGTAATCCCCTTGAGCCCCAACAAGCCTTAATCACTGGGCCCTGGGAGCTCACCTTCCCAACATGTGGCACCGTGTGGCTGTCAGCTCTGCCCAGCAGAGCCAGCCCTGCAGCAGGATGGGGCACTGGCAGGAGCTCAGCTCCCCCCTTTCCCATGTTAGGGGCTAACTGCTGAAAACCCGGGCATCTAAGCACCTAACCTCAGGCTCCCGAGCACTTGGCTGGGTCTCAGGCACCGCTCTGGGCTTGTATATGAAAAGCTCAGAATAACACTCTGTTGCTCAATAGGTTTTTCCCTTCATCTCTTTTGTGTTGTCTGTATGATTACACTCTTGGAGAAAACCCTGTTGAAGATAGATGGCAGTCTTAATTACTAGAGGCTAATTACCTTTAATGAGCAAATTGCCATTCACTGATGTGGGATTTGGCCTGAGAAGAATTTCAGACAATCCTCAAACATCACTGATATTATATCTTATATCTAGGTTATTCATTGATGAAGCTTGACAGTATCCTCTAATCAGATGAGGAGCATGACCCTGAAGATCTGAGACATCAATTTGCTTCTCTGCCAGTATAATGTGCCAGCTTTGTTTTCAGGAAAGTACTTGCTAAAGCAGCTTCACAGTGCTGCTAGCTTATTTCATTTTTCCCTATGATGATTTCCCTTTTAGCACTATTAGTGAAATAGAAAAAAAAAATAATAAAAGCTCTACGGGTTCAAGATGTACTGCCCTAGAACAAGATCTCAGTTTCTGGCCTTGGAGACAGTTCTCCCACAATCAGTACTGCAGCTGCAAATACAAACATTAAGAGAGAACAGATCTTCATAAAAAAGCTGGACTGAATCATCAAATCTGTTGAGAATATGCCTTCCATTTAATCAAAGGAAATATTTAAGCACTAGCAGTATTCAGAAGCTACAAATTAATTGGTACTTGTAGGCAGCGATTATGTTTTCCATTTTTCTTGATATTCACATAAATATGTGTGAAAGATTGGCTACCCGGCTCTACTAGGAGTGGGGTAAGTGATATATTTGCAGAGCTAGTTGGGAATCATCATCAGAAGGAATCGATGCCGGTTATTACCTCATGGTATACAGCAGAGTGCCATCATCCTCCAGGCGCAGAAGTTTGTTTGGGGTTGTCATGTTATGAGCAATAGACTTCTTGCCATTGTGGAAAAAAGTGTCTGGGGTCCAAATCTTGCTGGCGAGCAGGTTGTTAAGAGGGAGGCGTTGCATAGGGCCTTTGAATCGCAGCCTTTCGTCTTTCCAGCTTTGTCGGAAAAAAACATCAATGGTGTATTCCTGGCACAAAGAAACAGTCAAGGTATTGCAGGATCTGAATAGAAGCGACGGTTCCAAAAATGGCTTTAGCAAAGTAAATACAATGGAGTTGGCAGCCACATGCTCGAACTTACCATTTCTGTGTCTGACACAGGACCAAAACTGGTAACATAGATGTCTGTTTTCACCTGAGTTATTCTCTCTGTAATAAATACAGGTTCTGCATTAGTAATTGCTTTAAGATACAAATACGTGTTTGTGATGCATTTCTCTATTAACAATTTCTGAATCACTCAAAAATCCCCAATAGCTTGAAATTAAGAAGATGTTTGAGGAGGAATTTCATCCCTGATCAAATGCAGTTGTCAACCTTTGGGAGCCCAGGCTCTCTTCTTATAATTAGTGGAAAGAAACAGGCCCTTCAAGGGTGCAGTTCCACTGACTGACAGGTTTTGATCATAGATCATAGGATCACAGAACTCTTTGGGTTGGAAGGGATCTTAAAGATCATCTAGTTTCAACACCCCCCTGCCATGGGCAGGGACACCTCCCACTAGACTATGTTGCTCAAAGCCCCATCCAACCTTGAATACCTCTAGGGACGAGGCATCTACAATTTCTCAGTGCAATCTGTTCCAGTGACTCACCACCTGCACAGTAAAGTATTTCTTCCTAATATCTAACCTAAATCTACCAGTTTAAAATGGTTACCCCTCGTCCTATCACTACACTCCCTGATAAAGAGTCCCTCCCCATCCCTCCTGTAGGCTCCCTTTAGACATTGGTAGGCTGCTATGAGGTCTCCCCCGAGCCTTCTCTTCTCCAGGCTGAACAGACCCAACTCTCTCAGCCTGTCTTCATAAGAGAGGTGCTGCAGCCCCCTGATCATCTTCATGGCCCTCCTCTGTACTCGTTCCAACAGCTCCACGTCCTTCCTATATTGGGGCCCCCAGAGCTGGACACAATACTCCAGGCGGGGTTTCACGAGAGCAGAGTAGAGGGAGAGAATGACCTCTTTCGACCAGCTGGCCACTCTTCTTTTGATGTAGCCCAAGATGCAATTGGCTTTCTGGGCTGTGAGTGCACATTGCCAGCTGGTATTCAATACCTACTATAGGATGAGATGAAGTGTATCTTGGAAGGACCTATTCCCCTCCACTGGCTTGGGCGATCTGCCCAATTTCAGACATCTATATTATAGATGTCCAGAGTTAGGTGAAATTAACTCTACCCTCAAGACTCTAAGTCCTTCTGGCATCTTTTCAAATCCAGGACTAATTTAATTTAAGGGCAGAAATTTCAGAAGTTTGTTACATAAGATAGGAGCATCGAGCCCTATTTTCAAGCATCTCTGTGTAAAGTGAGAGGAGAAGGAGAGAAAGGGATGAAAGCAATGTGTTGGTCTCACAAGAGGAAGGGGTGGGGGTAGCCAGATTAAAAAAGGGCCAGGAAGAAACATAACAGATGGTTTACACATGGGTAGAAGATGAGAGAAATCTGGGGGATAGAGAGCTGAAGGAGGGCTCAACAAGGTTAGGATGGCAAGCAACTATTCACGTTATGGTTTTAAAATAGCTGCTGTAGAGGTTATCAAAATGACATATCAATACAGATTTGCTGTAGCTGTCTAAAAGTGGATGGTTTTGGGATCTGTTTTTAACGAGGAGTTTCATCACCAATGTAATTTTATACATGCTGACCAGTGAGGGAACCTTGCAGCAACCTGCTAGCACCCTGTCTCCCTCACCTTAGGGAGTATCAGAAAGAAAAGAAACCCAAATTGTATTCAATTACAGAAAAAATGCATCACATGCTCTCCTAACCCAATCTCAGTTGGCCTCAATGACTGAAAGAAGACGACTTTCAGTGACCTTTGATTGTGCCCTGTTTGCCAGGAGACAAATCTATTTTCTGGGCTTTGTTTAGCTAATGAAACACAAACCCCTCACCAAGGCCCATGCCAAGAGCAGGTACCCATTCAGGAGGGCATCACACAGACGATGGTCCCACATAGTGGAGAACAAGCCACAGAGAAGGTGTTACCTACCTCCCAGTCCTGGGCGCAGTCGGTTGTCATAGCCGTCCAGCAGACCATCCAAGATCCTGGTGAATATAGTGATGTTATCATTGGTGTCCTCTTTTCCCGATGGTGTTGGCGTTTGCGAGAAGCTATTTTATGCAAACAAAAAGAAAGACATCAACAGCCACGCCAGCCTCAAGGGAACTTTGCAAGGGAGCCTCTGAGCCTCTGTCCTTTCCTGTCACTCCAGCTGGGCAGCACGGGGAGCTGCAGCGATTTCACCACTGCTATAAGCAACCATAAATCACTCTCTCTGGAGGAGGATCCAAGGAAGGACCCATGCCATGGAGGTACAGCCCTGGGGCGCTGGATCGGGGGATGCCTGAGCCCACTGACCCTCTTGCCATAACGCACAGGGAGATCCCAGGCCCCCGCCCTGCACTGTCCCACCTCAGCTCTACCATTTCCCTGGCTCTGGCATGTCTCCATCCCCTGCAGGGAGCAAGGTCTGCTCACGGGGCCAGCAAAAGTTGTTACTGTTTTTTCCCCGGGTTGGCTCTCCTGTCTTTGGGAACTGCATCAGCTGGCAGAGGAGCTGCACAGGTTTGCCTGGGGACACTCCTTCAAGTCTGCCTGAAGGTACTCTTTAATCCTTACATGCCAAACAGCTTCTGATTTCCACAGTGTATGTAATTTATTGCTAGAACAAAGGACGAACTCTAACCTTTTGTGAGGATAACAAACTCCTGCTGAATTCAAAAATCCCACCCCAGATCACTGGGGTATCTGAAAAAAACATACTGTAGTACAGAAAACACAGTTCTTCATTCCTCCTCTCTCTTTTGCATAAATTAGTTCTCCCTTGTAGTATGAAAATAACAGCAACGTGTAGTGGGCCTCATTCCATACCTTTTGGGCCAGATTTGTTTTTATTCTGAACTCTTTTATTTCATCATTTTATCCATGGCTTAGACCTAGGAAGCTGCTCACAGCACAACTATAACTTGCATTTTAAAGTACATTTCATTTTCATTTACAGATGCTTAAGAGAATCCCCTGCCTTCTAATGCTCTTGCTTATCTAAAGAACAGACATATATGTTTATCCATAAGCACGCTTCTCCTTCGGCAAGCAACAAGCAGCTCTTAAGATGACAAGTTTGCTCACACTCAGTGCTTATTCAGGTTTCAGCCTCTGCTGAAATCGCCAACAAATGCTCCAGCTGTGAGAGGGCACATCACCCCACTAGGAACCGTGCCCTGCCTCATGCACCCTGCCAGCAGACAGGAATCACTTACACTCCAACAACCTGAACGTGACATGAGCCAGCCACCCAGAGATAAAAAAATATTAAAAAAAAAATCCATGTTTATTTACTACCAGTCCCCAGGGAAATAAGTCAGTAAGTAAATAAACAGAGAACCTCAAAGAATCCCTCTGAAGAGCTTGCCTTGCAGAATGCTTGTATTGATGCTTTGGGCTTACCTAACAAAATAGGATTTATACAAAGAAAGAAAAGGGACCTCAACCTGGTTTTACCTGCACGAGATTTACACTAGTGGGACCTCACTGACACACGTGTAATGAGTCTGGAAGTTATAGTGACACGAGACCTGGCTCAGGATGAGCTGCTGGTAGCCACATAGCCCCTCACAGACGGGGGACCCCTGGTCCTGTGCCTGTTTCCTTTACAGCTTGTGTGCTTCTGCTGGAAAGGGAAAGGATTGCAAAGCCTATCAGGAAAGGAGATGGAAGCCAGGCAGTGGGAGCACGGGTTTGATTCCCAGGAAGGCTGAACCACATGCAAACACCTGGCCAAGGAGGCTCCTTGTGGCCCAAGTGCTATCGGCATGGCCACAACCCTCAAAAAGCTCAGAGCCACCAAGGAGCTCCCCTTTGCTGCAGGGGGAGACATAGCCGCTCATCTCACACATTTTTCAGGCCATCCCATCTCTCAGTGGCCAAAAGACCAAATTAATTCTGATTTCTGTGCTGTCACCACAACCCTTAGTGAGTAACTGATACAGACTACGTTGCAGACACGTTTGACTATAATGAAAGACAGTTAATCCAGCAGACACAACTGATTACAGAAACATTAGACATCACATCCTTGCACGCTGGACCATTCAAGAAAAAAGACTTTTTTTGTCAATTGTAATCAAAGGTATTGACCATGTAAAGGTGAATATTTATAAGCAGCAGCCTAACAAATACAAACAGGAGACAGAAGTTACAGAGGTTCTTCAGATGCAGCAACCATAACACTTTGGTAAAATCCTAGAATGCTACTTTAAAAAATTCTCATTTTAGCTTCTTTTTTTTCATAAGAAAGAGATATGCATCACGCTGTCTGCCTGCTTCACCTTATCAATGCAGGAACCTGTTTTCATTTTCCAATGCATCTGACAAAGCAGCAGAGAGATCAAACTTCATTTCATTCCAACAAGTTTCATGAGAAGCAGCAACTAGACAAGGGGAGAGCGATCTAAATTAGTGCCTCATTAAGTAAAAATGTGAGGTCAGCAGTCATCTATTCCCTCTGGCTCGCTGACTGGGCCAGTCAGCACACATGTAGCTCAGAAACAGCCTCAGCAAAACCAGCCCACCTCCTCTCTGCTAATTAAGAGATACAGAGGAGACTTGCAGGGTGATTAGGAAAGATCCTGGGAGAAAAGGACTGCAGAGGTAAAATGTAGGTGTTGCAATGGGAGATGGGAACAAGGGATGGTAAATGCAGAGCTGGGATGATTGCAAAGGTTCGGTGCTGGGGGCACAGGACACAAAGCTTCACTAGTTTCTCTGCTCTTGAAAAAGCTTGTTATTTTTAGTGCTTACAGCTGAATTCAAAGCCAATTGAACTCAGAGGGAAGATTTCCATTGAACTATTTTCGTGGGGACGGGACAAAATATACTTAGTTCTCATAACTGCTCCTCTGAATCTAACGAGTAATTGATGCAGCTTCCTTCTATCTCAGCTATGTATGTCTTTCACAAGAATAGTATACACACCTCAAATGCTGAAATACTTTTATATCTCCACAAGAAAGGCTAATTAATAGGTCAAAAAGATGGAGAAACAACTAGGGTGAAGACTCACAAAAAGTCTGCACTTCATCTGCAGAACCTCAATCCAATTTAGATTTGGCAGATCACCCGAAAAAGAAGGCATCTCACGCTGAATTTTGGAGAAATGTCAGTATCACGTGAAGTTGCATTTGTAGATGGATTGCTGTTTGCCATTAGTGCAAATGATACTTTTTGTTTCACTTAAAAGTTAGCATTTAATTTATATTTTTGAGATTGCTGATGAAATAGCAACTTATGTTTTGGGGTAAGTGCTGAGGTTGTCTTTTGTCATATGAGACCTTTAAACTGTACTTGCGAAGTTACACGTGTACATCAGATACTATAGCTCTATGAATACTGAAAAAACAAGTGATGTCCTAAATTATTTCCACACAGCTAAAGATTAGGTTTTATCAACATATTAGCGGGTAAGCACATTATTTCCTCTCTGCAACCAAAAATATTTTTTATAGCAGACATTTTCAGTTATGGATAAAAATAAACCTAGAAAAGAACCTTAGGAAGATGCTAAGAAAATTCAAAGATAATTACATTTAAAGCTCATTACTGAACATAAACTAAACCAACCAGGAATACTTCTCATCACATTTATTTAATATTGCAATTTCAGGGTGACTGAAAAAATCAGAAGTCACAGAAGGGGCCCATCAGTGTAAAATGTAATAACTCTCTAAAGATTCTCAGCTACCTCTTCTGAGGAGTATATCATTTACGATTTTAAACATCACTGTCTTTTTTGCCATCTAGTCAAAATCATGACAGATACTATTCATATCTTAGTTGTAATAAGTGGAAAATGTATGGTAGATATTTCATGATTTCCCCAAAACCTTAAAAAAAAAGAAACAAAACAACGTTAAGAGACACTGGAAAAATAACTGAGGAGTATTTTGTGATTGAAAGTTGTATTTTTTTGTCTCCCTGTCTTAGAGTTTCCAATAGTTTACTTTAATAGGATTGGATTTATACTAGAACCTCAGACAAATTAACAGTTTGTGGAAAAGACAGTGGAGAACATACCTGCACACTTTTGCATAGTGTCAGCTGGCCAGACATCACAGGCTCTACTCTTCTAAGTTAGCCTCTTACCATCCCTTTCTTACAGACTCTTAAGATATGAAAATGCTGGCATTTTGTGAATTTGTGCAATGAAGATTCAATTCTTTCACATCAGATTAGGATAGGGGAGAGGACTGACTAAAATGATGAAACTTTAATGGTCTTTGCAGATCCTTAAAGAATAATTTCATTCTTTCATTTAGCAAGAGCAGTATTTCACTGCCTTCTGGGAACGAGCAATTTGTGTGCAGTGCAATGAGAGCCTGTTTTTCATAGGGCGACATCTTGCCGTCCTCACCCCCTTGCACCTTAACACTCTTTTCAATATCCTGAATTTCTCCCTGTCATTAAACACCTCCCAGTATTCCCAGGTCCCCAGGTCACTGACCTGCAGCTTCACTGGGATGCAACGCATGCCAGCGCTGATCCTGCACCAAGCACATGCTGGATGGCTGCAGGTATGCGCCTGCTTTCTGGCCAGCCAGCAGGCCAAGCGAAACAGAGATGCTGAATCCGTAGCTTTCTGTGAGGCAGAGGGACTGACTGATGTCTGTTTGCCTCCTCTAAACAGTTCTAGGTCCCCTCTTAGTTTTCCAATTATTAAAATGGTCTAATGGGTTCAAAAAGCTATCTCGAGACACAGAGAAGAAAAGGAAAACAGAATAAAAAAAATGGATAAGCATGACTGCATAAGCATATGATAATTCCTACAACGTTAGTCTTAAAAATATGAGGAAGAAATCCCTAGCATCTGCAAGTACTTGGAAAGGAATAAACCAGCAGAACTAACTGCTTAGGGTTGCAGAGACTAACATGAAATAATAGCCTGAAGGAGAGGTATGTTTAGCCTAAATAGCAGGATTATGGTCTTAGTGATAAGGACCGTGAGCTAGTGGAAAAGTATGTGAAACTACCGACACACCAGGACTGAATTTTTACAGTGTACAGAGAAGTCTTGCATTGGCTACATTTAATTGGGATCTTCTGTTTTCTGTGTTTCTACTACTATAAATATTATTAGCAGACCGCAACTAAACTGTGGTTACACCAACGACATCTGTCCCCATTGGTTTCGGCTCTTGGACAGATTTCTGAAATTGCACATCTAAAATGCAAAAGCACAGGGACTGTGCGTCACCAGCATGTCCCCAGAGATGTCCCCATGGGCAGTCTGGGGCTTGCAAAAAAAAGTCAGGATGCAGTCAGGCTGGCCAGCACGGGGCTGGCCATGTGCTACCTCATCCCAGGGAGATCTCGGTCCAGACAGTCACCCATCGTGCTGACCCTCGCAGGGCTGAAACTGCAGGGGCTCTTCAAGGACCAAAAAGTGCAAGATGCTGGGTGGTGCCACGGCTCCCGCAGAGTCTGGCAGGACAGGACCCTGCGTATGCTGATTTCCTTCCTCGACTGATGCGCTCAGCCTTACAGCATCGCTCCTGCGGGCATCAGTCTGAAGGGAACGGGGTCCAAATTATACTACTTTTCCACTGACCCCCTGTCAGGAAAGCACCCACCTTCTGCTTGGGTTTGTCAGCCTGACCCTGGGGGCCTTGCACTCATGAAACTGAGATAGAATTCTGTGCAATCCTTCACATGAAACAAATGGGAGGAATCAGCCTCTTTTCTCACCTGAAAATACTCTTCACGGTTATATTTAACTTTTAATTATTCTCTAGCTCTTTTATTTTTGTTTACTTTCAAGACAATTACGAACTACCTTGAAATCCTCCAGTAAAATACCTTAGCTCGTTAGAGCATTATACAACCCAATGCTGAGTTCAAGCAAGCTTGAAAAAAGCCTTGATTTGTGCTGGACTGTTTCTGCAGAGGGAGGCTCATAAAACTGTTACACCAACAATGGCAGGGGGGCAACTTCGCATCCTCTTCTCGTTTCATCTGCATCTTTGAATTTTAATTCAGTGATTTTTTTTTAAATAACTTCTACCAACTATGCCTACAGTCCTTCTCTACCGCCTATTGATGTGGATAACTCTCGATAGTCATTCCGCGTTTATGTTAAACATTAATCACAGACTTTTGCTGAGATTTCTGAAGTAGCCTAGGAGACTGAGATACACAATTCCTGTTTATTTTACCAGGCATTGTGCATCAAATTCCCCCAAGGTGGCTTTGGCTATGTCAGCAAAAACTGTATTTATGATTTAATATAAATATGGAAAGACTATGGAGAATCGTAGACAAATCTCTGCCTTCATCTGTAATGTCCTACTGTATTTTGCTTTTTAATTTGTACTCATTTGACCGATCACTTTTATCTAGCACATTGCAAAAGGCACTGCAATGTAACAGTGTAGTCCAAACACGGATGAAGCTAATAAAGGGGAACTTGGTAGCAACAGCAAGTATTATCAGTATTAGATTCTTGCAGTTAATATACCAGCCTACATGTAAATTGTACCGTCCCGTCCTGAACAGTCAGTCCCAAAGCACTTAGCAAATTACACTCTGAAACTGCTCCTGCCTCTGAAACAGAAGTGCTGGAGCATCATCTGTCTTTTGAGCAGGGTCAAAATTCAGCCCTAAGGCAGCGTGTGAATGGTGCAGTGAATTGGAGCTGCTTATCTCTGCAGGCCCGGACTAAAATTACTAGATCAGAAATGGGGGGTGGAAGGAGGGAGGGGAGGAAGGTTACGTGATGATCTCATTTTAGTGCACGGCTTTTTGAATAACTCGCAGAAAACAAGTGTCCTAGTTTCCCCTAGCTATCCTGTTCTGATTATCTGCCAGGTTACAGGTCACACCAATTCCTACCTGCGACTTAGATTTAGTATTTGCTTTGGAGTCGAAAGGAAGAATTAAACCCTCTTTTTTTGCAGCCTCACCTATCTGTTCTTCTGTTAGGGTTAACAATTAAAAGACCCCACATCAAACAGGCCATGTTTAACTACTGCAACGTGCTGCCTTCTGCAGGGATGATGGACAATCAGGAAGGGTTTAAGATTATAGTCCTCAAGATTTTCTCAATGTGGTAATACTTTGTCAAATTACAACTGTGTCAAGTTTAAACCCAGTCCCACAATATCTAAGCCCTCTTTATTTCTGTCACAAAGTCCAGGGAAAGTTTTGCCTTAGATCACAGGGAAAGCAGGGTCAAGCTTTTCCAAGGTGAGTAAATCAGTGTGCATCTCTTTGCATCCTTTGTAGGGTGCAGTCCTACAACCACTCACATACAGCACTGTGGTCACAGGCTTCCTGCCTGCCTACATAGGACACACGCTGGAGACAGAGCTAAGTTCTGCTTACAGCATAGGCAGTCATCACTCCAAGTTTGGTCTTTCTCTTAGTTCCAATCTGGAAAGAAATCACTTTGCTTGAAATCAGAAACTGATTTGCATCTCCATTTTGTATCTTCTTATAGCAAGGCATTGATGGGTGTGCTTGTGAATCAGCACGTTGGGAGGATTCATTTTTTTCTGGTGAAATCATAAATAATTGTTCTCCTTCACAAAGCAGAATCAACCTACGTTTCCAGAGCACTTGCGAAATGCTTTTTCTAGACTCCATTGCATAGCCTGATTTTGGAAAGTTCTTAAGATCTCTGGGTTTAGGAAAAAAAAACATATAAATAGGGGGTTTCTATTTGGTAGCTTGTTGTTATTTTTTTCTAAGAGCTATAGTAGGAGTATTTCTTCAATACAGTTTTCAGAATATCACCGTCAGAAAAGCATCCAAAGCGAAAATAAGGAAACAGGATTCCTCGCTATATGCTTCAGGGAAACACAATGTCTAAATATTCCAGCAAGTTTCAAACTCAGCCGTTTGCTCCTTCTGAGCAGTCACGATCTTCGCTTACTCACTAGGAAAGCCTGTACCAGCCAGCAGCCCGCACCGAGTCCTGCTGTTGCCGTCTTGCACTGCTGCCTTCTAGCCTGCACCCACCAGGTGAGATAGAGGGAAGGTGCAAGCCCCGCTCACGGCAACCACAGGGGCAGGCAGCACCGCAGCCCCCAGCTGTGCCACCTACCCCCAGGTTAGAGCACCCAGCAGCTGTAGGCCAGGTCTGAGCTCCCCATAGCCCCCCAAACCTTCCCGCAAGAGCGTTACGGGCATGAAGAACTGATACGAAACAGTAAATTCAAGCAGGAAAGCAAATCGTTCCCTTCCCCCTGACAGCAGCACGTTAAGATGAAATGCAAAGCCCACTTGTTTTGTTCGGCTGCTCCGCACCACGCGGAGCCAAGGTTTTTCATTTCCTTAAAAAAAACAACCCACAGCAAAAATTCAAACGCAATTGGCAACTCACCCGAAGTGGCTGGCTAAACTCATGGAAACGCAGAAGAGGAAGAAGTTTTTGATCATGATAAAGCCAGAGACCATCCCATTGTCCATTCCAGAGCAGAGGAGGAACGCAGGTGGTTGCTTTGGTAAAGGTGCAGCTGCTCACTTTGTTCTTACGCTGCAACAATACAAAAAAAAAAAAAAAAAAAAAAATTTTTACATGGACAAACAGCAGGACAGCCGAGTTCAGCTAACGCCGCATCTTCTGCTATCTGTGTTTTTCACAAACTTATCTAGGCTTATGTAAACATCAGCTGTTTATGTAAAAATTGTATATCTTCAAGGACATGTTTTACCTTCTGCTGACAGCAAACTGCAAACCAGGAAAAATTCTTAGTGGCCCAGTTTTCCCTTATATTCGTCCATCATATAAGTAACTAGAGAAAGAGTCACCATTTTCCAAATGCCACTTTCGACCCTTTACCTATTTCCACAACTTCCACACGCCTGCAAACCCAGGGCTGTGTGCAGCCTCCGCATCCTTTCCTTCCATCGCAATTTTTTTCCCATTAAATACCCGTCTTCCCTTTCCAAAATCCCAGTTGAAATGCCAAGAAACACCTACTGCTTCTTGGAATTCACGCTGCTGATGCACGGC
>KZ505724.1:948665-980413 GCA_002844005.1 Limosa lapponica baueri
CCGGGGGCTTTTTTAGCCGAATTGGCCGAAATCCCCCTCCCGGCTCATTGGGGGGTGGTGGGGGGAGGGGATGAAGAAGCTGGGGGGGGCCACCCCGAAGACGATGCTCATCTCCCCCACCACCGTGACCTCCCGGGGGGGTGCCGGGGGGGCCTCCGTTTGGTCCAACGCTCCCCCCGCTCCCCCATGGCCGCCACCGTGGTTTTCCTGGCCCCCGGCTTGGCTTTTCGGGTGCTGGTGGCCCGGGGGCGCCCCCTCCCCCCTTGTCACGAGGTCCTGGCCTGTCGCCCCCCCCGCCTCCGCTCCGTCGACGACCTGGTGGAGCTTCTCTGCGATTTGGAGGCTTAGAGGGGGTGCCCCGGGAGGGGGGGGGGGGGGGGGGGGGTAAAAAGTGACCTTCCTCGCAAAGGCACATAAACCTCACGCTAGCACGAAGAATGACAGTAATGTAGCTGCTCCAGCGACTGCCGCTTTTCGGATACCTGCCTCAGCGACCAGATCACCAATCTCAGCATTGTGCGCTAACGTTTTCCTCTGTGCCCTATTAAAAAAAAAAAAAAAAAAAAAAGCAAAAAAAACCCCCAAACCAACAAAAAACCAAAACCAACCCCCAGACCAACCAAAAACACGCCCAGAGGGGAGCCTGCCTGGATTTTCCACCTGAACCCTGTGCCCCCCGCGCTACACCGCTCAGCAACTTACTCACCCCCCACCCCGCCGGCGCAGCAAGGAGAAAAGCCCAAACCAAAAGCCGCCCCCCCACCCCGGGGCTCCCCCCGGCTCGCCCGCCCGGCGCTGCCCCGCGGCGGGTCCCGCTCGCACCGCGCCGGGCACTGCGGGGCCGCCGCTCCCTTCCGCACAGGCGCAACCCTGGACCAGTCCGTACCTGCCCGGTCAACATCGCCCGCTCCCCTCCGCCGCCGCCCGCGCAACCGCGCCCCGGGGCGCCGCGCACCGCTCCGCACCGCTCCGCGGAGGGTGGCACCTGCCCGCTCCGCCGCCCCTTCCCTTCTTCCTTTTCCTTCTTCCCTATCCATCCCCCGGACTGGCCCCCACCCCGCCCGCCAAAGTTTCCCGCGGCCATGTGCGCGGCGCTGGGCGCAGCGGCGGCCGCCCAAGGGGGCTGCGGGTAGGGCTCCCGGCCGCCCACCACCGGCCCGTCCGGGCGCCGGAGCCCGGCTCTTACCAGCCGCCGGCGGGGGTGCGAGGGCGAGAGGGGGGGCGGTGTTCGCCCGAAAGTTGCGGAGCGGCAGCGGGAGCGGAGCGGGAGCGCGGCGCTGCCTCCCCGCCGCTTGGCAGGCGCGGCCCCGCCGCAGCGCCGCGCCCGCGCCGCCCCCGCGGCCGGGAGCGCGGGTGGGTTCGCGGGGCGCGCCCGCCCCTCGGGGACCCCAACGAGGAGACCCCCTCAGGGGGGAACCGCGCCCGGCCCCGCTGGAGCCTCGGGGGAGACCAGCGGCTTCCCGGGCTCCCCGCACCGGCCGCCCGGGAGCAGCCCCCGCCGGTTCCCCTCTCCCCACCCCCGCTGGGGCCCTACCACCGACCCTCCGCGGGGAGACCCCCTGGCACAACCTGGCCGCGCAGGGCTCGTGTCACCGTGGGGCAGGGCCATCCCCAGCAGCGGGTGAGGCTTGCCGGTATGTAGACTCCTTACACACACATACATACACATACACACGCCCGTACACACCTAGATCTGTATCTACATTCCTCTTCTGTAGCCGGTGGACCAGATCTAAAACCATTATAACTCTTAAATTCTGAAGTGGGGATTTGTACCTGCAACGTTAGTTCTTTGTACAGAGGTGATCCCTACGGTCCCTTCCAACCGAAACCAGTCTGTGATTCTGTGATTCTGTCTCATGATTAGACATCCACGGTTGGTATCAGTATTAAAAATTTCAGGAGACTTGTGATAACTTCAAGGTTTCCTTGTTGACTGTGTGTAGGGTTGCTCCAGAAAAAAATGGATGCACTGCTTCACAGCCTCAGTATAGGGAGCATTACGCTTGCTTCGTGTCCAAGTCACTTATGTTATTCGCTGCTTGCAGGTGTGGAAGGATTGGTGCATTTTGAACTACCCAAAAGACGAAATGAGAGTTGTATAGTCCTAGTTACTGTGGATTCCTTGACATGCATGCAACATTTTGTAACACGCGCATGTTACATGTGATAAATATGATTTCAATGTAGGCTGCTGTGACCCTACTTCGAAATAACACTCCAAACTTGGTTATTAAATTAACAGCTCTAACGAGGTAATTTCTGTCTTTCAGGCAACATTACGGATCAATGGAGCATTTGTCTTTTTCCTATATCCATAAAAAAGCTCTATGAAATTAATCCCTCCACTGAAATCGATACTGATTCTGCAGCTCATTGCCATAGAGGATGCTGTTATACGTGTGCCTAGTTCATGGTCTGCACGGTTTAAATTGAAAACTGGTCCTTATGAATTTAAATTTTCATATTTTTTGGTTATATGTGGTGCTTAGCTGCGTTTGGGTTTTCCAGCAATGATTGATGATCTTAAATGCAGAGCCAATGACATACGTTGTTCCTCGTCGTTCCTTAGTGACTTCAATAAATATGAAGTTGTGAATGAATGTTGCTATCAGAATAGCTTTCCCGGTGCTTAAAAATATCTGAGTAAAGTAAGTATGAAGCGCCAGTAGTTTCTCATGATAATGTTCTTGCCTAGGAGTGTTTAAATCAGATTTTTTACAGTGCTTTGATTTCTGGTAGGAACTATTTATATCCCCTCATAGGTGATGCTGTGAAAAATACGTAAGCTTTAAATAATTTTACAAAAGCGAGCCGTGGAAACGCTGGCCTAGGCTCTCCGAGGTGAGGGCTTCGGCTGCTCGCCCCAGCAATCCGGTGAGCGGCACCCAGCCCTGATTCCTCTGACAGGCTACATCTTCATTCCCCGCGAAGCCGCCGGCTGCCGGAGCCACGTCGCGAAACCGAAGGGAGGAAGCATTTAAGAGGCAGGGACGCGAAATAGGGAGAAGGTATTAAAGACGAAGAAAAAAAAATTAAACGAAAAAGCGCCTTTCTCTGCGAAACCGCGGGCTGATCAGTGGGCTCTCCCGCGGTGTCGCCGTCCCCCTCTCCTCGGGTCCCCCCCTCCCGTCCCCGCCACGGTAACGGGCCGCAGCTCCCTCCGCCGCCGCCAGGGGGCAGCGCAGCTCCACGTAAGGCGGGAGGCGGGCAGCGCGCGGCGCGGGCAGCGCGCGCCCCCCCGGAGCGGGCGGTGGCGCCCGCGGGCCGCGGTAGCCCCCTGGCCACCGGGGTGGTGGTCGTGGGGGTGCCGGGCGGGAGCCGGCGTGGGTGAGGTGCCGGGGAGGGTGGCCTGGTAAAGCCGCTGGGAAGCCACCGCCTGCTGCGCGGCGCCTTAAGGACGGCAAAACAACAAGCGGTTACTCGCCCGTGGCGTGTAACAGCCGCAAGGAAGCAAGTCTGATGGCTCCGAGCAGCAGCAGCCTCGGGCTGTTTTTTCTGTTTGGGTTTGTTTTGTTTTGTTTTTCTTCCTATCCTTGTCCGTACGGTAGCAGAGCAATACAGATCTGGTTCTGTTTGCCAGTTAATTATAGATAATGACGCAATATATCGGAAACATGTTGTTTATAATGCAAGGTATTAACTCCTGGGCAAAGGTGCTTTCTTGAGAGCTTGTCAGACATTAATTGTGTAGGTTTTCAGACTGGATCCCCGCAGGATGGTGGCATTGACCTGTGGTAGCAGAGTTATTACAAGCAATAGAGATATCTGCGCTTTGAAGGCAAATGTGTCATATGTGTCCTCCGCTGTGTTTTTTTTTCAGGCACTCCCTTGAGATTCACACTTGCCCTATTTGTATTCTTAGCCTCCTTGTTCAGTTTTAAAGGATTTGTTGAATTTAGCGTGTGAAACAATTGCTTTTTATCATGGTCAAGGAAATGTTTGGTTTGGCTGGTTGTTTATTTTCTGCAGTGGTGTTTAGCAAAAGCCAACACAGCCTACCAGAAGCTATTCCATATCTGGGAGAAGTTTTGTGTGGTCCTTCTCTCACATTTCTCCTTCCTGCATCATTAAGTAACGTTTGCGGAAATAAATGCATTTGAGGTAGATCATCCTCTGCACGGGGCTGAAACAATAGCTCAGGCAATCGGGCTCTGATTTTTTACCATGGCACTTGTAAGAACTGACACACTTGGGAGCTCACTGGGAAATGTGCACCAAGTCCTAACACCATGACATGCTGAGTTAGAAAATGATCTGTTTCTCCAGCAGCCAAAGACACCTCTGTCATTGCCCAAGCCATTCCTTCTTCTCCCAGGAGAGCTGCAGAAAGCTCATGAGGTTGCATGGAGGTGTGATGTGTTGTGAGTACTGACCCAAGAAGTAGGCTCTTCAGAGGCATTCTCTTCTGCCAAAACATTTCACTTCCGACATCTAGGTGGAGAGGATCACCTGTTTTCTTGAAATCTTCTCTTTGCCCTCCTTGCTAAGACTCTCAAAAGGTAGCACTTGGGACAGTGATTGAGAGAGCTGCTTAACAGAGCCTTGTGAAAGGTAGCTGGGGGTAGGGTAATGTTGGGAAGGACTTCTTGGAGACAGAGTTGGTCCCTTGTTCTGTGACACAGAATATGGTGCCACTGGGAGAGAGAGGCAGGTGACCGCCCTCCCTGTCCCAGCAAAATTCCACCTGGTTGTGAAAAGCAACATTTTTAGTAAGCAGCATTGATGCTTCTGCGTGCTATTTGTTGCGAGTCCCAAATCTGCAGGTTCAAAGGTCTAAAACCTTCATCCAAAACTAATCCTGAGCAGGTTGCTTTCTGCACACATTCAGATTAGAAATGAACGAAAGGCTACATTTTCTGTTTGGCGGTTCATCCTATCTGTTATGGGCAACCTGTGCTTCAGTCCATTTCTACATATTAAGCTAACAGCTGAGCAAAGGTTGAGGGTATGCCCGAATAGTGCTGTCACGGATTTATAGCGTGCCCTAAGCTTCTGTGTTTCTGAAAACCACTCTAGGCACCTTACAGAGGTCCCTACTCCAAGACGAGCACCTTAGGTTCTTGCAGCCCTCTTTCTCAAAAGTGTCTGGCAGAAAATTTAAATGAGTTTGCATCTGTATTAGACACTTTGCCCCATTAGACTGGGGAAATGGTATCTAGAGATACCTCCCCCACCTGAAGGAGTGGAGAACATTTCCAAAATTTTTCAGTCCATTGCATGGTTATAAATCCTTCGATTAGAGCATTTAAGCAAACATTACCTAAGACTTACAACAACATCCCTGTCTTTCTGCATAAAGAGACATAAAGGGGCTCCCCAAACCCACCTTGTTGACTGTCTCCTTACAATTCCCCTCTCCCTTATAGATCCTATCCTCCCTACAGGTTAACCCAGCTGGTCCAGACTTATGGAGTTCAAATTCCACCGATGTGGCTGAGTGTAACTGTTGAAAGCCTGGAGCTGGTTGGTGAGGAGCACGGGGCCAGGGCCAACAGTGGGGTTCAGACCCAGCACCGCCCTTTGCAGGGAAATGTTGCACACAGGCGGGTTTTGAGAGTTCACTCGTATCAGTTCAGCTCGCCAGTGAGACAGCCTTTTTCTCCTCTGCCCTGGAGAAGAGACAATTTCCTTTACACCAGTGCATAGCAATGCAAAGTCAGAGCGTGGGGTCAAACCTGCTCACAGATGTTTTTCCCATGGAAGAATTGAGGTTTTATTCACATCCTTGCCAGGTTCAGATGTGAAGTCTTCTCCCTGTTCCTGCAGAGTCTATCAAAGTCTGCCCTTCAGATACAAGCCATGAAAGACAAAGGGATTTGCAACGTGTCCTAAAATGCTAGTTCATGATCTTAGATTCAGGAGGTGGAAGGGGCTACCTAGCAGCTTTCCTTCCTGCATCACACAGTCCACAAATTTCCATAGCAGTATAAACTGTGACTTTCTGGTTTGCTTTCCTTTTGCTTCGTGAGAATACAGGCCATTTTTTGCAGTTACCCATGAACTCTGCAGCAAGTCACCTCCTCCATGAATGTTATATCCCATAAACAAGTGCCTGCTATTATCTCACCTTGAATCTGCCCCTGGTTTCTTCTTTTGTTGGCACAGTGTTTTTTAGCAGAGATAAGGTTGTGGACTAGTGAGACTGGCATTCCAAGTAGATTTGAAATAAGGGTGTTGCCCAATCAAAGTTTATAACCTGAAGATCTCTTAATTTGGCACTCTAGGCCAAATTAACAAATTGATTTAATGTGCCTCTATGGACATAGTGGATTCAGATGTGAAGTTCACATGGTGCCCAGCTCTGAGCTGGACCGATTACAGGTTCCCTGCTTTACAACCATAGAAATTGTGCTAATAGTATGGGGATGACAGTGCAAATAGTTGTACTTAAGCTTCTTAGCAGGCCTAGTGAGAAACAGGTGTATTCAAAAGCTGAAGTCGGACATATATATGGAGCAAACAGAAGAACATTTTGTCTTCTCCGTCTGTGTGTTTACTCAGTGGTGGCAGTCATTGTATCCTGACATTTCCAGGCAATTGCCTGTCAATCTTCCAGTTCTTCCAGAATTTAATTTTTAAACATGAAATATATAAGCCATACTTTTGCATGGAAAGAAATAAAATGTAAAGGATGAATAAGTGTTCTCTAAACATGTAAGATACTTGTAACTAATGTGTAGATTATTCTATGTTAAAGAGCAATGATACATGCTTGCATCTAAAATGTTACAGTTCTATGTAAGCATAGGGGGTTTTTTATTGCGCACAGTGAGCATCAGCTCAGAAAATCTCTGAACCGGAACTTTATGATCCTCTCATATATAGAATACCTTTAGTTAATTTCTTCAAAATGGCTAAATTTACTGGTTAGTATTTTAGCCAGCTTGAGTAGCGGTTATATCTATATTTGAAAAACAAGGGGTCATTAGGGTAGCATTGTATAGGATTTTTTGGGCCTCAGTCCTCCTGTCTGGTCATTAGGGTGCATCTGTAAGTATGACACCGCATGGTTCACTCCTTGTGAGGACAGAGCACACCTTTAATGGTACCGTTGAGCAAAACCCCAGTTTACTCTGTATTTTGAAGCATCTAAGAAAGCACTTTGTGGAGAATAACCACAATGATTCAGTGTCATACATATGATTCATAAAGAAAAATTAATCAGGCTTAAACTAGAGCATACAAGTTCTGCATCAATATTCAAGGGTTTATGCATATGCTACTGTACATGTAATTCCTTCCTAACAGGAAGGAGAGAACAAATCTTAGAAGGAGCAATACAGAAATTCGTTGAACTAAGATGGAAGAACTGATGTTGATAAATTCTTCATTAAGTATATATTCAAATATTCATAATGCATGAAGGCTGACTGTACTTATGGACAATATAGGACTATAGTAAACAAATGTATTTAGTGATGTTAAGGACAGAGCACTTGAAGTTTAGAAATTGGTTACAGACAAGAGGTACCAAAGTGTATTTGACAGTACATCTCTGAATTTTAGTACACATACATATGCATGCATATTTCTCTCTCATATTTAGGTTATAAGCTATAAATATTTATGCCTATTGATACATATATCTACAGATCAAGTCTGCCTGTCAACTGGTTTTTGGCTATGTAAATGCTAAGATAAGATTGGATTAACACGTTATAATTTGTTGTGATGAACTCAGGTCTTTTTGGCTGCTATAGTTTCCATATATACTGCATTTCTTGGTGTTGTTTACGTGTGCCCTGGTCATATTGACAGAACTCATTATTTCTGTTTCTGATCAACACAGGTAGCTGTCAAAAATGCCAACAAATATTTGCTTCCACTTTTGGAAAATTTTACAAATGCTTTCAAGTCACCTTGTAATGATTCATTGTAATAATTAGCTGCTGCTACAGAAATACGTTAATGCATACCATTTGGAAAGCTGTAGACACAACTTACATTTATTTTAGGATTTGCAATGTACTGCTTTTCAGGCTGAATTTATTGGCAAGGGTTAGGTGGGAATAAATGTTCTCTGCAGTTCCAAATTCCATTAAATGTGACTTCTGTTATATAGATTCAAGTGCTATAATTAATAAAATTTCAAGAAAAATGAGGTTTAAAATTGTTCCATCTAGAATTAACATTTACAGAAATTGGACAGAGCTGCTGCTGCAAAAAAAAAAAAAAAAGGACATAACCTGAAAATGCCCTGTTTTGGAAAAGATAGTGATGGAGGTTTCACAATGATCTATATGTAACACTACAGGATGTTAAATATTAATGATTGAACTATAGCAAGCATTATGATATACCACACCAATGCAGGTGGTGTCAGTCCTACAGCTTTGTGTGAAAATGTTTTGTCAGTCCCAGTACAGTAGAATCCAGAAAGATAAAAATAATAACATATATTATGTATACCAGTCAATAAGCCAGATCTTCATGTAGCATAAATTGCCAAAGTGAACGGCAGTGGAACTACGCCCATACATCAGCTGAGGTTATGCCTCAAGTGTGACCCAGTAATTATGATTCAGTCAATGAGAGTTTGTTTGAATCTGAAGAATGAGATTTGGCACAAATATTAAGTAGCAACGTGTTTTGTTTTTTTCCTTTTGTAAATAATTTATTGAATGAAAAATGCAGGTGGCTTGCTCACAAAACAACTGCAGAGCAGGCTAAAATTTGGCAATTTGTATTAGTCATTAGCAAAAAAAGTAGAGTAAAACACTATATATATTGAACATTTTCATTTTAATATTTCTAAAAAAAGCCAGTGGGACGGAAGAGGAGGGTATAGCTGCAGAAAGAGTTAAGAACAGCTGTGAGGAATCATCACATAACCCATGCTTCGTATATGCCCTTTGGCTGTGAGATACCCAGATTGATCTTTGCTATGGGCAGCCATTATCTTTTTGGACAACAGATGGATTTTCTATCCAATTAGTCCATTGAACTTTGTATGGATTTTTCTTGGTCTCTCCTCATAAACTGTTCCAGTTTTACAGAACTGATTGAGTGTTCAGCTGGTCAGCTCTCAGCAGAGATGAATACCTGCTTGCCAGCCCTCGCCAAGGAAAGTTTTGCCTGGAGGGAAGGAAAGCATCCTACCTCCAAAGCTGCACAAGTAGGATGTAGCAGGTCCAAGTTCAGTCCTGGGTGCAGAGTGTTTTCATTGACTATCTGTGCTGTAGTTTTTGAAGGAGCCAAACAGGCATGGCATACTCTGTTGGGGTCTCCAGACTGCAGCCTCATTGTGTCTGGTCCTTTTTTACAGTCCACAGCAACTCCACTGGCTGCAAATTTTGGAGAAACAGGATTACTTGCATAAGTAAGATGAACTGGATTTATCAGCGTGCCTTTCAACTTCAGCAACTGGAAACTAGTGGATTAGTTTTGGGGCTGTATACTTGGATGACAGACTGCTGGTCAACTGTGTACAAGAAACTTTGCCTGCTTGTCTAAACAGTATCACTTGTGGATCCTGGGAGCTAACACCCATGTTAATTTTAGCAGCCAAAGAGTGGGAACGGTCACTGAACATACCATCTCAGGGGCATAGAAGAGGATCAAAAGAATACTTTCAAAGAGAAAGTGACTTAAATAAAATATGACTGCCCAAATGGTTGCAGTTTGATCTACTGGTGTTTTCCCAGTTTACTAAAAAGAACAAAACAACAGCCATCAAATGTTGATCAAATGCTTTTTGTGTGGAGAGTGCTAGGGCAGAATCATGGGTACACTCAAGACAGCAGGAGGGAATGAGTTTCAGGTGAATAATACAAGAGAAGAGACCTTAAGCCTGTCAGTTAGCTTTCCACTCTAAACATGTTTCATCATAAAGTGCCATTTTGTTCAAATCAGTTTATGGTGCTTTTGTCACAGCTTTTTGACTTCCAGCATCTACACCATGGAAAAGTAAATTATGCACCCTGGAACCACCAGCACCCCAGTATCTCAGGCATTCACCCAGGCGTGGGTGAACCAGGTTCAAGACCCTTTTGTAAACACCGAACTCAAGTATTAGTTTCTTAATGTGATGATAAACCCAATATTCTGGCAGCTGACTATTAACTGTGTATCTTATTTTATGGATGACCAACTCGGGCTCCCCCAGGCTTATAGCGCACTTGCAGTAGTAGACAAAGTCTGTGAGAGCTGTGGTTTCTCAGCACCTCTGACTGCAAGGCAGTGCAGTCTCCAGTAATGTGCACAGGGTTGCAAGCCATGAATTTTAATCCTTGCTCTGCTACTAATTCACTGTGTAGCTCCAGGCAAGTCCCTATCTCTTCAGCTGTAAAATGGGAAGAATAATAATGGTTTCCTATCTTTCGGCAGCGATAAATTCATCTGTGTTCTTGAGGCATGCAAATACTACAGTGATGAGTGGCCCAGAAAAGACCATGAAAAAATGAATAATTCTGTATTTACTGCAGGCTTTGGGTGTGCAGTAAATAAGGCACTGCTAACTGGCTGGTGAAGATTACTTCTCTAAGTAGCTGCTTATTCAGTAGGTACTGATTACACAGTACCTACTTATCCTATGTAATGAATGATAAAGGGTTCTTTGGGGAAAAAAAGAGAGGCAAAGACATGTTTCAAGAAAAATCTTAATACTGTTTTACAGGAAAGCACAATTAGGACTTTTTTGTCCATTTAGGCTTTAGTGGTCTCCGGCTTTAAAGTGCTTGATTTCAGCAACCATCACAATGTTCTTCTAAGGCAACTGTTTTCTGTGCAGGCACATGATTAGGTCTGTAACTTGCTCCCTGTCATAAGAGCTTCACTCAAAAATAGCGTTTTAACTGTTCACATGTATCTGTTCTTCATGTGCAATTATTTCTATCTGAAAACCAGGAATAACAAACCTGCCCTCTTTGTTATGTTTGTTCTGATCACACCATCATTTTCCCATTCTTATATTGCATTTTTCTGGGGTCTCAGATTAGTTGCAGGGTAGGCGACCTGTTCAATTTGTTCACACACTGTCTTTCTCTTTGTATATAGATAATATTCCCCCAAAGGGCTCTTCTGACAAATAGATTTTTGCTATTGAACATAGCAAGGAAAACAATGAAGACCACTGTACACGGTGGTATGCTAACACTTCACTTCAAACTTTATTAGAGCAGGCTGAGCCTGTTTATCCTGCAATTTAACTGCTTATTATACCATTGCTATTGCGTCTGCTAAAAGCATGTACAATCCACAAAACAAGCTGCCACATGTCCCTTTACAATTACATTGTTGGGAGATCTGTATTGTCATTCTCTATTTTGTATTTGTGTATACGATGTGTCAGGGCAGCAGTCCCCTGACGGGGCACATTTGAGTATAGTTGGAGTCATGCTTACTTTTCTATCCATAAGTAGATCTAAGCTCTGCCAAGACAGAATATGCACAGATTTGTTTGTCTAATCTCCACCCCATTTGGGGATGATGGATTTAAAATTAGGACATATCAAATTGGAATCGTGATATTTTGAAGTAGTCTTGACATAAAAGCGAATCATCCACTGCATAATACTTACAGCCTTTTAATGTGTCTAATAAAGGAGCATATTTTATTATATTCTAACTCCACACATTTCTAGACATTTACTTGATATTCTTATCTGTGATATATGAGATCTATTTGACATAATAAGAATATATTGCATAAAACAAAGCAATAAATGACCTCAAAGCATATTTAGAAATTATATATTAAAAACATTTCTTCTTGCTACTTATATTGAGAACCTTCATGAGCAAATATTTTGGAAAAAATTACTTCCATAAACGTCTTTTTAGGCCCTGATCTTATGAACTGCATGCATTATTTATTCTGGGTGTGGGAATTCATTGCAACTGAACCCATATGCAAAGTTATTGAGGTGATTAACTCAGTAGAAAAATGTTTGCAACACTCTGTTCTTCAGGTTTTTACTTTTCACTTTACAAATGGTGCTACCAGCTATGAGCAGGATACAGACAATAGGCACAGAATTATTGTCAGGGATGGCTGTTACCTCTAGTCACTTATGAATTAAACATCTGCTGTCTCACATTGAAAAAGTTTTAAAAATAGTTTGCATATGAAAAGGATGACTGTAAAAGAGATTTCAGTGAAGAAATCTTTAGCTTGTTGTGAACACGGCAGCCTTGCTGCTCACTAAGAGTTTGCCAGAAGTACGTCACCCTCTGCATTGTTGTCTGACAGAATCTGATGGCCTAAATTTCTTTTAATATCTTCTGCTTAGTGTTTCCTATTGGCTAGGTCGACATCTTCGAGACACCTAGATATTAACAAACATAGCCAAGTAGAACATGGATTATCTGAATGTGAGTTTTCATGTAGACAGGCCAGCTGAAAACAGCTTTTTTCTTTTACCACTGATACTGCTCACTGGGAAAAGTCTCCTACCATGATCTCCCAGGAGAACCATGGCCACTGAAATAATACTACTGTTGAGAGGCAAGAGATGAACAGAATTGCAACAAGCAGAATTTCATCAGGGACAGTGCTAAATATAAAAATTCAGTGTTAGAATACATTGGACTGATTGTAACCTGGCTGTACTGGGAGTTAAATGTAAAATTCTTGTCTTCCTGGAATAGCACCCTGATGCTTGTAATCAAAACCAATTCGAAACACTGATGTCTGTTTCTTGGTGTCAGGGAAAGAGATTAAGGGGAAGGAGAGATCACTGTCATCTTTCACATTACAGAATGTACTTTGAAAAGGTCACAGCGAGACCAGGGAAAACCTGAACAGAGGGAGAATGTACCATCTACCAGCACTCCAGGACCAGTTGTAATGTTGAGCTGAAAGCCAGCATCGCAGTCAAGATTGTAATAAGAATGATGCCTGAACTTAGTAAAATCTGTGGTGGCAAGCAGCAACTATGTAATTGTGGCTTATTTAACCCAGCTATGACTACACACAGGTTAATGTTTTAAAAACAAGACTTAATGTGGAAAGGAGCAGATGCTGTATGTTTTGCTGTGTGTTTTTGTTGAGATGCACGGAGAGAGTTGAGTGTGTTTGGAAGGTGATACCTGAGCAATGCTCCATATTATATAAAGGGCCTGAATCATTCAGAAAATTTACTATCTTTTAAAAAAATTAACAGATACAGCTGCTACTCCGTGGCTCTTGGGCCTTCAGATGCCTACATAAAAAATGAAAGCCTTCTCTGCCGTTCTCTCTATTGCATGTAAACACTCCATGATATTGGTAACTTTGCTAAGGTGGGTAATTTTGTTTCAGTCTTTTTTTTAATTATTCTTATTATTTTTCTCCCAATCTTTCCTTGTATCTATTTCCCCAGTGGCTAAAAGATTAACGATTAACCTCCCATTAGAGAGGAACAAGAAGATGGCTTCAGCATTATTTATTTATTATTCTTTTTCTTAGCTGGAAATTGAATTATACATTCCCTATTTAAGACCCTTCTAATGAAAATGTCAGTTATCATGAACTAAATGTTCTTTAATAGTACCAGTACATAGCTAGCTAGTAGAAAAGAGTAGTAGAAGAGAGAAAAAAGGAAACTCAGGTGTAGAACTGTGCACATCGCACATCTACACATGGAAATAGATAAACACCTTTCAAGAACAAATAGATTAATCTTCATTGCACCCTGCAATGTGGTCAAGTCTTTCTCAGTGATAGGATTAATAAAGATAGCTGTGTGATTTGATAGGGCATGAAAATTAAATTGTCTGTCTCAGCTGTTAGATAAATGCTTTTCTTGGTAAAATCTTCTAACTTCTGCTAATGAATATATGAAATAAAACCCCTAGAATCTCCAATGCTGCCTGTGTTATAAAGATTTCCTCTTACTTAATTCTAAGGGAAATGACCCAGCTCCCATATCAGACAGTACATCAGAGTCTTCAAAGATCACTTGTATTCCCCACAGTTCAGGCTAACCTTCTTATATTAGTATAGTAGTAGCTGGTAGATGTTGCTGCCCAATACCACAGTATGGTGGAGTTCTTTCCAAACAAGAAACAAAGTTTGTTCATCCATTGAATTCACTATCAAAATGGTTCTTGTGCCCATGCTAAGCCATCGCTGCACTCTCCTCCGTGTTGGCTCTTCTGACTTGTGCAGACTTTTTTGGCCTCTTCTGTTTGTCTGAGCTACACAGATGACACAGGGACTTGCCCCAAATTCTCTTTCACTTGGGATGTCAGCAGCTCCCTTCTCTCTCTCATCCCAGTTACCTATGCAAGAATGGCCAGAGCGCTCAAAGAAGTTCCCTTCCTCCTTGCTGAGTTTTCTGTATCTTCACACCTAAGCACGTTTCTAGTCACTGAAGAGTTAGGCAGCAGCTCAGGGCAAAGTGGCAGCTCAGAGGCTGGATGCAGCAGAGAAGTCACGCCCTGGCATTTAATACATTTTATAGAACAAGAAGAGAAAACCTGGGGCCTGTCATGCCCTCAGATTCAACAGTGCCCCATAGCATTAGACAGGCTCAAAGCTCTCTGATTTAGAGAGACAGTATTAAGGACACTTCTCAGTTTAATCTAGGGTGTCCTTTGACTATCAACAGATAAAGTCACATCACATTGAAAAATAGTGCCACCCTCATGTGGATAAAGCCCTAAACACTGGTTTTATCACATTTTAAAGGCGATGGGAATCTCAAGCACTTTTATTCATCCGTAAGCAGCCATAAGAGATACTTCCTAAGGGAAAGGTTGACCTAACGCTAGTTGGCCCTTGGAACAAGGAGGGTGAATACAGCACATGAAGTGTGTGTCTGGGTTGGGACACACACCCCCCCCCCCGTGTGTATGCTCCTGCGCTCTTCCAAGGCAGGGTCATGCATTTTACTGAGGGTTGTGTCTGCATTGCACCCCCATTCCTGGTCTATCAACCAACCTTCAAGATGAGAAAAATAAACCCCAGCCATATTCCACCCTGGCCAAACCCCCAGAAGGGGGCACGTTGTGGGGCGGAGAAGCTGCAGCATCTGGCCCATGTCTGCTGTGCCTGATGGAGCTCCAGAGCTCCCAATGGGCTGTGCAGCTTGCGATAACCTCCAGAGTAGTCATGTTTGTCCGAGGCACAATCTGGCCTATAGTTTCATATAAGCCCCTTCATTTAGCAGAAAAATAAAAAGTTGTTAGTCAGAACAATGTTTTCTTTTTCTAAGGATTATTGCTTTTTAATTATTGTTCTAAGTGGATTGTATGCATTGTATGAAAAGAGATTAGAAAGAAATATGATTTTAAAAAATGATTTATGTTACAAGAGCTAGATTAATCTTTCCAGGAGGGAAACTGGAAAAGACGCCAGAACATACCACACTGAAACGTAGAAGCTGTCAGCTCCATTGGTTCCTCTTTCAGTCTAGCATCAATTACAGTGGACTTGTAGCAATTTCATTTAATACTGAAGGGATCATATTAAGAAAAGAATAAAGGTTGACGAAGTATGTGTTTTGTTCAATTTGCTACTGTTTTAAAGAATGAGGTTTTAAACTTTCTGAAAGTTATTAGATTGTATGCATTGAATGAAAAGTAAGAAAATTTGTAAAACATAATATGACGTTGATTTCTAAAGTAAAAAGGAAATTGGATCTAAAGTTCAACAAACTATAGCTGATTTTCATTATAGACATTTCTACTGAGAAAGTCTGTCAAGATTTAAAACTGCTGCTAAATGTACAGACACCTAGTGAAATGGCAAATCTCTGTACAGTTATAAGCATATAAGAATGGGAACACTGGATCAGACCAAAATATCTTGTTCAGTGATTCCCCATAGAACTTACAGAAACTGAGTAAGAACAGGGAAAGTGCTTACAGGGCCACCAAAAGAGACGGCAGTTCCCTTGTGCTTAGCAGCAACGAAGGGCTGGGAAGGCTGTAGGAGGGTCCAGCCTCAGCCTCCATTCCCTCCGGCTGCAGTCCCAGACTGCTTTGGGTCTCTCTTGGAGTCCCTACTCTCTGCCTGGGGTCCACATACTGAAATTTCAAGGGCCTGGGGAGGTTGAAAGGAAAAAAAAAAAAACAAACCAGGTAGTTTGGGAGTAATAAGAAACTTTCTGGTAGCAAAGGAATTAGTATCTCATTTGCTCAAGGGCCAAAATTGCATTCCCTGGCACCCAGCGTTCAGTGGGAAGTCAGCTCCTCCATAATTCCTGAGTTCCAGCAATCTGCAGTTTAGAGTTACAAGTTAATCTATATTTAATCATATATAATAAATCTATAAATAAGAGTTATGCATGCCAAAATGAAGGGTATTAGGATGTCTGAAATACTGTAAAATGGATGTCTAATTGATTTATTTTGTCTAAAGCACCGTAGCATATAGAGCTGCTTTCAATAGGGGAAAATATCACTTATGTTTCCTAGAAGTTACAGCAGAGTATGGAGTATTAGGAGACTAACATTCTCTTCCCCATCTGCCAGGGAAACCTTATAACCAAGACTCACTGCATGACATTGATAAATGATTCAATTCCATGGTGTTTGCCCCATATTCCTCAAGTGGGATTTTTAAATGGAGATGAATAACTACTCTCTTCTCTGAGGTTTCAGATGCCTCAATTTTACATTGTCTAATATATGTATACAGAACAATTGAGAACTTTGAAAGAAAAACATGAAATATAGTTAAAATTTATATTAGAACCTTTTAGCCAGTTTGCATGCATAACACAATTTTATAAAGATGATAACGAACAAAGCCAGACAATTTGGAGATTCTAGTGGATGAATAAGCACTGAAAAAATAGGAACACATACAGGGGTATGAACAGGTATTTTGTGTTGTTTTTAGTGGCTATAGAAAAACATTTCAGGCTTATCTAAAACTATTTATAAAATTCTTGATAAACTGAGGTGTTGAAATGTGTGCTTTGGATTTCCATAGCCTTTTTTCAGACTTAAGTACCTCACAGTGTTTTAAAATAAAGATGGAGGGAATTTTGAAACATCAGTTGAACAAAAATATCTAAACCATTTCATTCTCAAAAAGCCAATGTTTTCTTTTTTAGCAAAGTCAAGAGGAGGGCTGAGAGTATTCCGGTGTCACTGGATGTTGATTTTGCATTAAAAAAAAAAAAAAGTTTTAGCTGCTAAAATTCCACCGAGCCCTAATTAAAGCACTGATCTAGAATAAAACAGCACTGCAACAGATGGTGGGATGTCCAAGTATATTCAGGACAGTTTAAGTGTACATATTCACATCTCAAAAACCTGTAAAATAAAAATGCTTTATTTCTTCTGATTCATTTTTAAAGCAAAGAACATTTCTGTGTTCTCCAATTTATAGAACATTTCCAATTTTTCGTAGACTGCCATGACTACAATTTACAGTTCTCTCACCATCACACTTTATGTGAAGTTGGGAAAATGCAGAAATGCATACACTCTGTTACCAGCTTGTTTCTCTTTTAAATCAAAACTTTTGATGTTTAAAGAAGAGTTGTGGATAAAAGAAAGTACAGCTTGAGGCTATGATATAATGCACTTAAAGGTCCCAAAGGCAATATTCTTAACATCTACAACCAACTCTGAAACATAACCTAGGAATGTAAATGTTAGGGCTGGGCTCTTAAATTCAAGTTTCCTGACACACTGTGTGCTGACAGCCTTTGAATTTATAAAAGCTTCCTATCTAAACAACCGAAAGGACTAACGATCACTTAGAATAATTATTTTGATCTGTACTTACAAAGCAGAAGCAACCTATGAGAAAGTATTACCATATCCAGGTGATTATTTCATCTGATCATACATGTTTTCATCATCTTAAAATTGTTCATTCATGCACAATTTGGAGACTAGTTTTTTCTGCACAAAGTAGGCAGTCGGGAGGTGGCTGTCAGGGGGATTCCTAACCCTGTTTTCTGTATTTGTGTATAACTATATATACTCTCACAATGAGGTTTAGAATGGATCAAGAAATTATTCTTCCTCATTATGCTTTTTCAAATAATTGAAATGCTTGAATATTTCATGGAAATGCCTTCTCTCCAGTTTTTTAGTTTCCCAAATATTATTTTTTAAACAAAACAAAAGAAAGTACTTTTTTGTTTTCTGTGGGTGCCTACAAAATCCAAGGAATGATCCAGGGAAAACCTAACTTCTTTGGAGACCAAGGGCACCTTAAATTTTTGCAGTAAAAGTACCTGAGGGGAACCCAGTGGGCCCTGTCAAATAGATGTGCTCATTGGCATGGCTATTACACAACAGCACTGAGTTCAGCACAGAGCATGTTAGCAACACCTACTTTCATTCAAAACTGTCATAATGTTGGGTCAAGGTGACCTCTGCATTTTGTAATACAGGTCACTGAGTAACAGATACAGTGCCCACTAGGATGCCAGGATGAGAATTCAAGGCTCTTTTCTGCCTCCCGTGTAACTTCGCATGGAAAACCTAAATCCCCCTGTGGGGAGCTGGCCTTTTCAGCCACCAGCCCTTCGGAAGTGGTGTCAACTATTCTTCATGAATTAATTTTTTTTTTTACCCAGAGTATTAACTTGCATTCTGAAAAAGAAAATAAAAACTTCAAAGAATTAATAGAAATTGAAGAGGCTGAGAGAGTAGGCTTTGTTCTAAGTAATAATTTCTGCTGCCACCAAAATTGAAGTGCACTCCACTATACCTTAAAGGTGCATAATCCTTGTACCAAGAAGTAGGTCTCATGTATTTTATAATATGGATACACTTGTCGAGCATATATTCTGTGAAATATAGCCTGTGAAAACGTAAAGATATTTTTTTTCTACAGGATTTCATGAGCATTAACTGAACCTGAAAGTTTTCTTTTCTGAAAAAATGCTTATGTTTTACAACCACACTCCAATAGCTCATGAGGGTTAGAAGGGATGCCGGCAAGTGCTTCAGGGGATGGAAGAACAGAAATTAAAAATATGCAACTGAATGATTTTCTGAAGAACCACTGACTTAAGGAAAAAGAAGGAAAATCAGTCACTTATTTCTGGAGGGTATAGTAATGAAAACAACAGGACAGTTTAAGATGTGAAAATTATTTTAGTGCTGGGTCACAGTGAACCACAAACAGGTATTTCTGATGGCATTGAAATAAAAATTCCCATAATGAATCATGCCAAAGTTGCATCTGGTTTGCTGCCTCTGACAACGGACACATAATTTAGAAGGAGCGTAAACAAACAGGATGCATAGAAAGTAAAGTAATTCTTCCACAGGTATAACCTTTCAGTTTCAAGCAGTCTGAGGTCTATGGACTTCCTCAGCCAGAGGGTGCATTCACAACATTGATTTTAATACTCATTGATGGAGCTCCTTTTGGTACATTTGTCTAATGGATTTTTGAGCCCATTTATAACTGTGGCCTCCACAGCTTTCTCTGGCAAGGAGCTCCACAATTTAATTATGCATTGTGTGAAAAAGGATTTCATATTGCTCACATTAAACTGACCGCCTGACCACCTGAGTGCTCCTTTGTTTTTTATAGTATGAGCAATAACAAATAACATTTATGCAGCCTATGGCTTCATATACATCTATCATATCTCTCCTCCCTCATCTGCTTTCCAGACTTAAGAGTCTCAACCTAAGTCTCTTTCTTCCTACCAATGCCATTTCATGCTTTTAATTGTCCCTGTAGCTGTCCCTGTAGATCTTCCCTGTACCTTTATCTAGCTCTCAAGCTCTTTGAGGTGGAAGAGACCTGCATGAGGTTTACAGGATGTGGGTAGACCACAGCTTTCTACACTACTATACCGATTCTGTTTTGTTCTATTATCCCTGATTGTTCTTAGCACTTGTTTATCTTTTTGACCTCTGCTGAGCATGGAGCTGGGACCTTCACCGAACCATCTGCAGTAACTCTGAGATCTTTACTGTAAGGATAATGGCAAATTTACGCACCACTGTTCTGTGTAATTTTTATATTTGGAAATAGAATGCATTAAAAAAAAAGAAAAGAAATCCTGTGGACTAAAATAACTGTATAGAACCTATTGGATCTGAACTAGAACTAGACACCTTCCAGAACATCAGGGATTTAAGATGTGAGTATAAAGGTATCCATGTCTTGACATATTCTCACTTCATCCTTCCTACCTTGCTCTTAAATGCCAACGAACAGGTTTTTAGACTTGCAAATTCGCTGGCATGTTTCCGAGCAAAGCTAAACTTCCCAGCTCTGGCTGATGTCAAAAGGAGTCAAGACTGGCTAGCCCTCATAGAATTGGACCTGAAAAGTATTGTTCTAGTAACTGTTTATACTATGTGACATTGTCACTTCCATACTCTTTGTGGAGCTTGATGCTGGGAAAAATGAATTTCTAGAGAGGTTATGGAAGATCAAGGATGCTATAATGTCATCATAATTACATGTAACTTGGGCATCAGCATTACATAAAAGCATATTGAATGCTTACTTAACATAACATTTGAATAAATCATGTTTAAAATCATGTTCACTGAAACATTTATTTCAGCTAGAGCCACATAGTTTAAGCTTCTCATACATAAATATTTTTGGCATTATTTATGAAAACTTGGCTTTCATCCACTTAATTTATACTTTAAAAAATAAGAGATAGCTATGAGAATCTTATATTTATAGCAGAAACCTCCATCGTCCGCTGCTTACTGAGGTTTCAGCAGATCTACAATGGTAATTCAATAACCATGTCTATAATATCCTGGGAGTTTTAAACACAGTTTCCCATTTTTGCGTTTGACATTTCACTCTGTACTTTCTTACTTTTCTTGATAGGCTTCTAGGTACTAAAAATAATTTGTTAGTGCCTATCATGCTGTGTGACAATGATGCCCTTGAATGCCTAACCTGGTTAGCATGGGTTGAACCTCCCAGGAAAAGGGAAAGTGAATTTTATTGAGTTATTAGTGCGGGTGCCTCACTGTTTCTGAAGGTTCTGCAGGTAGGATTTGCAAGGTGGGCTGAGTAATCTTCAGGTAAAAGTCCAGAAGCAGCTGTTCCAGGGAGGAAGAGTTACACAAAGGTTTTGCATTTATCTGCTAAACCAATACTTATTGCACCAAAGCCATGTAGTACGGGCTTAATTTCATCTCTGTTGTGCATGCTGGGTGAAACAACAAAAGTATTTTCTTCACTTCAAAATGAAAAAGGCTCAAATATATTGAGGCGTGCATTCTCCAAGCCTGTGGAGAAGGAGTTTAACATCACATTTGCTTTTCTTCCTGTTTGTAAATGGCTTGTGTGAGTACATTCCAGAGTAGAAAAAGAACATATTTTTTCTTATCAGTGCCATTCCACATTCAGATGTTTTCAGATTCTGAAGCTGAAATATCTCACTTTCTTATTGTTAGTATTACCTTCCGAGCTATAAATATTAGCCTTTGTATCTACATTTTCATGCTGAATCATTTTGTTAGATGCAAAACATCAGGAGTACTTGTTAAGCATTCCGTGATTCACGAGCTTTGCTTCACATCCTGGCCTTAATCCAGAAGGGGCTACCACATTTCACTCTCCTAAAGACTACTTTCAAATGAATATGATATTTGACTTAATTTCTGCTTTTACATGGTCTTGTAGGATTTAAAGGTGTGACAAGAAGTGATGATAGCTCTTTAAAATTTAACTTACATTTAGTTAAAAGACTCCAGCAATTCCAGAAATATAGTACTAACTTAGCAGCTTTCCTGTTTTTTTGCTGTCCACTTATCATTAGCAGAGGTATTCTAAAGACATATAAGACATCTTGGTCTGATACACTTTTGGAGGGCAATATGCCCAATGTACTGAAACAGATCTAGCCTTCCTCCTTATTAAAACACCATGGATGGGAATTATCTTATGCGGTATTACATACTCAAAAGTTTAACATCTAACTAGGTATAGGCTATGTTTGTAGTTATTAGGTAGTGCTGGAGGGTGATTCATCTACCCTATTTTAGCCTTTTTCAGCCTTTGGAGTTTCTTTCAGTCTTTGGACTTTATTTCCCCTCCGCACTATTAAAGCAGCCTATGGTAACTGGCTCAGACTTAAACATTTAATTTCTGATGTTTACACCAGCAAGAAGGAATTACAACCAGAGACATTCTGAGTCTTGGTACCATCCAGAAATTGTACAGACTTTAAAAAACAGCACACAAAGTTCTTATTTTGCAGTTCAGGAAAGACCTAACGTTCCAGTATAGGTTGCTTATGGTATCTTTTCCTGTATTATATTGAGACTTCAAGAGAGCTGGGAGGAGAAAAAAGGGGGAAAGACGAGTTACTATTTTTGTTACTTTAATAATCCTAAATGCAAAACATTAGCTCTTTCTAGCAACAAAAACTCCACCAGCAGCAATACTGAAACCATATGCCCTCCATTTGATTTACCATCACCGACTGCCTGGCTGCACACAGAGCCTCTCTGCTTAATAGTGGCTCTAGGCAAGTGCATGTATAATATTCAAAGCAGTTTTGTTCTTTTATTAAAGTTGTGATAAGGATGCAAAGCATTTTAATGGGAATAATCAATTATATAATGATATTCATATACAACAAAGTGCTTTTAATATAAGCACTTTTAATGTGGCGCTTTTGTGATGGGGGAATTACTTTTGTAATACTTTTAGAAGCATGTCTTCCCTTGGTGCCAGGCAGACAGAAACAGTAGGAGACTTCTGTAAGAGATGAACTCCATTTACTCATCATTCACAAGAAGACATTTTTCAATGCAGAAACCAAAGGATTTTACCACTCTGCTGAATAAGAGAATTTCAGCATCAAGATGGGTCTACATTTTTGGAAGAGAAGAAAAAAATGGAGTGCATTATCAGTCTGAATAAAAGCCCATTGTGAAACTTCAACATTTAAAAGATGAAATTTAATTCTTTTCCTGTTTCATTTGCCTAATTATTTTCCTGATCTCCCCTTGCTGTTATCATCTCTCTTCCAAAAAAAAGAAAAAAAGCTAAGTTAATTCTATCCTGCCATTGGCAATTTTGCTGATAGATGTCAAAAGTTATAAACACAAGATGTTTTGCACTCTTTTGAGAATGTTAATAAATATATTAAAAGAAACTGTTAGTATATCCAAGTTTCTTTTTATCTTACGGGTATGGATATATTTAGGTAAGAGGATTGAAACCAGACACTTATTCCACCTATGTTCATTTAGTAGTGCCCTCTTCCACCCATAGCTAATTTGCTATGAATTCCATGCCAGTTGTCATGGTTACAGGGTGAGCTGCATCTGTCTCTCAGGTATCATTGGCTATGTTTGGGAGCATAGTCCTAAAGCAAGACATAGGCTGAGCATGCTCCCTGACTTTTTATATCCAGCCTCTGCAAATGTAAAGTGCTTGCTCCTATACCTCGCAGCAAGTAGCCACGTGCACTTCAGAGAAGAGCCCAGCTATCTTCTTGCTTGGTATTGACCATGTGGCTCTACCAATATGAGATATGTGACTACAGTCAGGCGATATATTTGCATCAATGTTGAGGCTTCAGATGTCCCTTCTGTGCTCTTCCTCCCCTCCTCTCTCCTTTGCTGAGCTCAAAAATTTACCCCAAGCCTATATCGAGTCACGGTGGCAGACAACTAAGACGTGTGGACACAAAACAAAACTATACTTAAGAATACCAATCAAACCACAAAATAGCATGTTCAGGCATGGTTGCAGGCATGCAATATTATGGTCTTTAAAAACAGAGCAATGTGACTTGTGAATCCTGATGCCTAGAACTATCAAAAGAACATGAGATACTGTGAAGTTTGGAGTTGGATTCATCTGAAGATTAGATGTAGGTGTCTATATGAGATCTAGGTGCTCCCATTATGTCAACAGAGATCTAGTCAACTCAGTTAATGGAGCCTATGTATAGAAAGCTGGGGATCCTTCTCTTGGGCGGTATCTGACCTGAGAGGCTCGGCCCAGTTCCCATACACAAGCATCCTGACCCATTGGGATGCTCCCAGGAACCCCCCTTGGACTCCAGTAACCTCTCCAGTAGAGCGTGTGTATTACGTAGGTCCTGTCTTGTAACTGACAGCTCTATTCAGTGTTCCAAGTAACTCAGGGCATCTTAAATGCAGTAGATGGTGGCATCTAACCTGAGCCCTACCCAGCCCTGACCATTCTGTTCTAGATGGCTGTGTATTTCAAGGAGATCCAAGACATGACAGAGGACCCACATGTCCCTATCCAGCGCACAAGGGAGTTGGGCATTCACAATACTCAGCTCTTAACATCCTTTAGCCAGTGCATATTTAGTGTGAAATGCATAACCACTCCAGGAACAGGGACCAAACCCAGGATTTACCTTTCCCATATAAGTGGAGCTTAATGCGTTCAAACTCAGGATCATTTACCCCATGCTTTTAGTGGCTTCTCTTTAACTTCTCTAAGCAGACAGGTAAAGTAATGCACAGAGACATAAATCAGATTGTAAGATACAAATCAATACTTATTATGGAGAACCCCTTACATTCATCATGCCTTCTCAGAAACTACTTAGCTAAAACTTATATTTTATTGCTGATTCCAGCAAAGCCAACACATTTCAGACAACATCTCCTCTTGCTCTCTCTTAATAGTAGCAGTATTTCAGAAGAGTCCTTTTTTACCACATGTTCTGAAACAGTCCAACAAAAAATTTCAGGAAAAAAAATCTCTTTTTTCTGGGTAAAAAATGCAAAATGTATTCTGCAAAGTTACATGGATTTGAATTGAAAAAGCTCAAAAATATAGACTTAAACTTCAATTTTTCAATAGGCCCTTTTTATATGAACCTCAATGTTTAAACACACATAAAAGTATTTAAAACATCAGAGATAAAGTATTTCATTTTACTTTGAATACATTGCATTAAACTTCAATGTTAGTTTGACATAAAAAATAATGGAGTAACTGAATTGGATAACATTATTCTGGATCAATTAGAAATCTTTTCTAAAAATTATTCACATAGCTCTATCAAAACCATATTGTTGCATTGTGTTTTTCACAAAAGCAATTACTATTTTTTTCCTTTTTCATTTCTTGGCAACAGAGTCATGGATCTATAATTAAAAACTCACTTAGACAACTTCCAAAAGATTATTACAATCTTGTCATGTCAGGGGTTGAACAAGTCAATTTATAGATTTTTTTTTCCCATCTCTAGATTCTACAATGATGGTCTGAAAACCTTCAGGGCTCTAAACTATGTTTTGTTTTGGCTGTGGACACGGGGCATGCAAATGATACTCTCTCTTTCTCTCTTTTTAGGAATGCAGTTGAAGAAAACAAAAAACTATATGCAATTTATGACACAAGGTGAGTAACAAAAATTATTTTAAGAACGTTATTATTATCTGTAAGGGGAATGCTTACCCTTTAAAGTGTTAAAAATTATTACTAACATTTATTAATTCATTTTCCTGAGCCACAAAGTAATCTTTAAATCAAGGCACAATGACAACTACTTTAGATCATCATACACAAAATCCTGTATCTACCTGATCATGATTCCCCTTTATATATAGTGATTTCCCTTTGTATACAGTGCATATAACAAAGAAATGAAGTTACACAGCCAGCTTAATTTACATGTTATTCCACAGATGGAAGATGGCCCACGATCCTGGTCTGTGTATTATAAGCTTACCCGTGATTGCTTCTGATGCCAGTGTTTGGAGAATGAGAGAGAACGACAGGCTGGCACAGCCTTAGGAAAAGGGGATGCATTTAAAGAGACTAAAAGAGGCACTTCCACCAGCAGGGCACTGTGTCTTGGCAGTGCACAGCTGTGGATACAGCCTCTGTATAAACACACCTCCACATTTTGAAGCATTTCTTTTCTCCTCATCCTTCATGGGCTGTTTCCTGTTTAACAGGCACTCCTTAGCATAAGTAAAAAAACCTCCTCAAAGGATAAGAGGAAGACATACATCAGACTTTCACTTTATTCTACCCATAGCTGTTTCTTTGTTACCCTGGATTATCACTTCCAGAACTCTTCCTAATCTTAGCAAATCAGGATTGATGCCAAATCATTTCAGTGCACTTCCTCCTCATTGCTGATGCTGTTTTATGTGGGAGTGTTTGCATGTATAAATGGCTTGCTTTCCCCCCCCACCTCCCCAGTGTTTATTCTTTGTCTTTCTACTTTTCCACTGTTAAAATTCAAAGGGACATTTGGATGAAAATGTCAGGAAGCAGCATCTCTTGGTGTTTTAGCTAGTCCTTATTCAGATGCAACAGTTAGGATTCTGACTTAATCTTCCTTTAAATATACATAAAACTAAATCTAAGCAATCAATTCAAACAACTTGCACTTGTCGTCTTCATTCTGTATAACCTCCTGCACAATGAGGTTGGGTCTTGACTTGGAATTCCAGCTGCTGTAGTAAGAAATTGCATAAATAATTATCACAAATGAGATTCATTAAGTTATTGATAAATACAAGGACCCAAATAAATGGACTATATTCTTCTATTTTTATCTAACCTTATAGAAAAAAGGTAACTGCTGCATACTGTTTTGTTAAGAATAATGTGCTTCTGACAAAAGGATTTAGATGAAAACACTCAAGTAGAAACTCTTAACAAACAAGTCCTATGTAAAATACCTCTTCCTCAACTGCAGTTACAGTAAAAAAAATAAATCAGAACTCAGTTGTTTGTCTGTTTTTCCAAACAGGGACTGTGTTTTCATCAGGACAGAGATTTAAAGAATAGTACTTCTAAAGCACCACAGGCTTCTCTAATGCATTTGTATTATTTCAGTGCATAATCATTAATCTCTATGATGAAAAAATGTGAGTTAGAAGGAGCCTTGATTATTTCTTCCTCTGCCAAAGTGTCAATGGATTTTTATTTTGATGTGCCTGACTCATTATGTGCATAATCCAGAGATTTTGCCGCATAAGGAATGGAATATTGCAGGAATACTCTTTAAAATTCATTCAGCTAATGCAAATTTTTGTTCTATTTTCCTGAATATGAAGAAAAATAACCATCTGAAAATTAAACAACAGTTCAAAACAATTTGGGTCAAGCTTCTTTTTAAAGGCAATTTTGTCCCCATTACTCATATTGATTAATGCCTTATTCTTTATGTGGCCCACTGAAACATTCCGATCTCCACTACTTCAGAACTGTTGACATAACAATATTAATATTTCCATATAATTAAATGAAAACCAGCAAATTATGCAACCAAAGCAAATGGATTCATGCAACACTGTTTGCAATCTGCCTGACAGAAATGGGGACAATGAGTATAAACTCATTGCCAGTTATAAACTCAGCATAAACTGTTGAGTATTACTTAACATCAGCAAATATTACATATGTTTTCTGATAAGTGTACATAGTAGATAAATACAATATTGTTTTCCTCACAAAGTATGTCCAACAACCACTGCTCGTTATCTGAACAGGCAAAACACAGCGTATGAAACTGTTAAAGTGTAGAGTATTCCCTTAGCCCTGATGCCGCATATCTACTCTACAGCATCCTCCCATCACTCTAAAACTCAGCTTCTGCTGAGACACTGTAGGACAGAAAGAAAGGAAGTTGAGCTTTCTGAAGGAAATATTAAGTTTCTGTTCAATGGTATTTTGGCAAAAATGGTCCTCAACTTCTGATTTTGTAAAGTAAAAAAGAAGTCAGGCTTGAGGGAAAAAAAAAAAAAGAGTTGAAAATTTTCTTGTGGATTTTTTTCCAGCCAGTTTTATTAATTACACCTTCTCAGCAGGTTAAACCAGCAGTCTATTAAAATTGCTGCAAGGCAGAATAGGTAAGCAGCAGCATGGGTCTCAGCCTAGTAAGATTAATGTCCTGTGTTCCTCAGAAGACACCACTTCAGCTGTAGCAGCAATTCTTCCCACTTTTTTTAGTTTCTGCGTCTCTCTCTTTTGTATCTCTGAACCCTCTGTGATTGCAGTTTACTCCAGGATAAGACTGGGTTTTTGTCAAAATCAGCTAAATGACAGGCAGGCCAGAGAGGAAAATGAAAAAGAAAACGTTCTGATAAGTGATTCTGACCTCAGCGTGTAAGTTGGGTTATGTTCATTTTGTCAGGCAAACTCTCAGTACCACTTTCCAGTGCAGGAGCTCAGTGATGTATTGCACGGTGTGATCAAATACTTCTGATTCTCAAGTGAGTCTTTCTCCTAGAGTCTGGTGACTGATAGTGGTAGTGCTGCAAATGCATTAGTTGTGAGCAGACATCTCCTCTTCTCTTGCCTTCCCGTCATTGCCTCCTCTTCTGTATCTCCATTAGTACTGACAATGATGAAGAAAACTGGAATTTGTTCCAAAATTTTGAGTGGCTCCTCATTCCACTCCCACTGCCTTCAACAATTTCTGTTCTTTAACAAAGGCTGAGTGTGCTCTGTTCCAGCTCCTGACAGAAGATGATGGGTGCATCTACATAGCATTTTAGTTCAGACCAGGACTGTGCCTGTGAAGTAAGTCATTTGATCATTCCCACTTACTGTGCTTTGGTTCACATCTCAGAGCAGTCTCAAAGCACACCAACTTGATTCCTTTCATATGAAACTAAGGTAGAAAATGCACCCCAGCCACACACTGAACGTGGTCCCACTGCTAATGAACATCTAGTCTATGGGACCAGATTAGAACTTTTCCTAAGTGAAAAAAAACCACAACCCAATATGTATATGGTGTGGATGTCAGATCCTCAGTAACAGCACTTTTGCTCTACAGACCAGCCTCGGTGCTTGCAAGTCCAGACGTAGCCGATGAATCCATTGTAACCCCACTTACCCCAAGGATTTTCATGTGTGGGCTTGGCAGGTGTATTCTTCCACCTGGGTACTTGCATTGGCCCAAGAACAGTCCTTTTGCTCCTTCATACATAGTGCCTGCCTTTGCAGTTTAGACTTACTCATTTTTGAAGTGGCCTTTACCCATATTGGCAGTGCTAAGGAAGAAAAGAATATCACTGTGCTTACCTTATAGAACTAAATTTGATAGGGAGCATAGGTCTTAACTGTCCCATGGCCCAGAGGCTGAAATATTCACCAAAGTAGTAGAAACGGTGATGAATTTTAGTCCCTAAACTACAACACTCAAAGCCTCATCTTTACAGGGATAATTTTACTGGGACAGAAAAACTGTATGTTGGAAACAGAGCAAGAGTGAGAACGAGCAATGATGAAGGCACCTAAGGGCAGCAGAGAATCCGGTTCCGTTCCTTACACCTCTGAACATTGATTTATTTGAACCAGTAATTAATTCATGAATTACTGGATTATTTATGAAATAACAGTACTTCATAGATAAGAGACAAATCACTAGGCCACAGAGTGATGTTAACTCTTTCCCTCTCTCCCCTACTTAACTATTTGCTGGAAAGTGGAACATTTCAGACAACTGAGATGAAAACCTTACCCCAGGGTTCTGTAGTCTGGGTTCATCTCAGGAGATACATACTTGGAATTTTCTTGGATGGATAACCTGCAGGTTCTGACTGGGTGCTTTGCTTTAGTGAGTAAAAGCGCCAAGACTCCTTCCTGCCATGCATTGAAATAACCTGTTTACTTTTTGAAGGGAGATGTTCAGTAGCCTATTTCCAGGAGAAAAGTCAGGGTGGCAAATTTTGGGGGCAGGACAAGGAGTCTATTTCTGCGCCCATTTTTTTCCTATTGGTGACATTAAATAGCTCCCCAAAAGTCTTTGCTTCCATTATTTCTTTAAATACTCTGCATTGTGCAGGGCTTTGCTGGGTCTTACTTCCAGACCATTGCCACAGAAGCTTTGTTTTGAGTCTTTCCTGTGAACAAAACCCAAAGTGCCATTTTCACTGTAAATGCCATATCGCTGAGAAGTTGAGATGATTTTTACCTTTCATGAAATTCATTGATCATTTATAGTTTTTAGTGTCTTTCAGTTACAGATAAGCCTAACTGAATCCAAAGTCCAAAGGAACAAATGCTGCATAACCCCCTAACTATTTCTTTGTCCCATCAGCTCCAACCTGGATTATCTTTAAACTACCCACAAGTAAATGGAAACGGTTGCTCTGAAAGATCAAGAAGACAAATACTTAAATGAAGTGATAAAATATGACAGACTCTACAACACTGTTGAATCATTCCTACCTCAGATGTGTTTCCAAAGTACCAGGATAGCGTGTTAATCAGAAATAGTGTTCTCTAAAATATTTTATTTTTGTTATAAAACTGACAATCTATTTAGGAAAAGTTACTAGTGCTTAAATGTGCTTTTAAACCATGTCAAATTCTTCTTAAGAACTATTTTCTTCAGTGTTAATACTTCCTTTCAACACTTAGGGGGAAAGAACTGAGTTGGTACCCTTCCCTAATTTCACCTTCTCTCAAGTCTTTAAAAGAATTAGTCTTCAATGCTGCCCGTCCATAGTATTAAAAAAAAAAATCAGGATCCAGGGCCCTCAAATCACTTTATATATATAATATGACTTTTCATTTTTGAGCCCTTGAGTCATGTATGCCTCATGTCAGAATTCTCAAGCTTTCATCATAAGCATTATTAATTTTTAAATGAAAGCCAGGATTTTCATTTACTTCATAATCACAGTAATTATGGCACTATTAAAAAATCCAAATATTGCAAGACTTAATATGAAATCACAAGATTTGGCAACATGCAAGTTTCTCTACATTTTTCCTCATTGTCTATAAGGTTTTATATTGTTTTTAGAACTGAGCCTGCTCCTTCTTTCATTGGTACTTTCTTATTAACTGCAACAGTAACAAGGTCAGGACAAATGGATTGCACTTGTCTTTCTTTTCAAGAATTTGTTGAGGAGAGACAAAAAGCCATCCGTGCTTTCTCACCTGTACACAACACCACAGCAAGTGCCCATCCATCCTTTTCCTAGCAGTTTCTCTAAGGGAAAAGGATATGTAGAAGGAAAAACAGGTGGTAAGAGAAAAAGTGAGAAAAAAAGACATCGCTTTTCTCCCTTGACTAGTGAAATGTTGTGCTCTGTCATGGACCGGTGGCTAGTGATTGCAACGTAACCAGAATTAGGAGCTGGCTCAGGGCACGTTTACAGCGTTGGTAGAGAATGGTGAAGAGGACTGGCATTGAGAAGGAGCTGGCTCTGGAACGAAAGGCAACACAGCCAAGTCAGCGTGCTTCTGTTTCCATGCCAATTAGTCCTGCTGAAAGGAATAATTAACCTGGAAGGAGGTTAACAACAATAACAACTGTGCTGTCTCCACCCCAGCCAGTGTTTTATACCAAGTTAGAAGCACCCAGAAGCCCACAGGCAACACAACAGTGAGCCTGTAGCTCTCGCCATACGTCCCTTCAGCACCAGCGCAGTTTCCCTTCATTACCATCCCACATAACAGCCCCCGGCTACACACGCTTTGGAGCCAGTGGAGGCAAAACATGACGATCTAGATGTGTGTTAATGGCATCCTCGCAGGGATGGCTGAAGGGACCCTCGGGCCCAGTACCTGTACATGCTCACCACACTCACACCCCTGGCCATGGCAGGGACCCCCTCCGGCCCTCTGCGGGTCAGGGCCGGGCTCCCAGCCCGGCTCCCTCTCCTGCCCCAGCGGCCTCCCCCCTGGGGCACGGTTCCCGAGGGGCAGGTGGGCGCAGTCTCCCCGCTCGGGGCTGGGGAGAGCAGCCTGCCCCAGGGCTGAGGCTCGACCCGCGCCCCCTCAGCCCGGCCCGGCGTCGGGCAGCCCCCTCTCACCCGGCTCCAGGGGGGTCCCGGCGGGCCGCCGCCCGGATCCCCTCGCCCTCCCGGAGGGAAGGAGGCGGCTGCGGGGAGCCGGCTGCCAAGGGGCTACCCCCGCCTCAGGGCGGCTTGCCGCGGGG
>KZ505724.1:981023-995826 GCA_002844005.1 Limosa lapponica baueri
CGGCTGCTGCGCGGAGGGAGCGCGGAGCGGAGGGATGTGGGGCTTTGGGGGAGGCAGGATCTTCGGGATCTTCTCCGCTCCCGTCCTGGTGGCCGTGGTCTGCTGCGCCCAGAGGTAGGAGCCAGCGTGCCCCGGCGGCGGCGGCGGGATGTGTTTCGCCAGGGGAACAAGCTGATGTTCTTTCCCCCCATCTCCTTCCTCCTCCTCCTGCCGTCGCCCCTGGCCCCCCGCACCCTGTCCTTCCAGTCCCCCGCCTCCGGCCGGATTTCGGAGGTGAGTCGCCCTGACCGGGGTCGCCGCCCGGAGCCCCCTTCCCCCTACCTGTCTCCCCCGGCTCTCCCCGGGGCTGCTCGCCGCTCCTGCCCGGCGGAGTCGGCTCCCGCGGCCCCGCCGCCGCGGCCCGCCAAGTCGCGGAGCGGCGGCGGGTGACGGTCCCCTCTGCCCGCAGGTCCGCCCGTCTGCGTGGGGATGAACATCGACATCGCCAGCATCGACATGGTTTCCGAAGTCAACATGGTGAGTAGCCGGGGGAGCCCGGCCGGCGCCGGGGCTGCCGCCCGTTCCCCGTCCCTCCCTCCTCGCGAAGTCGCCGCTGCCAGGGGCAGCCGAGCGGGGCGCCGAGCGCTGCCCTCTCCGCCTCAAAACTTTATTTGCCCAGGCGACGCGCTTCCCCTCCGTCCCTCCTTTTCCCCTCTCGGGAAAACCTCATCCTCGTCCGCGGGTGTGCGTGGACCGACCGAACCCGGGGGTGTCAGGCCGCCTGAGACACCCCCCCCATCTTCCTCCTCCTGCCCGTTCCCCTCCCGGTTGCCGCCAGCCGGAGCTCGCTTGGGCTCTGCCGGGCCACCGCCACCGGCGGGATGCGGAACGGAGCGGGCTGGCGGCGGTCGGCGGGGGTTGCCGGTGTCGGAGGGCCGCGGCTGTCGGCATTCTCCCGCTTCTGGCGCGGTTCGGGCTTCCCAACAACCCGGCTTGTCGGGGGGATAAACTCTGTACATGTGCGAGCGTGTTATCGTTGGGCATCTAGAGCAGGCACGATTGCCTATGGGCTTTGGAGGAATTGTAATTTCGCTTGGCAAAGTGATGCTGTTGGGGGGCTGTCAGGGCCATTGAGGAACAGGCAAGTGTTTAGTGTGTTTCTGCGGTTCGGTCCTCCCGTCTGTGCAGTTTGGTAGTTTGGGGTTGGAAAACAGGATCGCCGTTTCTTGTCCTAATCCTGAATCTGAGGTGGATTTTTCGTGTTTCTGAGCTAACTACTCATTCCTCCTGTACCTTGGATTTTCCCTTTTGCAAACCTGACGTAAAAGATCAGCCTACTCTGCAATGCTGTACTTACATTTATGGCATTAAAAGTAATAATCTGCACGTTTGGAAGCTGAGCTCTCTTTCAGTGAATAACACTAACAGCAGCACTACCCCTCTTTCGGTACGCTGTTGCAGTGTTACAAGGTAGCATAGTTTGGCTTTATACCTGAGCTGTGTATTTTCATTAACCCTGCCCTTTCTTTCATGTGGTCTACCCAAAGTTGTGAGATAGAAACTTTTTGCTCTACTTCCAGTCTTCTGAAAAATGGTTTGAACAGAGATAGTTACCTCTTTGCAGTTAAAAGTGCCACCAATGTCTTGCTTTCTACTCATTCAAGAGGGACAGATGAGGCAGTTCTTACTTATAAGAGTTTATTTCAGGCTTCCTGCAAATTCAGGCAGCTGCAGAGACACAGGCTTTTCTGTACCTGTAGGATTGTTTCTCAGAAATTGGAAGCTGAGTCTTTGAAGAGTAATTCAAAAGTCTGACTTCACTATGCTCGTCGCCACCTTCCCCACCTTTGACTATGTTCCATGCTCAGAGAAGCACTGCATTATGTGTTAAATTAATCCCTAACAGTTTGTGTATGTGAAGTGCCATACAGGCAATAAATATTATCGAAGAGCAGGCTGAGACTGGAAAGAAAATGAGAGGATGTACGGTGCTTTTTGTGTTTCCCTCCCCAGCTGTGGGAAAGCCTGTTAGGTTTAAATAACAACTTATCCAACCTACTGTAGCAGGGGTATAAGGAAAAGTAGGTAATTAGACTGCTTGTTGCACTGCTAGACTAGGTAATTAGATCTTGAATAAGACAAGGGCTCCTCAAGAGGATGGGTGCCATCCCTTTCTCCCTAACAGTGAGCCAGCCTACCAATTTCTTTAGTTTCTAGCTGGCCCACAAGTCAGCATCCGCTGGTACCCATTAGTTGGCAGAGCTCTAAAGAAATGAATAGGTTTTTACCATGCCCTCTCATGCGGCAATGCAAAGTCTGAAAAATATCAATACAGATCTTGCAACAGAAACAAATGCGTGTTCCTGAAAGAAATTGCTAAAGAACTATTGTTACAAAAACTGTGTTAATTTACTTCAGGAAAAATGAGCAGAAAGGGCTTTTGGTTGGCAAACACCTTACTACAGCTGAGCTTATCTCTTCCCCCTGTGAAAGAAGTCAATCTTTGACCAAACACAGCTATATTCAAGTACTGCCTGAGTTGATTGCTTCCGCTTGTTTTAGGTAACTTTATTCAGATCTTCAAAGATTCTTGAGTAAATATCAAGAAACAATGAACAAGGATGAACAGAAGGAGCTTTTCAAGATTACTGCATTATACATTCTAAGATAGTAATTTGGAGGGGGGAAAAAAGGTCACAATTAGTTTGAAGACCTGAGCCATAGCTGTTGAACTTCATGTTGGTTACCAACTAAACTTTTGATCTTTGACATGTTCTTTCATTTAATTCCAAGCAGATATTGTGAGCATTGACCTTTAGCCTCATCAACTACTGAAATGTCTTACAAGAATTTCTCTCTATGAACTGTGGTAGTATGGACATTAATTCCTTTGATTTAAATCTAGACATTGGTGTAACCTTTTATAAATTAGCTTGTTAAAATTCATCTCTATATTAAAAATAAAATAACCAGAGAATTAACATTCTTCAATTTTATGAATATAAATAAAAAGTTATTACAGCAAGTTTTATTATACTGCCTTCTAGGCAGCCTATAATGTAGCTTTCAGGGATATGATGACAAGTCTTTGTAACAAGAATTACAGCTTGTATCATACTCTTTGCTATTCTTAATCAAACTGTAGGCTTATGCACAATATAGTCCTCTATGAATATTCAGTTACCAGTTATTCATTTGGCATTCCAGTATTTTAAAAAAGTGTTTGTGTATTTTTAGTATTTCTGTTGAAAATTATTAAAAATCATTTGCCTGCTGTACATCCAGGCTACCTGTAGCTATTTTTTAGAATAGACTTATTGAATAGTAATTTGCATCTTTTCAGATTACATTGAACAGTTAACTTTTTTCTTTCCTTTTGATGCTGAAATGCTAAACTGAATTAGGAGGACTGATGCAAGTATCAGAACTGCACAGCATCAGATTGTTTTACTGAAAACTTTTAAATAAGCAGTTTCTATTTGATCTCACAACATCTTGAAAATACTGAGTAGCATTATCAAAATTGTTACTCTGCTATACTATTCACATCATAATGAAAATACTAAACATTTATGAAGTAAAAATAATATGCTTTGATGTTTATCCTTTGAGTTATATATATGGTAGCAAGAATGAATTAATGAAGTTGCATGTAAGAAGTGCATTGTTCAAGGAAGAGCTGCAGTCTGTTAATGACCTGCACGTATATATGCATATATATATGCATATTTTTTATTTCCCTGATTCACCTGTGCATGATTTCCCATTATTATTTGCCTATTTCATAAATTATACCTATAATTGGGTACTTAACCACCTACCTATTGTTGTGCATACCTCCAATAATTGCATTTAAAACTGCTGTAAATGCCTGTAAAATGTACAGTAATGTAGCTCTTCAAACAAAATACTAATCAATAATAACAGACATAATACTGAGAAAATGCCGTAAGTCATTTTACAAATAAAGAATACAGAAGATTACTGTTGTCAGATTTCAAGAATTTAGCTTTATAATTTATCCTTTTACATTATTTGGGTTTATTGTGTTCTTTACTTTCTGTGCTTTAGAGGTATGTTTTGCTTAGATGATGTGAATTGAAAAATAAATAGTTTATTTTTTCATCAGTCTGTCAGCCTGTTTCCAATCAGACAGTATCCACAGTTGGTGAATTTGTGTAGTCTGATTCTTGTTCAACGTTAGGTCTGTGAATCAAATGTGTTAGTTCCAGGCATATAATTTTCAAGCACCCAAATACTCCTGTAGCTTTTTATCCTCAGGAAGTTAAATAATCAATACATTGAGTCGCCAAATAACCCCCTCTTTAAACTCATTATTGTAGCTGGAAGACTAAGGTGCTGTGCTTTCATTTTCCCATCATTTTAGGATGTGTGTTATAGTTTATGGGATGTAAAGCTCTAAAGCGGGTAGAGAAAACAAGGGGATCAGTGCAAAACTGAACCTTTCTCCTTAGAGATAATATTTTGCGGAGAATAGTATGATCTTCTTTAAGAAAGGAAACTTGTGCTACTGCTTTCTAAAGTGCTGTCTGTGTTTTCTTTGTGTGTAGAGGGTACTTCAGGGCTGTTCTTCCAGGGGTTTTCAAAGGCTCTAATTTCGATAAAATTAAACTCAAACCAGCAAAACCCAGGAGACATCATTGGCTACATAGTCATCCTGCTGTTTTGAGAATAGTGTACTCAGAAAATTAGTTTGACATAAAGTTAGACCATAAAACTTACGAGTTGTTGTTTCTGAAAAAGATGTAATCTGTTCTATGCTAACACTGTAATTTTTTATTTTTACATATGTTCCATTATAAAACTGCAAGTATGCATATGGACTTCATTGGGTGCCTGCTGATTTCCAAAGCAATTTTGACGTCTTTCTGACAAACTGTGTTTTAGTTGCTGCTCTAAGGTCAACTAAAGTTCTTACTCACTGAGGGCAAATATAGTCTACTTTCCTTAGATAGTGGTGCATAAATAATTATTTTGAAGTGAATTAGTTCATATTTTGCCTGAAGTACTGAAGGTACACAACCTTCATACTTCTGTTGATGAGATTTGTAACATCTTAGATGTCTGAAAAATGGGATGGTATTGAGTTCATGTAAATTGAGTTGTATACAATTAGATGTCTAAATGTGAGCTGGATTGCTAAGCTCTACAACCGTAGTTAGTGGGAATCTAGAACAGAATGTGGCTGCATAGGCAAAGGTGTCTACTGTCATTTTGGTTTCATGGTATCATACTTGCCCTCCAATTTCCAGTCCAGGTTGGTGTAGATCTCTCGTAAGCCCTCGGCCATGTCTGTGTTCTCTGTGCATGTGCTAGACATGACACCAGCTCCTGACGTTTAAACAACTGAGTCTTATTCTTGTTAATACAGGTGATGGAATTCAAAGAAATATTCATCTTAAAATAAACACTTCAGTAGTACTTCTTAGATATTTTTAGTGCCTCAAGGTGTCCTGTTTGGATTCCAGTTGCCTCTCCAGAAGGGTAGGGGACAGAGATCCTGTGCTGTACCTGCCAGCCCTGTGTAGGGGTCCTGCATAGCCCAGGGCATCCAAAATAGCACCAGACACCCTTGCTTAAGTAAGTGAATTGTTCCCTAGGTGTCCAGCCAGAGCTCATCCTCCAGTCTCCCTCTGGAATCAGGAGGAGATAAGCACTAATGTGTAAGAGATATCTGTGTGTTTGTTTTTTGTTTTGTTTTTTTTTTTTTTTCAAGAAGGAAGGATTCATCTTTCTGGGAGGTGTCCATCTTTCCTGAATGGCTATGGAGAGAGCCAAGATAATTCAGTTAGTCTTCGAGCGGCTGCAGCTAAGCACAGTGAAACGTGACCTATGTTTCCTATAATAAACATAGCTTATATTTCCTGCCATAAACAGCTACTTTATAAATACTTTGAAAATAGAATCTCAAAGTTACCTCATGCAGGAAATCATAACTGAGTTGTGACATATTTTGCTTTGAAGATTCAGATGGAGAAATTAAATGAGTTGTACTAATAGACTGATTACATAATCATTTTTATTGCAAACACAAGTTTTCTAGCTAGAAGATTAATGTGTGCAGTGCTTATGACTTGACCACAAATCACAAGAGTATGAAATAGAATATATAACTTTATATACTGATTTTTGCTTTTATATATTTTAGAATTTAATGTACATAGGGAGATTAGTAGATCATACTAAATAGATATGGCAAATAGACCATATAAATAATTTCATGTATGTGTGTGTATAGAGACATATATATATATATGTATGTGTTGATGGACAGAAAAAAAAAAACCCAACAGGAAGAAGAAAAAAGAAATACTGCCCGAGGGGGGAAGCATCTCCTGAGGCCAGCATAGCCCTGCAAAGCCTGTGCACTCTCACTGTGCTGGTGATGAGCCAGGAGGCATCCACTAGGCGGTGGCAGCAAAGGGTACTGCTCCTGGATGACAGTCTATTTTAGCAGGTTGCCTGCCCTCTAGTTGCCAGCTGGCAACAAGAACATCCTTTCTTCTAATCCCGTCTCTTGGCCCTATTCGTTTTCCTTCCTCAGGACAGTATCTATGGATTCCCCCAGCCTGCCTCACTCCTCTCCCCGCTCCTGCCGTGTTTCCTAGTTCCTGTGGATGGAGAGAAATGCTTGTTGCAGACAGTGTGATAAGAGAATGACTCCTGTTTGGCCAAGGGAATTGATGACCAAGGCTTCTGCTTACCTGTAGAGGAAAGCGGCTGCTGCAGAAGGGAAAAAAATACCTGCTTATGCAGAGAAAAGGAGGTAGTTTTTGTTGCTGGGAGGTGGCAATAGGCTTTTTAAAAGCCAACTCCAGCTGCCAATGTTGAATCATCCAGGCTGGGGTGATGAAATAGATACAATCTGTGATGACATCCATCTGGAATAATTGCAAACATTTCAGGGGACAAAAAGGGAATTCCAAATGATGCTTATAAATTAGGGGAATGGCCCTAAAGAAAGAAGGGGCAAGGACAAAGTGCTGCATTTTGTAAGGGAGGAAGAATTCAGTATTTAAAATGAGAAAGAATTGTCTAAGCAGCAGCACAGAAAAAAAAGGATGTAGAGGTTTTACTGGACCAGAATCTAAACTAAGTAAAAAAGTTAATCCAAGTCACAAGTGCAATACAATTGAAAAAAAGTCACGTCTTACTCTCGGGTACATAAATAGAAGTGTCATTCATGAGACAAAGGGATTTCTCTGTCCACCCTTAGTGAAGCCTGAGCAAGAATGCTCTGTCCAGTGTTTTTGCACTGGCTTTCAGGGAGATGGAAATGAACAGGAGGTGTAAGGAAGGGAAACAAATGTTTCTAATTAAAATAATTAGAAAACAGGGCGTTCACGGCAGTGTTGAAGTAAATGGGTTTGTTTAGCACTGAAAAATAGGATAGAGAGAAGGCATAAATGCAGGAAGCTGGTGGTAGGAGGAGGATGATCAGCTGCTCTTTAGAACCATTTGAAGTAAGACTTGAAGAAATTAATTAATTGATTTCAGATTAGTTTTCAGCTAGTTACATTTGTTGTAGCATCTCCTTTGTTGCAGTTTTTCAAGAGGAGACTAGAAAAATACCTCTTCCAATGGTGTTGCTCTTGCCCCTGGAGAGGCTGGGATAGTTGATGCTTTAAGATCTTTTCCAGCTCTATATTTCTGTGAATTTGTGCTTTGATTTAATTTTCATTTCTGTCAGCGCTCCCCTGAGTTGTACATGCAAGTGTGTATTGGTGTGGTTTCAGATGCCCCTGCTGGTCTCGTGCTGGTGCTGAAGATGATCAGGAGTCTCCCATAGGCTGTTTGTAATGCGTGCCAGTGTCATAAGGGTATGCCACACCATCTGAGATGTCTTTAGTTACCACTGTTGTGTATGTATCTTCATCGTGTTCTCAGTATCTTTGCATTGATTGCAACAGGCATCGCATGTGTGTCCTTTTGAATATGCTGGTCATAAAAAAACAAGAGTTGTAAAACGCAAGATCAGGACTTCTGTGCATGTCACCATAAGTACATTTTTACTTCTGTTGACAACCTTTCATCATGCCCAAGCAGTGAAGAAATACGCTAATTTTAGTTATACAGGAGCCAAAAATTCACAGAAACTTTATGGATTTATACCTACTATATGCCTAGCATTTTTTCCCATTCCTTTGAAGACAGAAAAAAAGAGAAAAGAAAGAGTGATATTTATATGAATGTTTTTATTTAAAAACAGATAATTTAATGTCTGTAGTCATACAGAAAACTTAGCAATTGGATAAAGGCAGGGCAGACAGACTCATGCATGACAGAAGAAAATGCGCAAACAGAGAAACATCCATGACACATCTGACTAGAGATCCATCCAGCCAAATGTCCTGACTCTGATACTGGCTGGTAGTGGACACTTAGGGAAGAATAAAAATAAATATGTGTTTAAACTTCTCTAGTGTACCCTTGTAACCTCCCATGATTTGTGACTTGACACTTCCTGAGTCTAAAGACTCTGAGAGAGTGCACTTTTTGTTTAGGTGTCACCAGAGCATTGGGATCATTTAGTAATGATACACTTTTCCCCACAATTTTCATTTTAATAAAGATTTTATTATGTAAATAATTTTAACTCAGGTACTATCAAGTGCAATCCATCAATACTGAAGGATAATACAAACTTTCAGTTGAAGAGGTTGAGTAATATTTAACTACCATTAGGGGTTTTAGCTTATCCAGGACAAACTTTCTTTTTTCTCCCATGTGACACAGAGTCATAAAATATAGCTGGAAGAAGAATAATTTCAAATGGAGAGTTCATTTAATATTTGTAATTGAATTTCAGTTCCTTATAACTACAGATAATGCGAGGAAAAAATCCCCAAGTCTAGGCATGTCTAATTCATTATTCACTATTACGGATTTGAACCAATAATTTTGGCAAAATAATTTGTTCTCTCAGCAGTTAGGAACCGGTTACAGGTTGCTGTGATAATGTAACCTGCAATATGAATGTAATATTGCATACAGCAGAGAGGGAAGGTAAAACAGCTGTGCTGGGAGGTCTGCAGTTATACTGGATAATTGGCAGTTCAATAGCAGTTAATGACTTTTTTCTTTATACTAATATGAATGTTGAATTTTCATTAGTTCATGGGTATGTCTCCATGGCACAATACAGCACTCTGCAGAGATGCCAGAGGTACCTCTGGTGCAGTTAGTACAGTTTCTGGAAGCTGTGAAGTTATGTCAGTACAGAGCTCAGTACAGGATGGCTGTATCAGTGGGAGTTAGGTCCTTGAATATAACTTGTTTCACAAGCTTTAAATAGGTTATCCAGCGTGTGACCAGCATCCAGCCAGAGCTGATCATCAGAGCTCCATTTAACAGAGAGAAGCAGTTCCATAAGACAATATTTTTTGTTCTAAGACAGGTTTTTAAGACAGTAAGATGACTGGCCCTCCAGAATTGACTGTCTAGAAGTGCTCAGAGGGAAATGGGATGGAGAAGACAATGAGAGGAGTTGACTGTCCTAGAATAGATGCTCAGTTTTTAGTTAATGTTGGCGTGAATTCCACCTATTGTTCCTCCTTAACATGCCTTTTTGAAGGTAAGTAGAAGACTGTGCTGAACTGGTACAGAGCTGATCTCTAGCAGCACTACTAATATTACCCATCAGGTTAATGCATGTAAAATTCTATATAGAGTTTGAACTATGGAGGCTTTTTCTGGTAGACTTTGTGTGAGTCCTGAATTGAAATACATGTAGGACAGAGAAGATAACCTTTAAAAGCAGGCTCAAATCCATGTGCTTTAAAAATAACTCATCCCTTGCTCTTTTAATTGAGATGTAAGATAGCCCCACTATCATACTCTTCTGGTCTGTTAACAGTAAGGTTACTTGAAAGGAAGAGCTTCCTTCCCTTGAGTCACACATGGCTATTTCACGAGGGATATTTTAACATCTCCCATTCAGGTGGTTACTTATCCATCATAGGGTTAGCACGTGACCTCATTGCTTAGTTATAACCTCAAATGTTGAAGTGTAATCCAATTCACACACCAGGTGAGCTCGGGTAGGTAGGGCCCTCCACTCTTTGGGACTGAGCTGATGCAGAATTAAAGAGTTGAGGGCTTCCCCTTCCAGGAGCTGAGCTTGGCTGTGCAGGGAATCTGAGCCCCTCTCACGTATTTCAGTGGGGAAATAAGTCTGGAAGAGTAAGAAATTGAATCTGCCAAACTCAGAATGCTAAAATGTAAACTAGTGGAAACAAGATTTCTACTTAATCAAAAGTTATTTTGTAAGCAGATAGCTTTTTCTTGGTGGTTTCTGATGCCACTGTGCCTTTTCAAATGCACTGAAATGTTGAAGTCGAAAATAATAGAAAATACAAAAATGGATTTAAATTCTGAATTTTAAAATACATCAACTCAAGATGGGAGTACTGAGTAATGCAGTAAGTCTTGTTATTCATTAAAATAAAAAAAGATGAACTTAGGCCTTTTTTTTGTAATATAACACAATGACATGTCTGTGTTTCTCTGCACCAGCAGTGATTTGCTTTAGCTTCTGATCTCCTAGGCTGTTCAGATAACAACACTTGGCCTTTCTAAGCATTTTCCTATCATGTAAAATAGGCTTTCTATTCAGATAACAAAAGCATCTCCCAAACCAACTGGAACTTTGCATAGGAAAATGTGTGCAGGACTTGCAGAATAGATATGACCCTCATTTTTGTTTTTGAAAGGACCCCATAAGCTATGGATCTGCCAGATTTAAGAGTTGTGACTCTCCTGATAACCTGTAGAATGTCAAGACTTCTGTGCTTGAGCACGGTGCCTGAGCTCAGGCATGCACCCATTGTTTGTTAGTCATTACCACGGATTTGGCCCAGCATTTTCCCAGATGATGTTGGGTACTGTCTGGAGGTTAGCACATGCCAGGTCCATTCCCACTAGGCAGCTTAGGTGCAGATACTTGTGCTGTGAAATAAATTAATCTATAGAGAAACAAGCTGTGCCATGCCACTTGTCCTTCAGACCAGAAAACTCCCTGGCTCACTTCATTTGCTAGGCTAGATATATCCAAATAACGCATTGCACCCCTGTGAAGTTATGTAGTCACCCTTTCTTGTGGGAGAGCTGTGACTCTCCAGGGGGTGATACATCCTATCTGACTGGCAGTACCTATATTAGAAGATAACTCACTGCAGAGAGCCTGTTTCTTTCCATTCTCTCTACAGGGAGGATGACTTGTGCCGAAAGCCCGTCTGTTATGATTCTGGATGTAAGTGAAGTGAATGTCACCTGCATGTCCTCTTGACTGACTTGCTGTCAGAGTGCTTTCTTTCTCTTGGAGACTGTGTTCTCTAGTGAAAATAGGTGAACAGATATTCTCTGCACATTGGGAAATAGCTGTTGCAAACTTGTTTCTTGGGGGCGAACTCTGTCTCTTGGTCTTGCTTGGCTCATACCCGTTGATGGCGACTTGCCACACTTGGAAAGCTGCGTGTTGAGCTGCATTACAGAGCAGAGAGCTCTGGCAGATGAGCGACAGCTACCGATGAAGAGAAAAAGGAGCTTGAGGTGGCATCCAAGCCAGCTACACTGGGCAGTTAACATGCATTTAAATTCAGATTGAGATGTTGTTCACCTCAGTTTAGTCTTTCTGTGGAGGATTTCCAGAGTACTTAACTCTCTTCTTGAAAACAAACTGAAGAAAGTACCAGAGTCCCCTAATCAGCTTTCATTAGGCACCTAGAATGTGGGTGCAAGTTAATTGCCTAGATGAAGTGGACTGGACTTCACTTTTACCTCATGTGACAGAGAAAGCAGGTTGTCCTTGGGCAGTAAGGAATTATGGAATGCGAAGAGAAGTAGTTAGCAGTACCTGTGTGTTTGTGTGATGAATGAGAGGTGATTAAGAGAAATCAGTTTTAAGGAGGAAGTATGTAATTTCCTTTTAATCAAAAAATGGTGTCTCGGTATTTCTTCCATTTTTATTTTTTTCCAGAAAAAAAGGTTGAGTTAGCTTGGGAATAGATTTGCTATGATTATCTGCCTACAATTCTTTTTATAAACCCTTCCCCTTAAATGGACAGAAAAAAAAAGAGGAAGAAAAAAATGGGCACTGAATTAGAAGATGCATTTAAGATAGTTGATCAGCTTATCTTTCCAGTAGACCCACTTTAGTTGCATGCTCATATATTATTAACCTGATTGTAAAGTACTGCATCAAGGTTGATACTGTACGTCTTTCCCGGAATACCCGTTTATGTGGTGTTAGGTGCCTTTTGAATTGGATGCTGATGCTGTAATTTGGAAAGGGGAGTCAGAGGTTTGCATAAACTAATCTTGTTATCCATTAGTGAAGTATTTATTTATATTTACATTAAAAAAATATATAATTTCAACCTCTGAAGAAGATCCCTTTTGCTTAGCCTTCCTAAAGAAACGATCTAGCCCTAACACTTGTCATGTTATTCCTTTCCTTCATTAGTCACACCTAAAAGGATCTTATATATAATCTTGCCTTATATTTCTCTAATTTACCCACAGAGACACATGTATAATGTCATTTAGTAACCTGCTGGCACAAAAGCTTCTATATATGCAAAGTGATTTGACCGAAAAAAGAATTATTCCTCTCAGACCTAAGTATACCTATTAATTCAACTGCTGGTGCTCACTGAACAGCTGCCTTTAAGACAGAAGTCATAGTCATTTTTTACTACTTTTCCCTAAAAGTCCCTGAATGATTTTTTTAATAGCTCAAGAAAGTGACCAAATCTCATGAGACTCTGTATGAATCTTTTGCAATTTTTCTTTCTCTTTCCTCTTGACTCTTGATTATTCACATCTATTGTGCTCTGAAGCAGGAGGCTGTGTTTTTCTCATCGTTATTTTTCTAGTCCTTTTCCTAAGGTGTGCAGTCTACAAAAAAAAAAAAACCTGTTGTGGGAAAACCAGATTCCTCCCTCTCCCTGAAAACACTGCTGAATTAAGCTAAATACAAATGTAGTTTGCTATTTTCTGGAACACAATTAGCTAAGCTTTCTGAGCTTGACTATAGCTGATGCTTGCTACTGCATAGCATGGTAATAAATGAGTTTTAAAATTCTTTGTAACATTATATGCTGCTTGATTATAACGTTTACAGAGCAATATTGAATGTCATCGGCACCCTACATTGTTGAATCCTATAAGTCTCTTTATACATTGATATGTTATTGTGGCCTCCTTCATGATAATAAAACCAAAGCAAACCTGAAATAAAATGTTATGATGAATCTATATTTAATGGCAGATCACTTCTGAGGAATTTGATTAAAACACAGCAATAATGCAGTAACAATGCCCAAGATTCCGAAGATGGATTTAGTTAATTGCTTCTAGAGGACACAAAATGAAATAGTGCCTTTCAAAGATGAGTGATAAATCTTCAGATATATGGAAATAATGGGTGCGAAGAATTGACTAGATGTAATGTTGATGAAGGTAATCAAAGGATGAAAATGTCAGGGTTACTTTTCAATCTGTCATTGAATTGTGGTCATCTATCACTGCAACCAGATTTTGTCCTAGCTTCTACCGAGCCCACTAGTATATTTCCCTCTTTTTCTCCAGGTTGTCTCTTGCTGAATCTTCATGTCTATTACTCTCTGGTCGTCTTTTTGTCAGAAGTGTGATATTTTTTCATCAGTTCTTGCAGCACAACCAACCCTCTGCTACCTAGGCATTTTCATGTTCTTCAAGACACCCTTGCATACGGCTGGCTGTGCTGCCTCATCGCTCAACACTCAGCTTGAGCAAATCTTCCTCTTTGTCTCCTTTTCTTCTAGTGTGGCATGGCTTTCAGTACAGGCATGTTAATTTCTTTGAAAACAGAAAGTGTTTATTTTTAATGATACTGTTTTGCTATGTCTTCTTTTTATTTATTATTGACCTGAATAGCAGATATTTGTGCTGTATCAATAAACAGAAGAAGGGTCAAGTCTTTAAAAGACTTGAGGGACCAGACCTCTGCAAAAAAAATCCTGCAGTTTACTTCTACCTCTGCTTTTGCTGTACTGAGACGTACTATAAACTGTGATTGTTTCTGATGGAGTTAGAGAACACAGGGAAGGAAGACAAGGGGGAATTGTTCAATTTTCAGATTACTGTAAGATTGTAGTGGAGTGAAAGTTCAATTTTATTTGATTATCATTGCTCAGCAGGGACAGGGTATGTTTATTGTTTTTCACTAAAACCATTGTTAAATAGGCAGTTACTCAGAAGGAGCTGTGGTCTCCATGTGATCAAAACCATGTATTCAATATTCCTCCAGGACGCTTACTTTATTGATTGACTGAAAAAACTCCAGAGGAGACTATTTTAGCATATTATGTCATATCAGACTTCCGAGGAACACATTTTCCTTTCCAAGGAAAAAAGTCAAGTTCGGCTATTACATGCAGTGGTGCAATTTCAGTGGTGTCAAAAAGAAGAGGTTTTGGCTCATCTTCTGTTGGCTGTTGCACAGACTGGCAGAAGCAAAGCAATCCAGCGCTAATGCTGATATCCTGACTGTCAGGTTATCCCATTGTGTCATCGTAGGATGGCACAAAAACTACAAGCATGCAGATCTTCATGCCAGGATTGTAATTTTTAATCAGTTAGGTATCATAGCCTGAATTTTTAGGTTCTTTAAAGGGGGACAGAGTGCCATGCCTTCCATCCTATGTGTATTCCTTGAAAAACTAGGACCACAGCATTGTGAGTATTGGAGAGTGAGTTAAAAGCAGCAGCAGAATTATATGTAATTTCACTGAATTTCACTGAATTTTTTTAGAGTTGGAAG
>KZ505724.1:996286-1012256 GCA_002844005.1 Limosa lapponica baueri
CAGTGCAGAGTAGAGGGGGAGAATGACTTCCCTCGACCTACTAGCCACACTCTTCCCTATGCAGCCCAGGATTCCGTTGGCCTTCCTGGCCACAAAAGCACACTGCTTGCTCATTGTAATTACAAGACTGAATTCCGAATATACTAAAAATCTTCATTTCTTTTAAAAACTTGTTTTGAGACATTACTTCTGTTGATTGTGCCATGATCTGCATGAATTTTAGGTCTTGTTCTGTCCTCTTGTTGTTTCTAAAAGCAACAAAACATGTAGCAGAACTAGGCTGATATCCAGTTCAGTATCTTCATACACATGCGAACGGTGTTGCTTTCTCTTTAGCTTTGCAGGATTATTGGCTGGAGTTCTCAAATGCTGATGTGTTTCTAAAACTTGCCCTTTTTCATTAATCACTCTGGCTTATCTTTGCTGTTGTTAATCAAGTGTTCTCTTTAGTGGCCACCAACTGTAATGCCAGTCATGATTCACACTGATATGTTGTCTAGTGTTGTACTGTAAGTTTTATGTATGAAAAGGAGCTTTTTAAATCCAGAGGTCTAGGAAATAGCCACATCCTTTTCTGGAGTCTAGCTGTTGGTTGTTGTCTCAGTGCAGGAGAATAAATAAGAAGCTGAGGATTCCCTTTAGGCAAAATGGAAGAAAATAGCTGTTGGAAATACCTTCCTGGAGCTAATACCCCCTTTCTGTCTAGGCGGGACATAGAGACAAGCTTGTCAGGATGACCAGAGGATAGAATTTGTGTGCAACAGGGTCTGTTTGACACTTAGATGACTTGGCAGCATTGTATTTCTCTAGTCCTTGCTCTGCTGCAGTTTATGCAGGGACCTGGCTCAGTCGGGCCTTTGGGGTCAGAGGAACAGCAAGGTGATTTAAGACAACTTTTCCCATTTTTCCCTTCATTTTCCCCTTCCCTTCTGACTGTAAGCTCTACCTGATGAAGATCCAATCAGTACATTTTCAAAACATTGTTTTCTTAATACTTTTAAAGGACAACTCCTGGTGAAAAATACAGAAACTGAATAAAAGTTTTGTTTGACTCAGTGTATGTTATCTACCAGCAGGTCCAATACCATTTTTTTTTCTTGGTTTCCCTTCATGGGAATAAACATACTAGAACATAAGAAACAGATAAAAGAGGAGAAAAAATGTTTTATTAATTATTCAATAATCTCCAGATGCTCGGTGTCATTTAGAGTTAGTGCACATCCTAAAGAAATTATTAAAGACTTTACAGTTCAACAGTTACTGCCGGACCATGAAGAAATATCCCCAGGAACTGAATTTCCCTGACGTGTATGTGTGTATGTGTGTGTGTTTCTTCTGCCATCCCACCACATCTCTCAGTGCCTTCTCTTGAATTACACAAAAAAGGCAGGGGACACACACATGCAGACCCCCGCTGCCACTAGGCTGCTCCATGTTAGTAAATTAAAGAGTTTTGGAAAACATTCTCAAGTACTGGAAGTCCAATCAACCCTACCAATAGATCCTTGGAGCGATTGCTGGGGTGGTCTTGAGCTCTGCCAGCTGGCGCTCCCTCAAAGGCTTCCCAGGCACTGCTCAGGAGTCTGCATGGGCCAGAGATGCTTCTGATACCCAGCTAGGCTACAGCCACCCCTTTTTGGAGGGTAAGAAAGTCTAATAGTAAGGGCTCGAGACGTTCTTGCCAAATGGTCTCAGTGCCAGAGTATATGTTTAATATTCTCATCATGCTTAATTCACTAGTAGAGATATAGCCATAGAGTTTCTTTGAGAAATTTATATACTGACTTGTAGGCCTAATAAATGCAGCTTCTTTTTTGGTACCAGATGTACTGGCTGTACCGCATTGAACCTTATTAAACATCCTCACTAAGCCACACCTGTTGGACTTTTAAACGAGGGTTAATTCTCAGCAGGAATTCACAGCTGGTGAAAATTCTCCACAGTTTTCTGTGACAAAGGCTCCAGTGATGTTTGCAGTTCAGCTTTTCCCAAATAATTTTTTTTCTGAAGGAAATGCATGGCTCCGGACTCAACAGGCCTCAGACCTATAGCTGATGCTATTGCTGGCAGGTTGCCCCTGTTGGGTGCAATGGCCAGCTGTATGGATGCCACCACCCTGTGCTTTTCATCCTTGGCACCATCAGAACCTTTCTGTGGTGCAAACTTTCTTTCTGCTTTCCCTTGTAGCGCTCCAAAGAAATATTTGATATTCAGTTTGTGTGAGAGATGAGGGAGAAAATGTCAATAAAGTTAACACAGAGAAACATTTGTTTGATGTGTACTGATCAAACCAGGTAATTGTGTGTTTTTTTAATGCTATGTAGAGTTATTTTGCAGGCTTTATTTTAACAAAAGTGGGAAACTGTCTATTTTGGAAACATGTCAGTGGAGAATGAAACCAACTGACATCTCCATTTATAGCAGCAATCTGTAAGATTTCCATTAAAGAATGTCTTCTCTGCACTGAGCTGATCAGACTTACCTGTGTGCACTTCAGGTTGACGTTTCAGCTGCTGGTGGGGTCTAGAGGCTCTGATCCTGCCCAAATGCCTCTATTCTCTAGTTAAGAGCCTGACAAGTGAGATGTGGGCGGCCGATAGATAGTTTAGAAAACCAAGGTTTTGTAAGGGAATTGATTACCAGATTGTCGTGTTAACCATGTGTTTGAAATAACTGTGGAAATTGCTTTTCATTGATAGGTCTCAAAGTTCCATGTAAAAGAGTTCAATAGTCTTACGATATGGGCCCACAGACAAGAGAGGAAGCATGTCCTACATCCTTCAGAAGACCAGTGACAGTACCTGCTATCATGAGGTCTGGTCCAGTTTTTGGTGAGAAAAGCTGGTACTGGGCAGCCCAGCAGGTGCAGATCTTCAGAATGCAGCTGGGTCGCCAATGTCCACACGAAATGCTTCTGCTGGGAGTTCACTTTGTAGAAGTAGTTCTGGTTTGGTTCAGTGGGCTGCATAACAAGTTGTGATTGGAGCTTTAGGTATCCTTATGGAGAGCATCTCTGGTTTGGGTCGGTCCAAAAGGAGTAAAGTTGATCTTCTCCCAAGCAGCTTTATAGCATGAACCAAGGTATAGTAAGGGAGAGATATTGGCAGATTCACTTCAAAAGCACATTCCTGATTTGAATTACAGTGCTAATATAGATAACTCAAAGCCATACTGACTCCCATTTTTAGAATGAATTGTCATTTCATTTTGGGACACTGAAGCACATCCCCATCTGATATGTTATTTATTCCTCACTTAATTAGCAACTAGTTGTGAAGTGATATCTTCATCTTTATTCTCATTTCTCTGCTGTTCACAAGAAGCAGGTATAAACAGATGTAAGAATTGCTGTATCAGCTCATACCAAATGTCTCTTAGCCAAGTATCATATCTCTGACTGTGGCTAGTATCAGATGTTTAATGAATAGCGTAAAAAAGTGATACTTCCCTGGAAAAGTCTCCCAGCCTTCATAATTTTCAGTTCAGGAATATCTGTGGTTGCAGTTGGTTTCTTAATGCTTAAGCTAAAGGATATTAAAATAAATGATTGCACTTATTTAGCTAATGTACTCCTAGATAAAGAATATCGCTATGTATTGGTTTTGGACACATTTTTCCTTGTGCATCATACTTTTTACAACATATTGTTATAAAGCGCATCATCATTATTGTTAGTTGCACTCGTTAAATCCCCAAAGCTGTCCAGTGTAAATCACTGAGGATGCAGTGAAATCTATCTCCATGCAATCATTCAGATTTCTGGAAGTTGCTTGCTTTCACCACTGTTTCCTCTGAATGCCAGGAAACTTCAGTGCACGAACAGTATAAAGCACTGTGTGGCTGTCTGTGACTGTAAAAGGGAAAAACTGTAAGCTCTCCTCTAAATTTCTGGACTTTTCCAGTCCAGAAATCTCAAAGCAGCAATTCGTTTGCTTTAAATTGCACTAGTCCTCAAAAATCTTTCTGAAGCAATGTTTGAATTATGCTATTGTGAATTCAGGAGGAGAAAATCCAAGTGTCTTTGGATATTCAGTCATGGATTAATTTATGTCTGAGACTACTTTTCCTCAAGCTCCTTTTGCCTGCAATATTGAGTTCTACAGTATAAGATGTAGGCATGTGTAATCCCCTAGATGAGAGTTTCTGATGACTTCAATGAACTTTAAAAAAAGAAACTGTAATACATTTTGAAAGCTGTTAGAATCTGTATTTTTTAATGCAGAATAGGAATTCAGAGCAGATGCGGTGTTCTTTCAAGAACTTGTGACTCCTCCCTTTCCAAAAAGATAAAGCTTCAGAATGTAAGTCATCATGAAATCTAGGACAGAAAAGTGATTAGATATCAGGATTAGGTGTTACATTTCTTGAAATGGACAATAGAATTTTTATTTGCATCATAAAAAGGTGGAAAACAGGATATTTTTCCCCTGGTCAGGACATTCTTGAGGTATGGCACCTGGAGACACACACCCTTATTCAGGAGTTGGAAATGAGTTCCCAGGTGTCTTAGTTTAGATATAATCTATGGTTCCCACTACACACGCAGATCTTTCACTGACACACAGCCTTCTCAGTATGTACTTCTCCATGTTCATCCCCTCATCATCTTCTTCACTGTTGTCTACCCTGGAACTGGTATAGAGTTTTCCAGATAAGTCAATCATTGTAGCCTCAGGTATGACGAAGAGCAAGAGGAGACCAGAGAGACAAAGAGAGAAACTAATCTTCACAATAATTTTCTCACTCTATTGTGATGCTGTGAAGTGCTCAGATTCATCTCTAGTGAATTATTTCAAGGTCTTCCGAGACTATTTTGGCAAAAGTTGCTGACTGGAAGGTGCAAGAGAAGTTACAAGTGTCTATATATTCTCCACCTCTCCTTCACCATAGCTGCAAGTTGTCAGGCTCCAGCGTGGATTCCTGCTGTGACCAGATAGGCAGACAACAGCCACAAGGTGCCTTTTGAGGAACTAGAGCTCTTATTCTTGCAGGGTATGAAGAACCACTGTAGAAGCCTTCCAAAAGAAGTCTGGAGTGTAGGAGAAGAGAACACCAAGTAGTGGACTTACTGTGATGTGAAGTCTTCTCTTGAGGTCACTTCCAGATGCAAACCATTAATTATGGGAGCTGTATGAGAACCAGACTGTCCACTTAATGGCATTTTTATTATTTACATGTTTGTTCTGGCCTAGAATCAACAGAGTTTTCATATTTAGATAATTAAAAAAAATTTCTTGGGAGCAGTCAAAATGTTTTTTATCATAATGCTGATTTTTTTTTCAATGTAGTGTTAATTTAATATGAAACTATACTGAAATATTTACTGAAATATTGCAACAAAACATTGATTTTCTTCAAACAGTTTTTTTTCTAAATGGCATTTTGTCAAAATCAATATATTCTGGCAGACAAAGTATAATTTTGATGCCGTAGTACTTTTTAGCAATGTGGAAACAACTAAAGTGCTATTAGAATCTACTCATTATGGTGCTAAGCGCTCATAGCAAAGCATAAGTGTGTGTGTAACAAAGCTGGCATCTGTGTGCCTGCGGAATCTCTTCAGTACAAGTGGGAAAATAAAGACTTAGAATAGCCTTTATTTACTTACTACAATGTAATAGCAATGGTAGAGCTAACTCCAGGAACGCAGGAGTGTATTGAAATCTGAGCTTTCAAGTTCTTACTTTCACTGTTATTTTAGACAGCACAGGTAGCACCAGCTTTTTAGCACATAATGATCACATCTTTGCTTTGTAACTGTATTCACTGTCATGCTCCAGCAAATCTCTGCTTGAAATCAATTTATTACATAGATATACTTAGTAATTTTTTGTTTATTTATTTATTCATTCCTTTTTTTTTTTTTTTTGGTTTTTTTTTTTGTTTGTTTTGTTTTTCCAAAGAGGCTTCTGTGGAACAGTTTAGTCCTTCACAGCAGGACGCAGTTTCATCAGATACTTTCAGAGAAGTAAACATTACATGCCTATTAAATATGTCTCTGAAGATTTATAGTTACAGTCAATTCCGACTGACTAATCTCAAAAGACAGGGTATGAATGTACCTTATCAGGAAGACCTTTGTGATCCTTTGTAAAGTTACATCCACTCAACAAAGGTCTACTCATTTTAGAGTATTATTTGCTCTATTAAGTTAGCTGAATGAGTATGTGAAGAATGTGTGGGTCTGTATGTGGTCCTTCTCAGTCTGGACAGGGGCGGATGTTAGTATCTTTTGACTGATGAAGTCTAGGGTGAGAGGTGTGGCATTAGGACTGGTCCTATCAGCCGGCGGTGTGTGTACAGATATAACAGCCTGTCCTTAAACACACAGTAAGCTGGTTGAACTCAAGCGGAGTCTGACTAAGTGTGTTTTTTTACACTGGGATTGTAAAAGTCATTAACTGCTGCATGCATAGATTGGGCTATTAATTCCTATGTAAGACCACAGGTATTACAAAAATCACAGAAAGCCCTTGACTCTCAGGGTAGGCCTATTACTGGGATCATACTGGGATAATTTCATACTCCTCAAGATCCTGCTGTCATGCTTACAGTACAGGCTCAGGAAAGTAGCTCCAGGTGCATGCAGTGATGTGGCATTTTTAAAGACCATGTCATTGCATTAGAGTGATTGCTGCTGGAGCAGCAAGCCGACTTTAGAAATTACTCTAAATACAGACTGAATCTTCTGTTTGATGCATAATTTGCCCATTTTTTTTTTGCAATGTTTTTATTTAATAAGGTTTTTTACACTTTAACCATCACAGAAAGGATATATTTTACATCCTCAGTAACATATGTAGCTATATATAATAGTGAATTATCATGAGGAGGAAAAGAAATATTTCAATTGAAACCAAAAGCCTTTCTTGAAATTGCAGCATTTTCAGTGCTGTCTTCCAGTGATGCTGCTTGTAGCAAGCAATGAGCTGCCTTCTTGCCAGAACCTCCTGAATTGCTGCAGAAGGGTTTTTTTTCCTCTTTTTGGTGCTGACATATGACATGCATCTCAGGCACTGGCCTGCTCCCTCTGTCATGCACCTGATGTAGCTGACAAACTCGTTTCTTTGCCGAAATCATCCCATGGCCCATCATGTGTGCCTCTATCCACAATACCTCACTTCTGGAAGTAGTGATTCTGTGACATTTTATATCAATTGGGAATTAGGAGGTTTTTTAAGATGCTGTATATCATCCCCTGTATGAAAATAAAATGGTATTCTATTATGCTACATTTCAATAGTTCAGCTGAGATTTGATACAGTAGAACAAGGTTATGGATCTGATTAATCATCCCTCTCTAGACTGCCTGGGTTTTGTTCAGGTTATTCTTTCTGGCAAGTGTTGTATTTTCTTCCTTTGCATGTGAAATAATTTAGTGTCAGTGTGGCATCACTTAACCTTTATTATTTATATATATGGGGAAGAAAATCTGTTTAAATTGACTGGAATGATGTTTGCAAAACACATTTTAGGATTAATGTTTTAGAAACATGTTGATTTTGAAATCATTTCACAGAGGAATACAATAAAATAGATAGGCAAAAATCCCAACTTCAAAAGTGTCTCTGCAGTGGCTTCTGAAAATATGTTGACATAAAAAATTATGTCTTATAATTTTGACTGTATCTTAACCAATGCATTACACTACCAGTACTGTGTGCATGTTAGGGTAAAATAAATGTAAAAATTATTCATGTAATAGTTCATAGACAAGCTCATAATTATTTATAACTTGTTGTTTGCTTAATAGAGCATTAGTCACCTGAGTTTTCATTTTATTTTCCTTTAAGATATCTCATAATTTTAGAAATAAACAAAGACAGACTTTGAACATTTTACATAAATGTGTCCTGGCCTGTTGTCATTGAGTTTTTCAAAATGACATTTTGCTTTTTGTTCAGATTGTGTTTCTGCTTGAACAGCTCACATGCATTTTTGTAGTGTGCTTCTTCTTGAAAGGTAGGCATTTGCCTCCAAGGTACAGTCCTGTGCTGCATTCAGTCTTCTGCAAATCCAGTTAACGTTTTAGGAGGGTAGAATCACGGTTAATTCTGTGTTCTCAAAGAGGAGTAAGATGAACCAACACTAAATGTTGTATTGTTTCACTCAGCAATGTTTTTTGTTCCTGCGCATTAAACAATATCATTTTAAAGAGTATCCTTCTTTTGGATCTGTAATGCTAATAAAACTAACTCCTGTTTCCATTCCCACGGTGAGTGGGTTTTTGTCCAAGTACTTACTTGGGTAAGATCATCAGCTAAAAAATTTGTGTATTTTGTTATGTATTTCTTTTATCGGAGTTGCTGAGTATTTTTTAATAGTAAATTAGGTAACTGCAAGCAAAACACAGAGAAGTAGCACTGAAAAAATTACTTCTTCCTTTCTCCCATGCAATTTCACCATTATATTTAAAGTTTTCAAAACCGGCTGTAGTTGCTGGTTAACGTGTTGTGGTTAAAACCCTAAGGTATACTTTTTCATTGTTTTTACTGCAGAGTCTGATAAAAGTAATAGCAGTTCTAACCTTCTCCCTTCTGTCAGTTATTTTAAATGGGCTTTTATACCTGGAGAGCTCATCATAAATTTCTAATGATAGTGCCAATGAAGTTTGTTGCAAGTTCCTTTACTGCAGTGACACATACTGCATATCGTAATGCAATGGAATGGCCTCTAAATAAGCTGCGAGTGGCTTCCAAACTCCCAGAGCAACCCAGAGGGTCTCTGGAGGCTCTGTGTAGGTTTTCTGTTCTATTAATTAAAAATGATTTCTTTAGTATGGGGAGCCTACCTTGACTTTGGTCATAAATTCCTAATCCCTTCGTTGTCATCTCTTAAAAGTGTGGATGATTTCTGACTAGAATTCTTCATTTAGGCTTAAATGTTTTTATCATGTTCTTGAATGGAAGTGTGAGCAAATGCAGCCACACCTTTTGGGAATAGAAGCTATTTTAAAAGATAAAGTTATCTTGCTATTTTTGTTATTTTCTGTATCATGAAGAAGCAGAGAAATATAGAGTCAGGGAAAAAAAAAAAAAAAGTTGTTCTTCCTCCAATCCTAAATCTGCTGCTTTCCCCAGAAATTAGATAGAGCTTGAAATACTTACTGTGCCCCCAGAGCCACTAGATTAAATCAAATTGAAATTACTTAACTCTCCCAGTTAATGCCTTTGAGAAATTGCGGTAGGAGCTGATCACTCCGGTGGTGTGAGTAGCACGAGTGTGGCAAAGAGGGACTACTCCCTCCCGGGAGCCTTCCCCAAGGATTTGCCGGTGGGAGACCAGCACCATACACCTCAGGTCGTGGGATGTTGCCCTCTTGCCCCTTGTACCTGCTTCGAACAGAGAGTGCCAACTGTAAAGGGGAAAGAGAAACTAAAAGAAATGTCATGTGTGCTCTGGGTCAGGGTTGTCACTATTCTTTGCTCTGTTAAAGCCTGCGTAGCCTCTGAAGGAGTGCACCCTGAAGGCCCACAATTTATAATCTGGCTGCAGGAATTTCCTTTCGGTTCGTTTATTGAAAATCACCTTGGAAATGACAGTATCCCAGCTATTCCAGTCGTGCTGTGGCGGGAATCCTTTCTACTTGGTTTATAGTGACATTGTGGCAGAGTCATGCAGAAAGCGTGGAGATGAAGGGGAGAGCCTTGCCAGGGTTCTTCAAACTGGCAATGGCATTTTAAAGCTTCGGTTGAGCATCGCTGTGAGGCACAGTGTGGTCAGCAGAGTTAAAGGCACTCCTGGTGTTAAATGGTTTGCTAAATAAAAGTGGATAAATGCGCTTTTCTGACTTGGTGTTGTAATTGGGGAAGAAATGTTTTTTAAAGGATTTATTTGTGAAGTTTAATAGATACAGTTTCAAGATTCATGGTCCATTTAAAAATACAACTTGATAAATGATCTTATACTTGAAGATAAAAGAGTAAAACACGTTATGATTAAAGCCTTATTTTTCCCTTACATTGTTCTCATACTTGCCTGGTTCAAGTGCAGCATCATTCTTATGTACAGTATTAACTGGCATTTTGGTTTATGCCACAAAATCTCTTTTACATTTTAAATTTTAAAACCAGAATGAGCATTTTTTAGGAAGTTCGGAAAAGAAAGTAAAAATAATTGCTAATAATTAATTAGAAAGCGTTTACTTCTCGATGAAGGAGTGGCAAATTGATTTAAGGTTTAACTGACATCAGATCAAGCACAAGAATAGTTTATCTGATCACCTGATATGCTCAAAATTAACACCCTAATCCTGAGATAATCTCTGCTCAAAGTGTACAGATACTGAAAAGATAAAGAGCAATTCAGAGACATTAGAGGAGACGTAATACACATATACCATACAAATAATCTATAAGGCAGTGGTTTAGAACAAACGTGAGGGAGAGGTGGTCAGTGGGATATGTTAGGCTGTGGAGGAGATTGACAGTTAAGCACTGGAAGTCTCCATTTGTAAACTGCATACCAACATGCTTAGGAAGAAGTAATTTCAAATCATTAAGTGAACGAGTTAGCAGGAGAAGTCAGCATCTTTTGCCCTCTCTAAAAGATGTATGTAAACAAAAAAACCCTTTCCATTCAGCAGGATTTTTTATGTTTGTTTTTCGGTATTTCAGCCCTTAGAAGATAGACTGCCTCATGCTCTTTGCCTGTGCACCTTCATTTGGTTTCGACTGATTTGTGTGTGCGGGTTGCAGGTGAAGCAGAGTATAGTCTGCTCTACCGGCTGGCTCTGGTTCCAAGGTTGAGCCATCAGTAAATTTCACCTCTGTATTAAAATTGGTCATGAAACCAAATGAACAGCAGCAGACACCTTAAAAAAAATTTCAGGAGGGATCTGAAACTTTAGAGTGGTCAGTCCTGGGCTATGTCTGAATATCAAGACCAGAGAACATAGATCAGAGAATCTCTGGGGGAGATGATTTCCACAGTGATTTTGTAGATGCTTGTCAGTACCAATGTATGGGGAAACTGGATGGCATTCAGGCCTTTTAGTTTTTTAAACTCACCTTTTAAGTTTGAGTAATGTAATTCTGGGTGTACATATCTCATCTGAGCAAAATTTATTTCTTCAACACCACTGAGGTGCTCAGCACTGCCAAATGACTGAGAATGTATAAGGGTTAGACTTCTAATATTTGCCTTTGAGAAATTGATTCAGCACTGGCTGTCTTCCATAAATTTTTGAATCGGGTTCTAAATCATATTGGTGATGTGATCTTAACCTCCAAGAATGTAGGGTGGAAGTAGGGCAACGTGAAACCTGTATTCACTGGTAAATGAGAGAGCCAGTGCTGGAGCGGAGAGCTGGGCTGGCCAGGGATCATCTGGCGATGGCGCAGTGCAGAGCGGGAGGGCAGCAGTGCTCTGTTTTACGGCCAGATGCCAGATGTGAAGTTTAATGATGGCTATCGCATCTTGAAACTGATTAGAAAGCTGTGCTTGTCAGATATAAAAACAATTTGCAAGGCATTTTCTTGTTTTATGGATTTTGAGTGGTGAGAATTGACTTTTTTAAGTTTTTTTTTTTTTTTCTTCTGCAACTGTAAGGGCTAGAAATTTCTAAAAACCCTGGAGTTCTTCTGTAGTTTATATGACTCCAAAATGAAAGTTTTTTTCCTCTACTTTTCCTTTTTATTCTGTAAAAGGTAAATCTCTGTAAAGGTATGTACCTCTGTACAGAACTTCTCTAGTCCAGAAGAGGACATGTCCATAAGCCTCTAGATGGGGTAAGAAATCAGAGGGAGGGACTGAGAAGCAGAATTGCAGGAGTGAACTTGGAACAGTTCATCATACATTAAAAAAAAAAAAAAAGAAAGAAAAAAAATATAGTTGTTAAAAATTGCAGTAGTTTGATAGGATTTATTTTTCCTTGGAATTTTTAGTGAAGCAGATGTTATTTTTGGTTCTTCTGTTGTGGGGTTGGTCCTTTAAAAAGTCTTTATGCAGGGTCCTACAAAGTCCTTCTTGATGTGAATTTGGAATAATGTAATCCCTCCTCCCAGTGAGATCTCTCTGGCCAGAGAGCTCTAAAGTTCAGACATTTTATTTAAATTTTCAGACACTTTATAGAGAATGGCAGCAAGACAGATTGTGTTGAAATCCCTTGGCCCATACATTTTTGAGAAAACATAATAAATAATACTCCTACTGTTAAATATTTTTGTAGGGAGTTCTAATGTCTGCATGGTGTTTATCAAGAGTATAGACGGCATAGTTCAGTGCCATTATTACCTGAAACCTGGCTACAACGTGACATACTTTGCTTTGAAGACATCTTTTGTTGTAATCAGTGATTTTACTTGCATATGTGCAACAGGCTACTTTTTTTTTCAGACAATGAAACCAGATTAAGAACCAATAAATGCCTATGTCATGCATATTTGGAGTCAGAGTTTACCCTTCAGGGGGTTCTTCAGTGCTTGTCCGCTCAGTGAACTGCTAGTCATTTAACTAACGAAATGTGTATTTATCAAACAGATTTGCAATGATATAATATCCAATAAAACTGGGTTTGAAGTTGCAATCTTAGTATATTTATTAATCACAAAAATGACTTATTTTAAATTATTTGGATAACAACTGAAGCATAATTAAATTTAATCAGGCTTGCAAGGCATGTTTAGGAAAAACTTTCCTGTATAATGAAAAGCTTAAGGGAAGTGAGAACAAATGTGACCTGGATTGTCTGCCACTTTGAGCTTGAGTATAATTTTACCAGGATTATTTCAAACCATTTATTTGATGTCCATCCCCATTTCTTTGAAAAATAAGGGTGGAATCATAGCTGCTGGGAAGCTGGAAAAGATTGTGCTTGGTGTTTGCAGGGGTTTCAGTCTTTATGGAAAGCTGCTGCCAAACCATTTCACAGCCTGATAGATTCTAGCATATTTAAGTAAGGCAATTGATTGTATGTGGGACAAATTCTTTGATTTGGAGAATGTAGAAAAAAAGATTTTAAACTTTGTGAGTTTATACATATTAAGCTGATCAAACTGTGAAAGGATGCTTCTGCAGTTTAGGGAAGAGAACTTGAACACGGATCTCAATTAATGATGCTCCAGTTTTAAAGTAAAATAAACCTTCCTTACTTTTACTGATCCTATCAGTGCTACTGTGCACTTTTAAGGGATGGATTACAAATCCCACTTCAGATTTTCACAGGCTGAGGTGAACAAACCCGCTTTATTGAACATCAACCTGAATTACTCATGCTCACAACTATGAAACACTGGTGTTCTGTGACACCAATATCTTGAAGAAAAGCTGCTAATAAACACATGTAAGTCAACATTTGCTATAGAAATATATTGTAAATGCAAAGTAAATTGTTTATTTTGGTGATAGTGAGTATTTTAGTTAATGGAACAAAAAGAATCCTGCTGCATACAGAGTTCAAGAACAGTTAATACTGATGAAAATACAATTTTTATCATTCCAATTTCCCTAATGATAATACCTGTCACAACTTATGATTTTAATAATTTTGTAGTTGGATTAAATATGAAAAATATTTCAGCTGCGTCTTAAGTACAGAACTCCTTCTTCTGCCCTCCATTACCCTACTGAGACTTATAGAAGGCTTTTATTGAATGACTGCATGGAAATAATGCTTTGACTTACCCTGCTTATGCCAGGCTGGAATTTCGATTAGTTAAGATGAAAATATCTTTTCTTTGCTTACTCTGCCTTTGTGAAAGAGTGTGTAAAGATTGGGTGCTTTGAGTTGTATGGATGATTCGATAACGTTTGTGCTCCTTTTAGCAATGTTGGGGTATGGTTTCATCATTTGTATCCTCATAAAACAAAATTAGGGATTGAATGTTTGCCTTCAAAAATGTTCAGCCTGAGCTGCCTTTTTTTGAGAAGCCTGGCAGTGGACCGTGAAGTGGAGCATACTCAGTTCTCCTGCTGTATCGCATCCCACAGTATTTTCTTCCTGAAATGCTTAGTAGTGTTTTAATGTTTAGCTAACAGGTCTTACTTACTTTGCTGCATACAGAATCACAGAATCACAGAATATTCATGGTTGGAAAGGACCTTTGAGACCATGAAAGGTGAGAGACATCAAGCCACTTACCTATGTTCTTAAAAATATATTTAAGTGCCTAGTTCTGTCTGGTTTAAGAAGATGTTGGCTGAAGTGATATGCTTGCCAAAATGCAGTGAATTATGAAAAAAATGTGGTAAAACTTGAAAGTTCTTGGCTGTCAAAGCTACGTGCAAGTCACTATCTTACAGTATGAGCCATCTCAAAATCCTTTTTAAACTTTATGTAATTATAAAAAGGTCTAGTAATTTCCTCCACAGCTGAAATACAGCTCCCTAGCTCCATTGGATATAGCTTCTTGGTTTGCACTTGTAATAGCTTTTGGCTTAGAGGACACTCCAAATGAATGGTGCAGTAGTAATATAGATACGGAAGATAAGTTTTAAGAGAAATCTCCTCTATTTCTGCTGCAATGAGCAAAAATTGGGTTAAAAAATGATCCTAGGCCCCCATGCCCTTTTTTTTTTTCATCTTTTTCTTCATCTTCTTTGCCACCGCCGCCTTCTCATATCATCCATTTTCTTTCACCAGAATACTTTTCTGACATTTCTGGAGTGTGTTTTTTCTGCTTTTTTGTTTCTTCAGTTTCCTCCCTGTAGGTAAAATGCCAGAGTGTTTTTCTACTAGAAGTTTTCAGACTTTGCTCTTCTGAAGAAGACAATGACAGGACAGTGTTAATGTCCCTTTCCTGCAAATATCCCACATTCAAAACCAAAATTGGGAGGCAAGTAGCTTGCGCTATGTTTGCAGCCATCCACTTCAATACAGTGAACTTCCTCAAGTCATCCAAACTAAAACTGGCTGGAGCAGGCTGTATTCCTCCATGAAGTTTAACCCCAGTGGAACTGGTGCTTCTAAGGGTGTATCAAGGCACGCAGTGGCTGAGCGTGGAGTGATGGTGTCATCATCCTGATACAGCTGTTGTCAGGACTCGGCTAGCGCTGCTGTGCCATGATGTGGTCCTAGTGCTGCACCATGGGCATGAGAGCTGTCTGTGGGACCTTGTAACTCTTCTCTCATTTGTATGACATATTTGCTGGATCTACTGAATCCTCCTGTGCGTCACCTACCATGCAGAAAAACCTGTCATGTCTAAACAATTTCTCTCTTGCAGTTCATCAGATTACTTTTGGAGGCAGAACTACTCAAACATTGCTGATAACTCAGATACATAGGACTGCAGTATATAGACACTAAAATGACCTATCAAGCAGATCTTAATTTCCCAAATTTTATCTGTCAGCTTTCACTGACTGTCTACCTGGATGCTAAAGACATACCTCTGGCACACAATCAAGAGATGAGTCTGCCATCATTGTGATCCTGAAGGTCATCAGGAGGTGCCTACCTAAAATATGTGGGACCTTTGATTCTGGAAATGACAGTGGGCTTTTGTCCATTTGCATGCCAATATCAGATGCATTTTAACTGGTATCTAAAATAACTATCAAAGGCTGATGGTTCCATCCTGTGGTAAAAAAATCAGAAGTGAGGTTCCGAACTTTTGGAGAAGGCAGTTTACTGCACTGCACTGTTTACCTGAGCAGGCATTGCTTGTATTTATACTGCTGCTGTGTGTGCCTTTTGCAAACACTAAAGCAATTTAAGTTTTGCCCATAGAAATTCTCTGGGAATAAGAACATTAAGCTTGCAAACTGGAAGTCATGCCTTTTACATAATGATTAGTAGTACAGTAGGAAAAACAATGTCTCTACCAGTTTTTGGTTGATGAATCTTAATTTAAGAGCCTGCTTCTGCCCTTCTAATGCCACTGGTTGTTAACTTACTCTTGGTTTCACTGAATTTCACTGAATTTCACTGAATTTTTTTAGAGTTGGAAGGGACCGTTTAGATCATCTAGTCCAACTCCCCTGCTGAAGCAGGATTGCTTAGAGAATGCTACTCAGGACTGCATCCAGG
>KZ505724.1:1014126-1024797 GCA_002844005.1 Limosa lapponica baueri
GCTTTTAAGAGTGCCTCCTTGAAGTGCAACCAGCCTTCCTGGGCACCTTTGCCCTTCAGGTTCTTTAAGTGGATGGAATTGTGACCCTGTCTAATCCTGCCATTGCAAGGGATGGCATTCAGTAATGCCTTTCTCTGTTGCTGTGCTTGTAAATCTGCAGCGGATTTATTTCACCCATTTACAGAGTAAAGGACTCCACCATGCCCTGTGTGCAACATGAATAAGGTTAGGCAGATGTGGTGAGTAAGGAGTTAAATAATAATTTTAATCTTCAGGCTTAGGGCTGCACAGAGCAGAATCAAGGCTGAAATTATTTGAATATTTGCTAATATTGCTTAATTGATGTGTCTCGTGAAAAATATTCCCTTCTCCCATGATACTCATAACTTCAAAATGCTGAAAATATCTTCATAGCAAAATGTCAACTGGCTAAATTGGCCTAGACAGACAGTCCTGTAAATGCAGCTGTAGCCTTGAAGTACTCATCAAATTACCAGGCTAAGCTTTCTTTAGAGATTGTGTATTGTTCATACTAACACATTATATTGTGCCACATTGGGAAATCCCAGGTTTTTTAAAGCATTCTTCCAATACAAGTCATTGTTTTCCATTCCAGAAACAATTCGCCTAAGCTTGTTTGGCTTATCAGGCTGATCTGTACAACTTGGGAAACAAATCATCAGTAGAAAATGCTTCCATTAGTTGTTTTCAGCCAATCCACAGATGGAAAAACACTGGGTGAACTGTAAGAAATGATGTTTGTTCAATGACTGCTCGGTCTTGAGAGTGCCCATGTGGCGTTAAATGAGTCAAACTGATGAGATGCACTGACACCTGTACAGGTTTGTGTGTAATAAACAGTTTTGGCAGAACATTTGAAGGTACATGAGCCAATATGTGCTGCTGCATCCTTCATCTTGCACACCATTACTGCATAAGAACATGCTTGGAGCTGGGGGAGCTTTTCTGGTTACCCAGCAAAGAGGCAAAATCTGTAGATCATACTCTTATGTGATTTCGGGCATCCCATTCCAGCTGGAGTGGTGAAGTTAATGCCAGCTCAGCAGTTGCACAAATGAAGACAGATTTTCAAATTAGAAGCACAGGTTTTGACAAGACTGTGTTCCTTTGTGGGTGTTGGAATCTGTGTTGGGTATTTTGCTGATCAGTACTTGTGACATTGATGGATCGCTATAACCCATCTTTTTGCCGTTCCTCTTACCTCAGCATTATCGCTTTGTGATTTTGATATTTATGATGGCTCAAGTTCTAGACGACCTTATAATGTATACTTCAGGTTGAAAAACTGTTCTATCATAGACTGTGGTTCTCTCAAACTTCGTTATGCTGTGGAAATCCCAGTTCTCTGTGTCATCCAGTGCATATTTTAGGTAGTTAGGAGTGTGATTAGACAAGGCCATTGCCATCACCTTCTTTCTACGCCAACTGGAGTCTCTATTACAACTTCTCTGCCTTTTTTTATTTCCCTATCTCTAACCCTGCATACCATGGTTAATATGGTCTAGTTTTTGTTCTGATATCAACTATCTACTGTAACTTTCTTCACAACCAAATACTGAACTTCTTAGGGATCAAGAAATCGGATCAGGAGTCAGTAAATTCAGTGCTTCTCTCTCTATTACTTTACCACAACTTTTCACAAAAATTTACACAAAAATAATTTACCCAAAAGAAAAAAACATAAGAGAATTGGTAGCTAGCACCTAAATAATTTAAAATAACTTGGGGATGTGTTTTTCAAAAAAACAAATTTTCTGGCATTTTCTTCAATTTTTTTTACATTTTTTGAAAGTCAGATCTGGTTTTTAGTAAAAAACAGTATGAGATTTCACATTGGAAAGAGTTTAGGATCTGATTCTGATATTCCTACCCTTACTGATCAGTCCTTTTATATTTGGAGCTCTAGTGGCTTGTGATAGGCTTACTGTAGCAGAATTAAGATACTAGAGTCTAACCTTCCATACAGTTTTATTATGTAATTTGAGCAAGTTTGTGCAATATCACATAATCCTTATGGGAAACAATTTGGATTAAAAGTTTCCCCCTGTCCTGTCCCCCTCACGTCCCCCCCAAAGATGCATGTCTTTGGTTGCTTTCCTCTTCAGAATATAAATGGTGTCCTGACCAGAATATAAATGGTGTTCTCTGTGAAGAGTTTTTCCAAATCCCATCGGAATTGGAAAGCTTCTGTTTTGTAAAAAAAAAAAAAAAAAAAAAAAAAAAAAGGCTTTATTCTTTTTTTGGATGTTTACTTAAAACCACCTTTTGATACTAAACACTGAAGTGCTGCTTTCTTTGTATTCAGCTCCTAATGATCTAGAAAGTATCAATCACTGAAACAGTTATTAAAATTCTTAGTCAGTAGATGTAATTTAAGAGACCCAAACTGTCCAGAGGGCAGTAGTTGTAGATGGCTCTTAAAAATGCATGTAAAGTAATTTTTTCCAGCAGTTAATCAATAGCGTGAAAAGTAGAAAACTTCTGTCACAGTAATAAGTTTAATTATCGTTCTGTTTATCCTGGCAGATAGAATTTCTTCTAAATCTGTGCTAAAAGGAAGAGTTTTATATATTGCTATGAAATATTCTGGGTCCATCTAATCATGGGTGACCAGATTTTTCTTTTTTGGTTTTGAGTTCTTCACCCTTTTGGAGCTATAATGTCCTCCCTCAGTGCATTTGATGCTGTTTAATGCTATAAGTACACAGTGCCTAATTTTCCTTTTCTTCTTAAACATACTTTTGGTTATCTAACACATAAAATAGTAAATATTATACACTTCGAGAAACATTCAGTGATGTTCATGGAATTTGTTTCTCCTGGTTGTAACATTTGTTCTTTATTTTCCTAATTCAAACATGTGTATGTATTTGTCTAATCCTTTTCTTCTATTTTAGTTTTAAAGGTAGATTGGGATTGGTCACATGCGCGCACAAGGGAATTAAGTGGGTTATAAGAACAGCCTTGGCTCTGCTACCTGCCTTTCTTGTTGCCAAATTGTAGATTGCAGGAGAAACCAATAGGTTTCCAAATAAATTGTGCCAGAATGCAGAATGCTGCTTAAAAATTACTCTCACCTTTAAAAATGGGAGGTAAGGAGGCAACTTTGACTCTAGAAGATTTGTTGTGGGCAAAGGTGGCTGCTGTCATGATTATTGTGGTGCAGGAGTGTGTACGCTAGCTGCAACTTTTCTCACTATTCAATAGAAATGTGTAGTCTAACTTGGTAGTTGCAGGAAGACAAATTTCTCGAGGACTGAGACAGGGAACCAAAAACATAGGAGAGCAGCAACAGGCAAGGTTTTTACAGCACAACAGAATGATAATGTTCTAGAACTTACAAGTATTCAAAACCAAGAGGAAAAAATCCAATCCCAAACAAGACATCACTGTGTGCTTTTATTTTACTAAAAGCAAAATATCAGAAAATTCTGCATGGTAATTTCTCTATGACAGCCAAAGAAGACTGACTTGGAGCTTCAATGAGCATCTCAGGTAATTGCAGTTTCTGCTGTACTCAGATTCTTTGTTTGTTTTGTGCTGCTTCAGCACTTTTCAGAATAAAGTCATTGTCACTTAAGTGAACACATGTAATACAACAGATTTAGTTGATGAATTGGTCCAAAGTCTTCCTCGTGTATATTCACTGGAATTGTGCCACAGATGAAATTAGTTCTTTTTTTTTTCTTTTTTCCTAGAGCACTGAATTATATTCTGACTTATTATTTTGCATCAAAAGGCAAATGCTAATAATAGCAATCAGCTTGCTTAGTCCAACATCCTAAGTGTGTTAGTGGCATAATGATTTCAGCTATTGTGCTTTATCAGCAATATCCCTGGGGACTATGCCAGCTGAAGAGTATATAGTATAAAGTAACACCACTGCCATACCAACATTAAGAATTTTTAGTATTCCTTAAATGTACAATGTTTTAAAAACTATTAGACATATAAGATTGTTCTCAGTCAGTCCCTGACTCCCTTTATTAACACTATTATAAGATCTGCTTAAAGAAATTGCTGGTAGAAAGATGTGCTTTCTCACTGCTGCATTAATCTAAGATTCTACACATGGCTTAAATTATACATGATGGAAAAAGGAGAAGAGTAGAGAAATTTAATTAAATTAAATGATCTAGTTGTCTCAATCCAAACACATTTGGTCAAAAACTGTGCCAGCAATTGCTGTGTCAGTGTTCAGGCTGACCCCAGCTGAGATACATCTAAAATGTTGTTTGAACTTCAAAAAAAAGAGAACTAAACAAGCCAGAAACTCCTTAAATAAAGATCTCATGAATAATATTAGCAATAAGAGAAGAATTTGCAGCTACTAATGTAAGTTTTGTTTGTGTATGTCATAAGGACACACAGTTCTCGATGGAGCATCTTGCTATGAATTCTGCAGGGCTTGCAGGGAAAGATCCACAAAGATGTATAATTTTATTTCCAGGTTCCCAGGCAACCAGCACAGTACCCATCTACTAGTTCCCCTACTACATATTTAGGGGTGTTAGGGCACTAAAAGGTTTTGCCTGAATGCCCCATTACTCATAAAAACAGATTTCCCCATACATGCACACAATGGTTATTCAGAACTTAGTGGCTCATGCTCTTTCAGGTGACAGTCAAACTCTTTGGTGTTGCAGGATGAGCTTTTGTCAAGCTCATCCTTCATTCTAGGCTGATGCCTAAACATAAGGCCCTGAAGGCAACACTTTTCAGATGAGATAATGGATGTATTCTACATATTTCTACATATTTCATGTCTGTATCTTACATATCCTTCTAAATACTGTTTTGTAAAATAAACCTTAGGCTTTATTCTTTTTTTCCCATCTGCTGGTTCAAGAATAGAGTTGTATTTCTTTTCATTTTGATTCTTATTTTTTCTTCAAGGTTTAGCTGTCTTGGATATTTTATTACATTGCTATTACAAGTGTTGTGATGCTTTGGTGCATCAATGGTATTTTCTTTGGTAGGAATTTTTATTATAAAAACACATGAAACAGCATAAAGGAAGATAAAAAAAAATAAATCCTTCCCTTGTGTGTTTGATATGAAAACTGTTGAAAATAATAGTTTATCTTAGTAATCCATTCAATAGAAGCCAAAGCCCGATTGCTTAACGTATACCATCCTTCTGAATTTAGTGTTAGTGAAGCAATACCAGAATTCACAACAGATTTAAAAATTAAGGACAACTTTTAACATCTTGATTCAGGGAAAAGTGGACTCACTGTTGCAGGAACTGAGAATGCTGTATTGTCAGTATTTTCTCCACTGGCAAAGGTGACTTTGCTGTTTTTTTCTTCCTGTAGCCCCGTGTACTTCCCTTGTCTTCTCTGCAGCTCTGCAAAGCTGATGGTCGTGGCAGTGCAGCGCTTTGTCCAGCTTTGTCAATTGTCTTTTCAACTAAGGCTCTTCACAAAGAAACTTTTTGTGATTTGCATTGGGACAGCAACGCAATATTAGAGAAATACAGATACAGAAAGGTGAAACAAGCTTTTGTAGGTGTATGGGAGTGTGATTTCAATTTTGATTTTAGGAGATTTTTAGTTAGCGTGAGAGAACAATCTGCTGACTTTACAAAACCTGAAAATTTCCCAGAACTTTAGGATTTCGGGTTTCTTGTTTTTCCCTCTAGAAATAGTCACTGCTTTAGGTTTAAGTTTTCCATCAAATTTTCCTTTAAAAGTGTTTCTGTTTTTAAATCCCATCCTAATTACAGTGTTATTCAGGCAATTCATTTGCTTGTTCATTACTGTGTTGTTGTCCTTGTTTGAGGGCGTTTTCCTCTGTTACAAGATGCTTTGGGCAAATGTCAGCTGACTAGCCAGCATTATTTTTCAGTTTGGGATGTAAACAGAGTGTTTACACTAAATAACTGTTCCTTTTCCCAGGAGAAGAAGCTGTTAGTGCTGAATTACATTATTATCTCTGAATATATATGGACTAAGTCCATGATATTTCTAGGATACACATGCAGAACTAATCATCATGGAAAAACATAAATCTGAACAGTCCCAGTGGCCATCACTAGCTCTTGGTAGAGGAGAGACCCAAGTGTACAGGAACAAACCTGAGGTGGTTGTGCCCCCAGCTCAAACAACCAACAACTGTTCTTGCTGAGGACATGGACCTGCTTTCATGAAATGAGAAGCTGGATGGTTCCTCAGCATCAAGTGACCATACTCATAAACCTGCATTCCTGTTTATAAAGTAAACTTTATTGGTTAAAGCCACTTACCTGATGTCCTAAATGCTTTTATGTCACTAGTGGGTTGAGCTGAGGGTAATTACTGTTGAGTTCCTGAGTTACAACTGGAATCACAGGACTGCAGTCACCTATGATCATCAGTCAATCCACTGTCTGCCTAAGACAATTGCTTTTAATATGCTACTCTTTTCTACTCTTCCCTCTCCTGTTGCGCTCCCTCTCCTTTGCTGTTTTTGCCTTCTCACTTCTTTTGTCATCCTGCCTTATGTATCTATATGTAGAAAGCATGGCACCCTCCTTCTGTGACTCTAATATGACTTTGGTCTCTATCGTGCTCTCCTCTCTGGTCTCTGTCGTGCTCTCCTCTCTGCTTGTTTTCTTTCTTTAACTTTTCTTGATGTAATAAGTACTTTGGATTAGGTAATGGCTCAGAGACTTCTGGTGTAGGGTCCTGTTTTAAGTTAACCCTGTCTTAATACAAATCAGTGACTTAATTAATAGCATCCTCTGTATTTTGTTGTGATGAGCAGTGTGTGTAAGTGTCATGCATTCAGCATAGCAAAAGAATTTTAAATGGGCAGAGAGAGGTCCTTAAACGATAAGCTGGGAAAAAAAATAAAATCTTTATTATGTTGATGTACAGTACTGTTGTGAGAAATTGGTTTATAAGGAAATTACACTAGTGTCTTTAAAAATTACAATTAGTATCACAGAAACATCGCTGACTTCTATTCACAGCACATAACAATGCAGTTGTCTTCAAGGAAAACCTTGTATTTATTCATTTTAATAAATAGAACCTACTGGAATAAAATATTCTACTATCAAGGAAAAATTATATTTATTTTGATAGAATTTAGCATCTAAGTAATGTATCAGGTAAAATATCAAATCTACATGAAATATGTAAATAGATGATGCACATTATACTTATGACTGTTTGACGAAAAGTCATTTTTGAGTATAGTGAAAGTGATGCTTTCATTTGAAGAAGTCATTTTTCTTGAAAACTAAAAATAGCTTCTTATTCAGATAGATTATCTAGCTATGTTGCATGGAAACCATTTTTCTCTATTACTGTACTTATGTAAGCGTACTTTCCCCAGACAGTGGCTTCAGGCTGAAAAGCACAATTGTATTTTTGTTAAATTAACAGTTTAGGGTCAGGTTCTTTCTCCCTCTGCTGCTTTATAGATATGTGCAAGTCTTATTTCACATAACCTCTGTGCCTTTGTGTGACACACTGAGCTTCTGAAACATAATGGAAGAGTTCACAGTAAAACGTTGTGGAAGGCTGACTTCCATCTTCTGCCTTTAGTCAAGCTGGTGTAAGTTACAGCTTCTGTTGTGAGCTCTCTGTGGATCTCAGAGGATGGTATTAGTATAACATTTTAAAAGTTGAATTTAAATAATTCCATTTTGCTGTATCACTGATGAAAATGAACCCACTTTGTTCTGGTGAAAAAGGTTATCTTCGAGTTACTGAACTGGGTTTTATTTTGTTGTTGGTTTTTGTGTTTTTCCACATGAATAGCTTTTGGACAGACCCAGAGCTATTTGGATAACACACTTTTCAGTGCTTTTGAATCTTTGAGTTTTAGCTGTATTTAAAGCTCAATTTCCTCCTCTTTTAATGATTATTTCACTGCAAGTGAAATAGTTTTGTGTTACCTTTGGTTATTGAAATATGTTCTAACCTATGATTTTAGCTTAATAAAGACTTTTTCCTCTAGGAATTTCTTTTCTGTGTATTTTCTCTGTGAGACACTGGGACAAAATATTTGAAAAGGAGTTTTCATGGGTCTATGGGTTCTCTGTACTACTTCATGATTTTCCATTTCTCCTGCCTCTCTGTCAGCCTTTGGAGAGCTGCGTATGTCCACCTCGGCAGTTTCTCCGTGTTCCTGCTGTCTCCATGTATTGATTTCTGCTTTCCCTCCTTCCAGACCTTCAGAGATACAAAGCTGTAACAAATAAAGCTGTGTTCCTCGGTGTTTATTAACACAGCATCTGTATCTGTCACTGCTGTGATATGCCTTTATTATAGATGAAGAGATACTTCAGTCTCAGGGTTTGAGTGGGTAGAAGTGTGTGCCCTCTGAAAAACAGAAAAATGAAATCTTTGTGATAGTCATCTTGAAGCAAACTATTTGACTAAGACAGAGTGTCGTATGAAATGGTGTTTCTCTCTGTGAAGCTCACCATGGCTGCAGCGTAAGAACAGGGTGGCTGTGTATGGAAAAGACTGTGCGGACTCCCAAAGACCTCCGAGAGAGCCTAGGCTTGTTCAGAGATCGTAAATTGGCTCTACTCCTTTAATTTAAGAGAGAACTCTAAAGTGCAAATCTTGGGATTATATATTGCATTAGCTGCTGTTCGAAATGCTTTTTCCCACTTTTTTTTTAAATATCTGTTTCCAGCATCCCTATAAACATACATTGGGAAGCCTTCTGCTACTGATCCAAGGAGGAAAAACCTGCATAGGTGCCCCAAACTCAGTTAGATTTGCCAGTTATCAGCCATTTTTTTCCCATGTTCAGCTGACCCTTCTTACAACCTGTAAGCAGAAGCACCAGAACACCTCATCCTCGGAGAAAAGACTCCAAAATTTTCCTCGAGCACTGGTCCCCAGTGTCCTGTTTAGGGGCCTGGCTGGTAAGTGCTGTGATTACTTTTTGGCCTTCATGTAACACCTGGAAGATCCCTTGGGCCCATCTCTTCAGACATAAGACACAAAGGGCCAGATGTGCTATTCCCTGTGCTGCATAGGGTCCATGCCTTGACCTCCTAAATCTCTTCCAGTTCAGTGGGATTGTTTTTCCATTGCAAACCTGAAGGAAGCATCTTTGACTCGGGCATTAGCATCATCCTGAAAATGTCCTCTTAAGGCACCACTGGCTGTAAAACTTCCTTGCCAGTTGCCTTGAAAATGTATGTCTCTCAGCTGGGTGGAAGAGAGCTCAATTCCACCATTTTAACAGTCTTGTTATCCCATTGTTTTCTCCAAAGCTGCATTCATCTGTGGTTAACTGTAAGGATTAGAACTCCAAATCTTATTTAGTCATTTCACATCCTTTAAACATCTTTTAAAGCTCGTAATACTCTTCTTACTTCCCTAATTACTAACAAATAATATCCCAGAATGCCTTTCTGCTTCTTTTAATGGCCCTTTTCAGCTACATCTCACTTCAGATGAGGTTTATTTGAAGTTTCCAGAACAGACAATTTTTGGAGATGCAACAGGCAAAAAGTGCTAAGAGACTCTTCAAAACATAATTAACACCTATTTATCCTGAGTCTCGTATTTTACAAGTGGCTTTACCAAGCACTCTCAAATTTGGGCCAAAGAAAAGTTTGCTAATGAGAAATGTCTGCAATATCTGAAAAAGAAACACACATTTTGTTATGTAAGGTGTTTCTTTCGGTTATGCATTTTGGTTTTGGTTTGCTTTTTTTTTTTTTTTTTTGGTTTGGGTTTTTTTTGCTCGCTTTTTGGGGTTTTTTTGAGGATCTAAAGATTTGAGGTGGAGTTGAGAACCCTGGAAGGAAAACACAGAGCCAAATGGTGAATGATTACATCTTCCTCTCATTCCTCTCTTTTATAGCAGAACATGCTCTAAGAAATGGAAACTCACTGTATTTCTACAGGAATAAGGTATAGGATTGAAGAAACAAATTTTACTGAAATGTGTTCCCTATTATTAGAAGAAAATCTCAAAGTCGTAGCTTCTTTCTCCTAAAAAATAGATTAAAAATACCAAATCAGAGAAGCATCTCAATTGTGCAATTTCCTTCAGCTGCAGAGCTTTTAGTCCTCCTGCATTTTCCATTCACCTATAGAGAGGCAGCCTGACAAGACTGCTGTGCACAGCTATTAGGTTTAATTGTCATGGCTTTACTTTACTTTTCTTTAACCAGAAAATGTTTGTGGCTAAAAATAGAGCATTCTTTTCTGATGTAGATATAACATCTGTAGGAGCTTAACGGCTTACATACTGTTTGCCAGCAGAATAGTGATTTATAAAATACTTACAAGAGAGCAACTCTGTTTGCAGGGAACCTAAGAGCTCTCAGCTGGGGGACTGTTTTAGATGGTCAAGCCATGTTTGTGTGTTTTTACTTTTAATTTTTATTCTGTAGTCCATCCCCTCTTCAGCCCCTATTTCGTGTTTCTTTTTTTCATTTAGGATTTTTTTTTATTATTTTTTTGCAAATGATACATTTTGATGTGCAGAAAGGAACAATCACAGGATCACAGAATCGCCTAAGTTGGAAGGGACCTTTAAGATCATCTAGTCCAACCATAAAAAAAAAACAAAACAAAAACAAACAAAAAAACCCAACCAACCAACCAAAAACCAACACTAAACCATATTCCCGAGCACCATGTCAACTCGTCTTTTGAATATCTCCAGGGATGGTGCCTCAACCAC
>KZ505724.1:1028826-1085860 GCA_002844005.1 Limosa lapponica baueri
GGGAATATGGATTAGTGTTGGGTGGTGTGGTGGTGTGTGTGTGGGTTGTGTGTGGTGTGGTGTGTTTTGTTTTGTGTGTGTGTGTGTGGTGTGTGTCTGGTTTTTTTTGGTTTTTTTTTTTTCTTCATTGGTTGGACTAGATGATCTTAAAGGGTCCCTTCCAACCTAGGTGATTCTGTGATTCTGTGATTCTGAGTAAGTAGATCATAACAGATAGATTGAAGAGAGTAGTCAGGGCGCGGGTCTCCCATCTCAAGGTACCGTTCAATCCTTTCTGCTTGAGAAGATGAATGGTAGATGTTTTCCAAAGGTCTTACTAGCAGAGGTTGTCACACTCCTTTGAAAGAGTTTTTATCATCCTATAATAGTCCAGTTCCTGCAAACAACTCTGCAAATCTGGAATAAAATTGCCATTCAGCATTTTGTCTGTGGGCTTTCAAGTTTTAATTTGATTAAAGACCATGACATTAGCATCCTGAAAAGCAGTACAATTACACAGGAGGTGCAAACCCAAGCTGAGATCTGCTCAGAAGCTCATTTCAGAAGCACACGACTCCTGGAGTGCCAGTGGGAGTATTGGAAGGGGTTGCCATATTACCGCCCTCTCTATGCTGGACAGAAAATCGCACCTATCTTGTCACCAATGCAAAACTCTCCTCAGCCCCCGCTGATATAATTCAGTTTGTGGCTGGAGGGAGGCATGTCTGAGGGCAAAGTGGTAATTTATTCTATGTCTTTGGCCTCCCAGCTGAGTTTCCATACAAGGGTGTAATTTAGGTCTCATTCAGCAGCTCACTTAGGTGTGTCTTCGACTTGGAGCATGTACATTGCCCCCTTTGCTTCTGTGTAACCTCCTCTCAGGCATAAAGTTAGGAATGTACTGAAATGTTTTGGGCAGCGTGAATTTTATTTAGCCAGGCTTAATAAAGAAAAAAATGTTCTTAATCACCTTTTGGCATTGGTGCTTTAATCACGTTTGTGACGTGCTCTTTAAGACTTCATTAAGGAGAATGAAATATTTGGTATAAGCTGTGAACAACGCTCGGTACAGGACTGCGTATCTGGCTCTTGTAACCTATGTTGGATTTAGAGAAATGACCTGCAGGGCAAAGGATCTGAGCTGTCCATTTTTTCATGCTCTTTCTAAAACTAAACACATTCAGAAGTCTGTAGAAGGGAACTCTTCAGTCAGTTAGCACATTATATCAATAGGAACGATAATTGTTACTGGTTACTCCATGTTTTCTAGAGTGTTTCTGCAGATTTTCATTTTGCAGCTATTACAATTACACTAATTATACACATAAATACACCCTGTACTTGTAGACAGATTTCTTTTTGTTTGAAAAATGTACATACTAATGGGATCTTTTCAATACAAATTAAGCCAGCTTGAACTATTTAAGTTAATTTATATAATAGAACTTGTCTATGAAGCTTAACATTTTGGTCTTGATTATAAACAAGGATATCTGAGAGTGCACTTATTACTCCTGTGAAGCCTCCCTACTGTGAAGAGGGAGTGAAGTTTTGTTTGTTTAGATTTTTTTTTTTAAAGTTTACAATTAGATTTAAGCCAATATAAAATATCTGAAGACATGTTTGGGTAGAAATGCTATTCATTCAGATTCCCTTTTTTTCCCCTCACAGACATTAGGCCCAGTGAACAGCAAACATTTCTGAAGTTTGTTGTACTGGTACCCTTGTCTACAAACAGTCAAGGAGAACAGGCACAAGATACCAGTCCAAATGGCTTCTTCCAAAATCAGGGGAGGGTATCCCAAGTTGCAAGTACAGAACTCATGTCAGAAACCATAAAACTGCTGAGCTTAGCATGGGGAGAAAGAGGGTTTTCAAAGTAGTCTCCTCTTGCTTCCTTTCATGCCTGGCCTTCAAAATGTTCACCCCTCTGCCGAGAACGCGAGGGGAACACCAAAAAGAGTGTGCAAAGATCATGGAGAGGGACTAGATCAAGGCTGCAAATGAAAAAATGATGAGCAATGGGCTGTAATTCCAGCAGTTGGTCATCTGAAACAGGCTGGCCCTTCTCTCCAGTAGAGCCCTGCATTGAATAATTAATGATTATGTCAGAGACACAGCAATGAAAAAAAAACAACCCACAAACAACACCATTCCGCCCCCCCCCCCCCCCCCCCCCCAAGTTCTAATTGTGTTAACTGTGATTGGAAAGATTTCTTCAGCACTGGCTATTATTAAGACAAGTTACCATGCTTGAATTTCTTTCTTTCCATAATTATTACCAAAGAATTCCCTGTGTACATAGTTAAACCCTCTCATGAGTTCTCTTGTCTATGTCTGAACCAGCAGTAGCTATTGTCAATATATTTTTATTTGATCTTTGGTGCCGTTTGGATCCAAAGGTTTGGGTTTCCTTGATCAAGCCTGAACAATGCTTAGATAAATACATAGCCCCAGGCCTGCCTTTCCATTCATATTCTGTGTTTGTTTAATATTACAACTCGTTTTATGTCTTCTCTTTCTGCTTGTAATTGCTAATGCATCTCCACAGTGTTTCTAAAACATGTCCTTGTGTGATCCAAGCTTACTTCAGTGTCCTTTGGTGACATTGCCTTTCCTTTTCTGTTTTTCCTCACATCTTTCTCATTTTCCTTTCTTCTTTTTTTAAGTACAGACACTCAAGCAATTTTATTTTTTACCAGTAAGTTTGAATTCAGAGCTCCCACACTGGGAATCCCACCACTGCCCCTTTTTCTTCTTCTATCACATTTGCTTTGTGTGTTTCAACTTCTGGAAACAGATGTATCTTTTGTGGCTTGTTCACTTTTGTATTTTATCAGATTGCTCTCTACCCCTCCACAAAGGGAGCTATCCTCATCTTCCTCACCCTTCTGCTACTCAAAGAAAAATGCCCACACCTTTTTGGATGCAGTTCTCCATCATGGGTAAGGTTTCAGGCTACTCATAACCTGTTTCTGCTAGAATTGCAATAAGAGACCTCTAAGATTTTATGCTTTCAAGTGCATTGAGAGCATGATAGTACAAGAATAATTGACTGTTATTTTAATAGGCAAAGAGGTTAGTGTAACAGTAGAATTGATTGTATTTGTATTTTTTCCCAAACATCGTTTTGCTTCTCAGTATGTTTTTAGAGCATAAACTGTACAGAATGAAGACCGTATTCATGTCTATTCTGTATGATAGCTACAAAATACGGCCTAATCTAAACCAATACATTCAGATGTTGCTTTAATGTTGTTTTTTAAGAATAATAAAAGGAGAGATTTTTTAGCACTAAATATTATTTCAGTTCACCAGTAGCGCTTGCTGCTGTTTTCCCTTCCTGGCTTCTTTTTTTTTTTTTTTCTACCTATTGCCATTTAAAACAAGGAACACAGAGACTGTGGGAATAGATGTTAACATGCAAATTCAAAGGGAAAGTCACTTGCTCTGCTTAACATTATGAACTGATGCTTTAAAAAATAATCTGCTTCAGTGCTAATTTTACCTTGTGATGGAAGTTAGGCTTTAAATATGTAAAACGCAATGAGAGGGCAACAGCCCCTATCAGTAGCCTGGAGAAGTTGTCTTGTTTGCCTCAGAATAATTGCATGACCTGCCTCTCTAAGACAGGTTTGTTTAACTACCAAACTACCTAGAAACACAGGAAAGAGCTGCAGAAAGTCCTGAAGCTTGGAGAGAGCTTGAAGGAAAGGTAGTGTCCTTGTAGATCACAAATGATTTTAGGGCTGTAGACACCTAGGAGCCCAGAAACTGCTGAAAGAAGACCAAAAGAAGTCCAAAAGTTTCAGAAGACAAAATTGCTATCATGTGAATAATGTGACATAATAGGGAGCAGTCTGTGGAGGGCTTTACAAGGTATATACTAACAGTAGCAATATCTTTCATGCCCTCCAACATGTATTAATCAATAAGTGTTCTATACTGATTACTAAGAGAAAGACAGCTCCTAAATTCTGCAAAGGAAGGGCAGCAGAGTATTGACTTGAAGAAAACCAAACAGTCCTCTCCTCCTCCCCCTCCAGTAGTATTTATGCATAATGGATTTCTTTAAACAGTCCAAATTTCATGGTTCGGAGAATGAAGCCTCATGGGCTGTGCCACTACTACAAGAAAGAGACAGTTCAGTATCTCTTCAGATAAAGCTGTGGACTTTAGCAAAAAGGCTCTTTTTAAAGTCAAAAATAGCAATTGTAGCCCATGCTAATTACATTATGCACACTCCAACAGCTGATAGCCATTGACCTGTATGGAACATTTCCAGTTAGAAACTGATTAAAACTGCTTCAGGCAATCGTTCTGTTTTACAGGGAAGCACTGATGCCTGATGTAATGACCTGACCAATGCTAAGTGAATGCAAAGCCCTCTAAGCAGAGTGGTACAAATATAGACAGCCAAAAGGCCATGCACTGTATGCTTATCAGCTGTGAATGCTGAAAGCAGGTTTCACAGCCATGAATAATCCTCAGTGGGCTAGTCTTCCTCAGCACATTCCCATGTAGCTGAATGTACAGTGGCTAATTTATTTCTGGGATGAACCAGATCTGTTTTCAAAAATATCTCGGTTTCCCATGTAGTGCAAGAAGTTACGTTTATGTCCTATTTGAATTTGGCAAATGGGTGAAAAGTGTCAGTGGAATGTCATTGCTCTGCTCATGGCAGTTCAAACAGTTCATCTTTTCCTCCAGCTCTTTGCTAGTCCTGGGTTAAAAAGAGCTGAACAATTGGGGACCCCAGTTTCTGGAGTATGCTTGTATATACAAAAGGTGTGTCCCCTTTCCTGCCAGTAGTCCTTGAGGAGTTTTATGTAAAATGTAGGTATTTACATAATTAGAATACACATTTAAGGGCCACTAAACACGAGAATGTAACTTTGTTTGACATACTGTAGAGCCCTGAAGGCTTTCAAAACTTAGATTTGCTGTATCTGAATAATGCAGTTGTCATAAATTGATGTTACCCATCCTGTATCTGCATTTGACAATATAAACCAAAGATTGCCATATGCTGCATGCCATGCACCAGGACACGAACATTTATCCAGGTTCTTTATAAGCCAGTCTTCTATACTACATCGAGGTGATGTGCGACTTTACCCACACCAATGCAGCAATGAATGATTAGAATGAATGCATTTCTGAATTATCCTTTTAATTCTCTCTTTATTATTTTTAAAATGCTGAAGTTATTAAAATTTAAACTCAGACTTTTGATGCTTTTTCTTCTGTGGTGCATTGCTAAATAAATTTATTTTTCCATTTTCTTACTAAATTAGAAAAAAGAGTAAGGATAACAAATGAAGATCATTTGTATATATTAAAATTAGATCTATGATAAAGAATTCTCCTTTACCAGTATTTTATATTAAGTGATAAAGGAAAAACATTTGCTTGAAATTTCCAGACACTAATTATTCTTCTTGGGAAAAAGAAAATTGTTACGAATGGTCAGGTTTTGGTGAGTTTTTCAAAATCCAGCGAAGGTAAGTCAGAAGGAGGCAGACGAGCATAGCAATAAACAATGACGAAAAATCTGACATTCTTGTTTGCAGTTCAATAGCTTCCATGCTTCCAAGCTCAATAAAAGTCAGATCAACTCCCTTACCTCACTAGTCCTTCCAAACCACTTACATTGCATGTTGCTGCTGTTGTTGGTCAGAAAAGATGGAAAGTAAAGTGAAGGCATGAATAGCGGGAAAGGAAAAGTTAAGGAATTTCAGAGCTGTTAGGAAACAATCAGGAAAAAAGTTAATATCCCTATCTGTTTTCTGTAATACCCTGATCAGTTTGACTGGACCAGCTAGAATTTTATTTAAGTTAAAGGAGGATGTACATATTTGGTTGTGGAGTCTAATGGACAATAAAGTTCCAAGCTAAACAAGTGGAGAAATTCAAGCCTGTACAGAGGGATCGGAATGTGGCAGTGCCTGTTCCCCACCCCTGTTCAATCAAAACAGGTTCACAGTGACCCACATGTCACGCAAAGTCTTTCTGTTCGGGTTGGTTTTTTGTTTTTTCCTTTTTTCTTCCCAGGAGAGTTCTGGCCTGTTGCTATAACAACTTCGTAGCAACATCAGAGTACCAAGCACAAACGGCTAACCCAGACCATGGAGCCTCAGTTCACCCCCTTTCACTGTGCCCTGTGTATCCTTTCATCAACAGTTTTACATAACATGCACCAAGGATTCACATGGGCCTCCACACAAATTAAAGTTTCCACCAGATAGTACTCAGCGTGACTGTACATTCTTCGCAGCTTTTCCGTGTTGCTAGTTGGTGGTTATTAGAGAAAAGGTTAGTGTTTGGCACAGGATTTTAAACATATGAAACAAACAGAATACATTTGCACTGTGAAATTTAATTACATTATTGTGTAAATTGATTATTTTTTTTTCTTCTGTATCTTAAGTTATCTGGGAAATAGCTTATCCAGCTATAATTAAATTCACAAACAAGTGAGAATGAGCTGCAGGATTATGCAAGACTCGTGCTTGGGATTTACTGTGTGACATTGGTAAACAACCAGTGAAGTAGCATTTCCATGGCTGGCATGAAACTGGTACCTCTTTTTTCTTGGAGAATCTATTTCAGATTCCAGAAGTACTATATTTTACTGCAGCAACTGGGAGATGGAGAGGACTTAGCTTTTCAGAATTACAGAAGATGATGTAGCAGACCCCAAGTAAGAGAGTTGGCCTGTTACTTGCCTTTCTACAGAGAGTCTCAGTTTAGCTGGGCAGAAATTGTCTTTCCTCCCCCAGCACCAGGAAGAAACAAATTCAGATCATTAATTTCTACTAGCTATACTAGATACAGAAATATATAGATAAACTCAAAGGACCTTCCAGTTAAAGAGGAAGATGCCACAGTGAGCCTTTTTCAGCCATTTCCCTTCTTCAGAGTCATCATTTTCCAATACATGTGGAACATTAATCTTTTTGGGATTTGAAAGAAAGGCCATTGAAGATCATGGTCTTTCTCAATATAGCCTTTGACTTGTAAACCATTTCAATTAGTTGTCTTTCTAATTTTCTGTTTGGTCTCTAGGTTTCTTTTGGAGTGGTGAATTTTTCCTTCTCCAAGTATATTAAAATTAGGCTTGTCTTTTTGTGTGTGTGTGTGTAAAAAGTGAGATCGATTCAGAAGGCACTTAGTAGTTTCCAAAGGGAAAAAAAAAGACGATTTAAGTCAGAATAATTAAATAGAAGAGGTTTCATTTTACTTTATAGGCCTTCAGTGGCACTCTTAGGCATGGACATCTGAGGATCAATTCCTTTCTTTACTGTAATGAGTTTTGACTCATTTGCCATTTAGAAGATATAACCATGAGCATAGTTTACTTGCATATGGGGTCCCGCAAGTCTCCCCTATTTGTACTTGGTGTACTTCATGCACTTGCTGCACTTTGGTGTTCACTGAAGCAGGAAGAAGAGATCATTGTCTAGGTGAAGGTCCTAGGCATCTAGTGACAGACTTAACTTCAGGTTTGCTTCTTAATGGCTCCCTGAGTATTTGAATATTTTAAACCTAGTGGAAGAACAAGAAGCCTTAAAGACAGGAGTGGCTTAAAGGCATTTCAAAATACCCTTCAGAATACCCCTAGCAGAGACACTTGTCTGAGAGGTCTGAATTCACATATCTACAACTAAAGCCAGCTATCATCTTTGTTAGATGTCCTACTGGATAAAAAAAAAGTAACACCTTCCTTTCTTGCTTTTCTTCTTTCTTGTACTGGGAGTAGTTCGAAGTCTAGCTTTCCCCTTCTGTTACTTTGATTGTATTTAAAATGTTAGAAATGTCTGGTGACATTAACTATTGTCTCATTAGCATCCTTCCTAATGGTCAGTTTATAGTTGATTTGATTAATCCTGGTTGGAGACTCAAGAGGTGTAACTTGGCGTAGATGCCAGCATGGACAGTCTTCCATACGCGTTAGTACTGGAACAGAGAACAAGGCAGAGCAAGACCTGTGTGGCTCTTGCTCTCCCACCCAAGTTTGGTTAGGGAGGAGGATGTGGATAGAAGTTCAGTTCCAGCCTTCCCAGGCATCAGGTTCATGGAGCACAGGAGGAGCAGCTGCCAAGTCACGCTGCTCTCCTCACTTGGAGGTGATACATAGGGATGTTTCCTGAGCCTGAAATACTTTATATGTAGACCATGGAAAAAGACAAAGTGGGACTCTTAAATACTATCTTGGCATTTCCAAAGTGTTAGTATTTCTTGGTTCCCTTGCAGAATTTTAAATAAAAACAGTTAATTCTGTTCACTTTTTTTGCACGTGACCTACGTTTTCTCACATTTTTCTGAATTAAGAGGTACTGTGTTAATTGCTGAGTTTTGAAGAAAGAGGAAGTAGGGAGAAAGGGCAAAACTATCACCCATTTAGCATGGCTAATCTGAGCAGGACAATGTTAACTTAGAATTTTACAAATGGTTTTCTCATCGTGTCTATAAATCATGCTTCTGAAAACAAATTAATGTTTTTACTTAAAAGCAGCTTTTTTCCAATCATATACTTTGCACTCCTCTATCAAAATTGTTCAGTCCTGCTTAGCTGTATTGATTTTGCCTTATGTCCTTGCTGGGGTAGCTGACCACAAAAAATTACAGCAATACGCTTTACAGTTAATGCCTAAAACATAGGAAGTCCTGCCTCCAGGTTTGTTTGCATCTGCTTGTTTGATTTGGTTTTCCCTGGTACTGTTTATGAGTGGGTGATCAACACTGCCGTGTATTTGTCTCTGATTTGCCTGAAGCCTTCAGTTTGATCTACAGATGCTTGAAAAAGCCCATCTGGCATCAGTACAGCAAGCCTTCTGATGTTAACCTGTTTTCCTGGGGAGGTAAAATTGCATCCTTACCCCTAATGTCATCTACTGGTATTTGGGCTGGTATAGTTTTCCTTGCGTGTTTGAAAGCAAAGGTACAGTTCAGATTCAGTCCTGCCAGTTAATGTTCGTGCCCATAGGTGCTCTGATGCAACCCATGTGTCTGCATGTTTTACAGCAATGTTCCAGATTTGCGGTTGTCTGCCAGCCCGCTCTGTGCACTGCAAACAGCCTGGGAACCCTGTGCAAGGGGGCAGAAGCATATGTCAAGGGGATATATGACTTATCCTTGAGGGCTCTTCCAGAACTGCACTGTACTCTGACCTATAGATTCTGTGCGTACTCATTCACAGTTTGTTTTCAGATGGAGGAACTTGCTTTAAGTTCTTCTCTCCAGAGAAACAGTAAAAGCTCCCCTTGCCTGTATCAAGCGTGTGTAGTGTTGTACGGCAGTAGTTATACTGTGGCTGTAGTGTGAGACAGCACCAAATCAGGCAGCATTATTTTCAGCTTGTCACCTAAATCAGCCTACATCCACAGGAGATGGATTACTCAGTCTTCTAAGCTCTCCCACTGGAATACTCTATGTAGACCTTCTGATTTCCTTGGCTACAAAGGCCTGAATCTTACTGAAGTTCCTTCCCTCTCCCTTTCTCTCAGTCTCCAGCAGAAGTCACCTCAGTGCTGAACTTGTTGGAACCCAGAATCTTTTCCAAGGTCTGTCCTGCAGCTTTGCCTGTGGAGGGCCACTTTCATGCTTGTCTTCTGTAACACAGAGGTATCCTCCCAGTACGTTTATCCTGAGCAAATTCCCCCAGCCAATATACTCAGGAATGGCTGGAATGTCTTTTGCCAGCTTCTAAAGGTCACTCGCGTAGGATGGGCTTCTTTTTATTTCTCCTCTCTAGATTTCTTCATGAAGATGCACACAGTTGATATAGTATTGGTCATACTTTGTCCCAGAACTAAATTGTATTGCCCTTTTCGAATTCCAAAAGTTCATTCAACAGCTCTTCAATAATTATTGTCAAAAAATTAATAATATGTAAAATTGTCTTATTTGGACAACAATTTCCATAGACTATAATTTTGCCCTTCTGATTAAAAGCTTGTATCATACAACTCTTCTGCTATCCATCCAATATTTCCTATGTCAAGTTTTAATGACTCTGTAAAATGAGTGTTGTCTGACAGATACATTTCTGCTATTAATTTGCTTAATTAATTTGATGTAGGATTAATGAGAATGACTGAACATTTTCCTGCTGTTCTTGTTGGCTCTGCTTTGTAAGTTTTCAAAAATTACTTCTGTACACAAGAGATGAATGGGATATAAACACTCCTGTATTCTCCAGATATACATATGCTTTAATACTTAAAATTCTATCTTTTGTCTGCTTTAGGTCATAAAATATGTAGCAACTGTAATATTGGTATAACTAGGTTATTTTTTATTGCTCTTTGTGCTTGGAAAAAGCTTGAGTGCTTGAACCAGAAGACCACAGTTGCACAAGCTCGGATGCCAGGCATGTATTTGTAAAAGAAAAATTCTTCACCAGCAAGATTTGTTCTTGAAGGTACTATTTCTAGCTGGACATTTGCTGCACATGTAGAGATATTAGGAACTGGTATGTCTACTTATTCAAGGTAAAATCCCGCCCTTTTTGAAGACTTTGGCAATAAACAATTCAGGAAAGCCAGTGTTTCCCCAATCAGTGTATATACTGACAAGCATTGTTTGCATTGTCAAGCATATATTGTCAAGCATTGTTTATCTGGAGGTGTTTACAGCTTTGGGAGTTGAAACTCCTGTTCTGGTAACTTATTTTAAGGATGTCTGCATGGAAAAGTTGGAAATGAACATCACAGAAATGGACTGAAAAAGAGTTGAATCAGTTAAGTATTTCTTATCATCTTTTATCTCATTTCTCTTTTGACTCATTTATAAAGCAAAAATGAAACCCTGATAGAGAAACAGCAGGGGCTTCTTCTATGACTAAGTTAGCAAAATAGAACAGAAAGTGGGAGAAGTTACACAGGAGGCATGAAATTTGTTTGACATCAGAATTTGTGGCCTATGCTTTTGCCTGTTACTTGTGACTCAGTCAGCTATTTCAGTCTAATGTCTCTGCAACTTTTGCTCATCTCTTTCTTTTTTTTTTTTAGATTTTTTTAGTCTGTATTAGTTTTGTAGTGGAGAGGGTTGGAATCCTTTGCTCAGTTACAGTTATCTAGCTGCTGTTAGGTGCTACAGGTATTCCATCTGGCCTCTGTATACAGTCCCAGGAGGGGAATGGGTCACCTGATGGTCATTTATCCTGTCTGAAGTTTCACGCAGAAATCTTAGATACCCAAGAGGAGTAGGTTTATGCATCTTGGTAACTCAACCTTGCCCACAGGTACCAAAGGGACACATGAATCTTCTTCCACACCAGCCAAAGGCACTACTGTAACAGTGCCTATCTAGTATCTAGATACACTGAGATCTGCCAGAACCGCCAGAGTGCAGAAACACACTAGGCTCCAGGAAAACGAATTCTAGTGTCAGAGATTCATTCACCTCTATATATTTGTACCAGTTGTAATGAATCTCCTGGCAGGCAGGGTTTTTTTCCCACATTATGCCTCTAGTATGGAAATACTTGCTTGACATTATGATTATTAAGCCATTCAGACAAAGGGTTAATTTCTCTCTGGAAATAAAAAGAAACCTAGTATGGGCTTAGGGTCTGATTACGAGTCTAAATTTTTTCTATAATGTTAATTATTTTATTACTGTTTATTCACTTACCCTCTGTTTCCCTGCGGTAAATGAGAAAGGTTTTCTAATAAAAATGAAATTATAGCTTTAGATAGTCTAAAAAAATTAAGCTAATGATTGTGTGTACAAAAAATTTATTTACCACCTTGGGACAAAAATTTAGAGCGTATTCGTAAGATGACCACGACACACCAATGCTTGTCCAGTAGTCTGTGAGTCTGTCTGGCAAGTGTAACTGCCAGAACTAATCCTATCTAAAGTAAGTGTGTTATTTCTTGCTTTATTTCTACAAGCAAATGTGTCAAGAAATTTTTATAGAGGCACATGGTATACTAGAAGAGGTTAGTTATCTGTTTACTGTCTTGAGTGGTAAGTAGACAATGGATGACCCTTCCTATTTACAGAACATTTGGAGGCAGCAGGAAAGTGAAATATACAGCTTTTCCTAAACCTAGTATAAACAAATATCAACTCTTGACCTCTAGAAATATAATGAGGGGCTGAAACGGACAAGAGTTGGTTGCAATTATGCGGTGAGAATTAGAAAAGCAAAACTGAGACTGCATTTGCAATAGACATTTGACTCAGATTCTGAGGTATTTAGTTCAGAGGTGGCTTTGTTTCAACCCTAATTAGTCCAAGTTGAGTAACTTGCCTGTGAAAACTGAATTAAGGTTCATAAGAGGTGCCTAAATTATGAGTGCATTTGTCTTAGGTTGCATACGCAGTCAATGGAAGTGAAGTGCACCTCCCAATGCTTCAGCTTGCCTGAGACCTAAGTGGCCCTCTACAGTAGCTAGCCTTCACTGGCCTGGGGCAACTGCACATCTCACCCATGTGGGTGCTTAAAATTCAGTGGGATGGGCCTGGGCCTAAGGACTTATGGTGTCTGAAGAAGTAATAGATGTCTTCTTTTTCTTTTTCGTGTCATTAATGAGAGAGAAAGTGTGGTCGTCATTTAGTCTGTACGTAGAGTCACTGCCTGTACAACAAAGTAGAAGGTTGGGTTTGTTTCAGATGTTTATTATAGTGCGTAACATTTCCTTCCTTGGAAGCTTTTGCCTCTTTAATGTCCAGCAATATTTGCTATTATTGTCTGTGAAGGAGTTTTTCAATGATCACAAGTGTTCAGAATATGGAAGCTGTAACTGAAATATGCAGTCACATCTTTCTGCTTAGAAACGATCATGGGTCTGTGCTTGGGAGGGGCTGGAAAATTAAGAATGCAATACACTGGCACTGAAATACACAGAATATCCTGGGCAAACTTTTCATGGGGTACCATTCCTGTTGTCATCCAACACCCACCTGAGTCTCTTTTCATTGCCTTCACTTCATAATGGCTCAAATAATGAACTTTATTATTTTTGATAAGAAAAGAATAGAGAGTGAAGGGGAGAGGTGGAGAAAGGAAAGCAGAGGGGGATGGAGAAAGGCAAGTGTAAAGCAAAAAGAAGCAATGGTTTGGAGTGGGGAAATTTAAATTATTATTAACTAGTCAGCAAGCTACTAAAAGGTTCAGAAAATGGTGTTTTAATCCAGTTGCTAAGCTGGCATGAGTTATCTTGTGTCAAGTATCCAGTACAGTGAAAATGTTCTTTTTCTTGAAAGATGTGAGATGGGTTACTTGGATTGCAAGGTCACAAGCTGGTGTTTGGGTGCCAGATTCTGAAAGCTCTGAAAAAACAAAACCTTGAGCACTAAATGACCTATAAGTAACACACTGAAAGACACTATATTGTGGACTAGAATTATTTTGTAATGAGACACTGAAGAAAAATCCTAAGAAATCCTTGTAAAATAAGTGCTATTTATTTTGTTCATGCAAGAAGAAAAATATTTACCCACTTTCTAAGTTAATTTCTCTCATAATCAATATTTACATTCCTAGATTTGACCAGGCTTTCTCATATTTGTAATGTTTGTATTTCAGAACAAGTAGGCTTCTGTGACTACTTTATAGATTTCAGGAAAAAAGCTATTTTGATTTTATGTATATATTCTTTCAAGTGATGTGTACACACAAACATCAATGCACCAATGAAAGGATTATAGATCTAGATGAAATTACGTTAAATTTTTACAGACTAGAAGTAAACAGTGTCTGTTGGATAGAATTTTCTTTTTATTATCATTTGTAATTTGTTGTGCTGTCTCTTCATTAAGAGTCAAAAAGGAAATAAAATCTGCTAGTAATCATTGCCACTGATTTTATATGCTTTTTGTGTATATTGTCATTTACATTATGAAAGGCAAAGGAAGAGCTTGTACTGGCATCAGTAGTAATTGATTTACACCATTTACTAGTAGTCTCACTATTCATGCCTATTGTCAGATCAACAAGGGATACTGGGGAAACATATTCTGGTTTCACCATGGTGTTTATTGGTGATCGCAGCTTAACAAAGTTATCTGACATTTGGGTACTCGTTTTATCCTTGTCCTCTTTTTGGTGAGCTCTTGGACTTTATGTACTGCCAATGAGAGCGACATCAGCAAACCAACTGTATGAATATTAAAATATTTTCTAGGACAATAAAAATGTTCTGAAATTCTTTTTCTTCAGCTAGATAGTTTTTTTTCTACAAACTTTCTGAGTGTTTTCTAAGGCTCAACAGTCCACAGGCTATCAAAGATGGATGCAAATATGTGTGGGAGTACAGAAGGGAAAATATGAAACATTTTTGTCATAGGGAAAACTGTTTGGCAGGAACGTACTCTTTGAGTTAGTGCCAGCCAGATTATATTGGTAGACAGGGATCACATAATAGTCCGAAGCTACCGAAAGAGGACAGATGTAAGAAAGAAATGTGTTTATCTCATGATTATGGGGATGCAAATGATGTGCACTTGTGTACGTCAAATATCCTCAGAAGCATCAGAGTGGCTGCCCATGGAGTTTTGGGTTGCTTCTTTGCTAAAACTGGCATAATGGAAATTTGGCAGACTCTCTAGTTTGGTTAATGTAAATTTTATTTTGTTTTTAATCTAAATAAGGTTATGTTTTAATCAAGTTTGCTTTAGTATTTTCACTAAGCTGATTTAATTGAACAAGTGGACAAGCAGATACCAGTTTACGAAGTCATTACATCCTGTTGCATACCTTTATTCTGTGGCTGCTAGTACTGCAGTTTTATGTGAGTGACAAAGTAAAAGTGGTGATAGGAAGGTGAGCACTAACAAATGCAAAAATATAGTATCTGTAGCGCACAATATAAACTGCTACTGTTTTTTTTTTTCAGGAGAAATACAATAAAATCTGCATAGCAGGCTGACAGCTCTACTGCCCTCAGCTATCACACACATCTCCCTAACTTTAGCCAAGTTGTATCATTGCTTTTATACAGATATTCATTGTGTCAGCTGACATTTTACTGCTTTCTATTTTTTGCAGCCTGAAATGGCAGTCACTGAGTCTGAAAGAAAGAGGTGTTTTCACCTGCTACCCCCAGCAAATGCATTAAGCTGAAGAGGCTTGCTATTTCTAAGCAGACAACTGCTTTTTAAAATTCATTTTGTTTCTAAAGTCAATAATAATAAAATCTTGTATGAGCAAGAAATGAGCAAATCTTGGATTTTAACCACACACTCTAGTCAGTTATGAGCTGATGTTTTCCTGAATTGGAAACACTGAAAGGGTAGCGCAGCTCTAGGAATGAGCTGATTCAGCCCTTGAGTTCAATACACAGGCAATTGGGAACTCATTTTTTATCCCCTTTTTTTTTATATATTGTAAGTATAAAATAACACTGTCTTTCTTTGTTCTGCGTCCATAGGTTGTCAATTACTTCTACTTCAACAGTGGCTTAAATTTCAAAAACTGATGTGAAAAATAAAGGTTTTACTAAAAAATATTTTGGACGTGTTAAAATACATTAATATATAAACAGCTTTGGAGCATGTTTCTTTTCAGCTTTTCTATTCACCTGATTCTTCATAATTTGTATTGCAGACAGAGTCAATTGTGTAAATACTAAAGAATGAAATTAGTTTTGTGAATATTAATTAAATAATCATTAAAACACTAACAGCACGTGTAGATATTACTGCGCTGAGATTTATGCAGTTTGATAACATACAGGGTCTTGTTACCATTTTGATGAGAAAGTGAAATGAATGTTTGGTGTTATTTGATCCAATCGTGGTGTTTCTTTACAAAGGAGACACAAAAAGTTGAGAATATATGCAGTCACATTTCCCTGGTCACACTATGCATAAAGAGGAATCTCCCTTGTGTTCAGAAATAACTTGGTCATTACTACAAGCACTCTAACCGAAAAACCCAAACCCTCTAGTTCTTGGCTTTCTCCCAGGGCTGCACATGCAGCGTTCTCCTCATGGGTGGTGCATTTTTACTCTGGTCCTTACTTCCTTTCATGTGTCTCTTTATACTGAAACTAAATCTCCAGCATCTGTATTTTAAAACTGTCCTTGGACGCTGGTGTGATACATACCTTTTCTTGCTGAGCTGAATCATGTGTAAGGTGCTGACGTCCAACTATTTCAGCTATTTCCATTCTTTCGTTCGAAGTCTGGGTTCTTGGTAAAACCATACCTGCACAAATATGGTATCTCCTTTGGGCTGAAGTACTTTCTAGGCTTCTTGAGGATAATGCATTAGGATTTGGGGTTTTTTTCCCTCTGGCTTCAGTAAAGGCTTTTGACAGATAAATATTTTTAGTGTCAATCTCTGTTGCATATGGGTGTCATTCTGTGTTCCTTTTATTTATACTGTTTTGAAATGTATCAGCTAGTGACACTGCATCATGTTATGGTAATAGATAATCAAAATGTTTACTTCTGTTACTGCCAAACAAGGGAGAGCACAACCCCTCAAGCCACTCTGACTTCATTGCAACAGAACATCTATATTTCCAAATCATTTCCATCTCTGCTGCACGGATTATTTCTACACCATAACTAAATTGCACATGTACAAAAAGGCAAAGCTCAGCTGTGGTGCTTTCTGTGAAGCTGTTTCTTCTTGTGGAGTGATGCCTACACAAAATGAATGGGTTTTCATCAATACGGTTGGAAGCTCTAGTAACAACGGCACTGCATGTTTAAACAAACATTAGGGCTGAAGTTTTATGGTTTTAAGATTGCTATGGATTTAAGATTTAAGATTTCACTTCTGAGACAGAAAGCAGCAAAGAACTTTGGACGTTACTTAGTAGTTTAAAAACTTAAAGAACAAGAACAATATTGCTGGACCAAGATGGTGAGGATTTTCTGATTAGAATTTTCTGGTAAATAACTTCACAGTTAAAGTGATCAGTGAAGGGAAAGTGTGTACACTCCAGAATATTTTTTTTAAGTGTTGTGTTTAAAAGGTATGTTTTAACTAAAGGATATCAACATTTTTTTCTTCATACAAAGAGTAAAAGAATAAAATGTTCAGTAAAGATGCAATAGTTAGAATAGAAATTTCTAAAAATTATTTTCAGAAGGGAGTTTTAAAAATTTCTTAGAAATAGTTTGGCTAGTCCATCTAAAGGAAGCTTGGGCACCGTGGGAAAGTTGTGATTTATGTTGTTTATGAGGGAAACAAATAAGGAAATACAATGACTGCATCAGATCAGTTTGGTTGCAATCTATTGTGATTCACTCCTTGCTAATGAGTACTTTAATTACTTTCAACAGTTATCATGAGGTCCTTCTGAGGAACTGATTTGAAACCTATATAATTCAAAGAAAAGTCTCCAAATAACTAAGTGCCATTTCCTTAATGCTGTATGTCTAACTATCCAGGGAGTTAGACCTGAATGAACTGTCTCTTCTGTGAATACCTTTCATTCCGTAACACAACATTAAACCACACAGCAATATTGGCCTGTGGAAACTGCCAGAGAGAGAGAGGGATCAGTAGCCAAAGTTACCTTTTTTCACCTGCACATGAATCTTAGAATAAAACACAAAATGCTTTTGGCTGAACTTTGGAAGTCTTGCAGCTTTCCTCTTTCTTCTGTCCACTGATTTATAGGCCTAGTAAATTTGAGCCTGGGTGGCTCAGATCACGTGTGAAAACCTGAGCCTATTGATAAAATAGTTAGTTTTTAGGTGGCTTCAATGATCTGTATTTTTTCCAAGGCAGTGAGTTACATTTACTACCTATGGGGTTTGGAGAGATTTAGATTAGTGAGGTTTAGACTGGTTGCATCTAACAGTGAGTAAACACAGCTGATGCACAGAAATATGCCAAGAGCCAACACACAGCAACCAGCAAAGTTCCCAGGACCAGCCCTGCAGAATTGCATGACTATTTGTTATTCACAGCACTTTTATATGGAAAATAAATACTTATTAAAACACATTCACATAAATACAAGTGCTGACTTGTGGAAAAAGATTGATTCACACACCTTAAAATGTTTTATTTCAGTTTCTGCACTGTTACGTCTGTATGAGTTCAGACTAAATCCACAGCAGAGAAATAAGGAGGAATCTATTGCTCTGGTCTGATAATATTGTAACAACAAGTGTAATCTAAAAAGCTCATAGTGGCAGAAACAAGTATGGGGAAATACATTTAGAGGAAGAAGTATGAATTCTGTGGAAGGTAGAATGCATTTAAAGGCACAGACCAAATCAGATATGCTCAGAAACAAAAATATGGCAAAGAGGATAAAGCTCTGGTGGCATAGACCGTATAATGGATGACTGTAGGTGGAATACTAACAACATCAGTAAAGGAAGAATGTGCCTGAGCACAAACTCAGTTTACAGAAGGAGAAAGAAATGTCTAGCAGACAGAAACCAACAGAAAAAGCCAGTGTTTGCCCTGAAAGGAGGGAAGTGCACATGTTTAATTCTGGGTTGTATTTAGTCTTCCATCATAGCATTCAACATGAATCATTATTTTATTGTTTACTGGGAGAAACATATATCTCCTTTACAGGAGTACAATCCCATCAGAACCTGTAGAGTTCTAATAGCATCACATTAGCTGGATCTGGCCCATTATTTGTAAATTGTCTGCCTGAGCTCAGTCCAGGATCTGAATTACACAACACAAGTATTTTAAAATGTGCAACTCTTCTGCTATGACTCTGTTCTAGAGAATGCTTATCCAGACATGGATGTGCCATAGCTATGAATATGCTCTCGTCCTGTCAAAGTACAATAGTAACTGTAGTTACATGTAAACTGCGCATTATCACTGTTGTTGCAGGCTTTCATCAGTATCTCCTTGTAATGCTTCCTTTCAGTCAAAATTGAATATAATCCTTGAATGCAAGAATAAGCATATTTAAAATAAAACTGTGATAATGCTAACATGATGATGTAGAAACAGTCTGAAAGCAGCAGCTGCTTATACCTGGGCTGTAAATTACACCCTGGTTCTGCCAAGCATCAGGGTGTCAAAGCAGAGCTTTACCTCTGCTTTGTGTCTTCTTCATCAGCCTTCATGACCGATCTTTCCTGTGCATCAGTCACACTTGGATCCTGATACTGGGGCATCAGTCCTCTCCTGGGAAACTCCAAAGTCCAGAACACAAAAGCACAGAATTCTCTAACTCCTATTTACTGACTTGTCACACCACTCTAACTACACCCTCAAAGCAGGCTTTTGCCTCCCGTTCCCACACTCCTGGGCCTTTACATCAATTTTTAGTGCAGCAGCCCATCAGCAAGTGACATCAGGCACTGGCAGGATGACACTGTGTGGAGGGTGTCATCCCTCCAGTATCATTAGACCCTGTGCATATGGTTTCATACACTCTTGAGGCCCATGTTTTGGTTTCCAAATGCACACTGATGTATGTGTGCAGTGTGAAGTACACACTTGAGTAGGATTGAGACACATAAATAGCTTTGTGGCTTTAGCTCTGATTGTGCTTGGACAGGTCCCACAACTTCAGGTTTAGTTTCCATTTCTGTTTTCTGTTCATGACACTGTAAATCATCTTAAATAAACACTTTGAATCTTTCATTAGTGACAATCAATGACAGCGACCAACAAATCAGATCAACGTTAAGTAGGCAACTGATGCTTCTAAATATAATTGACACATTCTTTCTAATAAATTAGAAAAATTCTGATTAATTTATTCTGATTAATTCCCATTAAAATTTCAACAATTTCTTTGATGAGATCTTTGGTAAGGAGTTTAAGATTCTAAGTAATTTAGGAGCCTACATTCTAACAGCACCTAGGCACCTTTGAAAGAAAAAAGGCCTATTTCCTACTTCTTTATATAAATTGGAGTTTATTTTAGTTCTTTCTGTGAAAGGTTAATGCTAAATGATGAACTGTGACTGCGTGGCTACTGAGGCAATCAATTGTGAACTGTCTTAGATTGCATCTGAACATGGAGCGTTTCCTTCCCTAGGATCAAGGTAAGCAATCCAGATGTGTCCTGCTGTGTGTTGTGCTAAGACATAGGTGCACACATTCCCTCCACCTTCTGTTACTCCGTTTGAAAGAAATCAGTGTGTGTGGTGCAGGGAGAGAGTAATAATACACTACATTTTTCATGTCTTTGAGGTAAACAAGACAGTGTTTTATTCAGAAGACAGGTTCTCCCTTCCCTGGCCTTTTATTAGCCCTTCTCTACATCTTTTCCAGTTGTAAGTTTTGCAGGAGAGGTGTCCGGAACTTCAAAGTGTATTTTAGGTGAAATCGTAACTGATACCCTGTGCAATGACATTGCTACTTCTGTGACCTGGTGCATGCTGGGATCACAATAGCACCTTTCACATATTCATTTCACTGATAAATCATAACACTCTTGCAATCACCCAAAGCTTTGGGCATCTTCATCTGCCACACTTCCTACTTACTGGTAGCTAACATTGCTGTCATTCTAAGTCCTTCAGTGCATGGCTTCCCACTTGTGTGTTTCCCAATTTCAAATCACTTCATCCTCTTTGACTGAAAGGAGACCTTTACTAAGTAGGAATAACTGGAGTGTGTCCCAAACATATGACGGTCGATGAAATTCTAACCTTACAAAAGGCGGGGGCTAATTTCCTACAGGCTTCAATATAATTTATATTTGTCATTACTGGAAACACCCAAACGACATTACATTTCGTACTAATAGAAGAATATTCCCGCAAAGGAAGGTCAACCAATTCTGAAAACACAAAGTATGTAAAATAAATTCTGGTACTCTGAAAAAGCAATATTACCTACTGATAGTTTTAAAACAAATTTTAATTAAATTAGCCTTCTAGAATTCATAGCCTCAGGTAAAGGTTTTGAAACAATAGCCCCAAGCAGTGACTCTTCATATATTTCAGATGGCTTGTGAATGATCAGCAAATTACTTTTTTTAAATGCTAACATTAACCGTAAACCAGTAGCTTTTTAAAGCCTGGGTGGGGTGGCTGTGTTACTGGAAATATGAGTTAGTGTGACACGAAGACACTGGGTGTTTTTGTCATGCGCAGTAGCATGGAACCAGGATTTAAAGCCTGCATGCCTGCACATACAAATGTGTATAGGATCTGTATATCTAGGTAGGAAAGATAAAACCCTTTATATTAGTATTTAGTTATTATATTATCAGGGACCCACTTTTTGAATCCATTTGGAATATTTCTACCATGTCATGTTATTCTAATAATAACACGTACATCAATAATTCTAACAAAAGACTTTTCTAAGCATAAAATAAATCACTACACTGGGGAACGGGGTCTGAATTCAAAGAATGACAATTCTTTAATTAGTGTAAATGCATTTGTTACAGGTAGTTGTAAAAGATAACCAATCAACTGTGTTTTTCAAATGCATCCATTTCCATCATTACTACCACATTTCTAAGAGCTTTTGTCCCAGTATAGCATCAGACATTTTAATTTGCTCAGCATTCAGCAGCTTCTACTCTGAAGAAAAAGTCGCTGGATTTGGGAGCATGCAGAAAAGCTGGTCATATAGGAGTGAATTCTTTGTGAGATTAACATGGACAAATGTGAAAGAGATAATGTAAAACTACAAAAACTAGGTTATGTATTAAAGTACAGATCAGACATGTATTTTGTTTCTGATTTAGAGATGCAGTCTACATTTTGTTGTTGTTTTATATAATTAATGATTTGGTAATTCTATTTCGGCTACTAGCTGATAATTTCAATTCTAATTAGAAGAACATACAAAGTTACTATAGCCGTCACAGAAACTAGCTAGTTGTGTAGAAAAAGTATCTCTTTGCATAAATAGGAACAGAATCAAAATTCACAATAACACACTAAGGTGGATGAATAATTATTTTTAGCTTTTCACTCATCTATACGGGCATGTAATATAGCTTTAGATACAACTTCTCATCTCACAGAATTCGAACTATTTACAGGTTGATTTTGTACCATGTAAAAAATTCAATATTTGGTTATGAGCAGAGCCATTTTGTCTATGTACTGTGAATAAAATCAGATCATTTAGTAGTGCAACAAATGTCCCTAAAATTTAAATTGTTAGAAGAATTTATCTGTGGATTGAATAGATAGTCAAATGTTTAAAGTCAAATGTTTACATTTCCTCATGCCCTGTTACTTGGGAGAAGATACTGACCCCCACCTCACTACTACTCCCTTTCAGGTAGTTGTAGAGAGCGACAAGGTCTCCCCTCAGCCTCCTTTTCTCCAGGCTAAACAACCCTAGTTCCCTCAGCTGCTGCTTGTAAGACTTGTGCTCCAGACCATTTACCAGCTTAGTTATCTTTGGTTGTCTTTGTTGTAGTGAGGGGCCCAAAACTGAGCAGTTTGGTTTGGTTTGTTTTTTTTTTTTTTTATGGCAGTAAAGACAACAGCTACTCCCTTGAACAGCAGCAAGATTCCGCACGTCAGGCGAGTGGCATTGTCTGCCTGCAGGCTTGCCTGGTGGTAGCCAGCTGGGTGGTAGCAATTTGTCCCTGAGCATGGCACAAAGTCCAAGAGCTGCGCTGTCAACAACTGACCCAAAATCCAGGGCTACAGACGTAGGTGAGAGGCGTGGAGAGGCTGCACGAGGGACTATGGGATTGGAGGACCCAAATTGAGGAGACAGACATAACTGAGTAGAGAATTGTTCTGCAGAGGATTTATAGTTAAACTTCTGTCTCCTGACGTAGAGCAGAAATGTATATAATTGTTGTGCTGTGCTAAAAAGGGTAAATGCACCACTTTAATTGAGGTTTTAACCAATTTAAAAATCTTTCAACATGTAAAAAACACTGAAATAAAATGTGAATGGTGTTACAGTTGGAAAATAAGGTCAAGAATATTATCCTTATCAATCAACATAAATTGGAAAAAACACAGTTCTGACTTCAAGCCCCAAACTAATTTAAATTTCACATAGACTAAATTTATCTATCATCTTCAAACAATGTTTTCAATTGGAATAATGTATCTCTTGTGTTTATTTGCTAACTTCCCAACTATAAAATACATATTTTATCTGTCTGATCCATTGCCATGTTGTTTGTTTCAAAGGAATTTTACCTCTACTTGCCAAAAATCTAATTTTTTCATGTTCTTATTCATGCTATGCATATACAAGTATCGAAAGGTAATAATTAGACGCATCTGCTTACATTTGCCAGGAGCAGATGTTAGACAAATTAAAGTGAACGTAACTATCACTCAACATCATTAAAGAAGCAAGTCTATAATAAATTCTGAACTTTGACAGGCAGTTAAACATTCTACATTGGCATATTTATGCGATTTGCAAAAATCTCGTGTACAAAATTATCTTCATATGCAGTTGAATCAAAAATGAATTGTGTAAGTGTCCCAGGTCATAACTTCTACTTCCTCTCCCCCTGGAATGATTAGTTGTCTATCCCGACAGCAGTGCTTATTAACACCACAGGACAAGCTCATCAGCTCATGAACAATGCAGTAGAGTCCTAAATAATGCACTCCAGGAAAATAGACATGAGAACAGCATTATGAAGTTAGACCAGAAGTCCATCTTTCTTGGTATACTGTTTCCAGCTGCAGGCAATGGTGAAGGCTCAAGAAGGATATAGAAGTAGGATGAGATTAAATTGTGGTATTTCTTTGATATTATCCCAGCATCAAACTATGAATCTGCTCAGGGGTTTCTTTGGACCTCTGCATGCAATGGTTCTTCCTTTTTTCTATTTCTTTTCCAAGCCATCTTAACATTCATTTTGCTTATTTTGACTTTACAGAATATTGAACTGATCTCTTCATAAAACTGCTGATTAATATCGCAATGTTTTTTTTTTTTTCCTGAGTGGCCATAGTTAGCTCAGAACCTACCACTTGGTCCATAGCTAGAATTGGGTTTTACACATATACATTACTGTGCATCAGGTTGAATTTTATCTATTTTATCACTCAGGTGTGCAGAATGCCGCACTTCCTCACACTCACATCTTTTGTTTTTATTATTCTAGGAAATGTTGTAGCAAATATAAGCACCTTAATGTGCATCCCCTGTCTATGCTATTTATGATGATGACCAGAATTAAGTCCTGCACCCTGTTCAGGTCTGCAGGTGTACTCCCGCTGTTGTGAAAACTGACTGCTAGGCACTGTTGTTTGTTTCTTGTTTTTTACCTTGTCATTAATCCATGGCAGGAAATACTTTCTTGTTCTACAAGGCTTTCTTTAATACTATTTGATGATTTATAATAAATGTTTATGTCTTTAGCAAATTATTTCTTACATGGTTTTGGCTTGCTTTTCTATGTTTATCTTCTTAGCTATTTCTTCACCTTCAGATGTGACTACTTATTTTTGAAGTACATCTTTTTAGTTCTAATAAAATTATTTACTGAAATTTTAAATATTTTGGGTTTTGTTTGTTACTCAACAGTTATTTTTGATATACAGAACTTCATACTATGATGAGTAGAAACAATCTCTTCTCCAACTTGGAAACTAGCTCTCTCATTTTTATACAGCATACTTTTTGAAATTAAATGCTATTTTTGTGTCATTTTAGATTTTTCTCAGTTTTAAAAGATGATTTCCCTATTACATCAGGGTTATGGAACAGTTGTTCAGTCACAGGATTTTGACCCGTGACTTGCACATTGCTCAGAACCAAGTCAAGAGTGTCTTGCCTTGTTTCAGCTTTCACCAAAAGCTCCTCCATGAATCAGTCATTTGTGGTGTCATTTAGTCTCTGCATCACACCCCAACCTGACATTTACCCAGTCTATGTGGGGGTGACTGAAGTTTCTGATTACTAATTTGTTTTTTTGCTGTCTCTTAAATCTTTCTTGGCACCTCACTAACACCATTGTCATCCTGATTAGGCAGTGAAAACTTATTTCTAATACTTATGTAGGCCTGTCATCTTAATCCGTAGAGACAACGTGTAGTATTCAGTACAGTTAACTATCTGATGCAAAGCTTTCTTTAACATAATCTACATCCTTCTTTTTCTTGCCTATGTAGCTTGTTTTGTGTTACAGGTTTCTACCTACTACTTTCCTTCCATTGAGTCTCTGATGCTTCTATTAGGCAAATACTCTCGCTTAAAACTAGATATCCCAGTTCTTTCATCTTATTTAAAAACTAGCCTTTCAATAGTAGTATGTATGTGTTTGATCTGGTTGCTTGCTTTTCTGTGCTATCTTTAAATGATATTTTTGGGTGCAGAATGAGCTTAACTTTTGTCCTAAATGAATTGTACCAGCTTCTGTCTTATCTTTTGCTCAAGGATATAAAGCTTTTATAATTTCACCCCTTTGTGATTCATCCCCCAAGCCAGATTTTCTTCTGCACTTGTTGACATTCCTATAGTCTTTAATTCAATCCCCTTCTCTGGTAACCTTTCTGGTTTTTAGTCGCAGAAGCTTTACCTGAATCCTGTTTTTGCTGTGCAGACTTTCTATAAAGTTTGTCCGGTTCCTGATGAATATAAACCCTTCATCCCTATGCCGTTGTCTGAAAGACTGACTCTCCAGCCAGCATGAAAAAGCACTGCTGGAGCAAGAGCAGAGGTAGTGATCAAGGATATAATTTTCATATTTGAGGAGGCCATCTGATTATCCTAACCAAGGTGCTCTGCAGAATACTAATCTCTGTCTGAAAGCAATGGTATATAATGCAGCTTGCTCATGCTCCTTTAGTCAGTCACATTTTGTTCACCCACAGGCTTCGTGGGGAAAATGATTTCTTGACTCCTAAATGCACTTTGCTGCTTCTGAAGTATTTGACAATAGTAGATGAATTAGGTAAGTAATTGAGCAGTGGTTATAGGCTGTACCTTTGGTAGGGAAGTCTTTGGTTCTTTAAATAACTGCTCAGTGTCTTTACTTCTGAATTCAAGGAGTGCCTTTGAAATCAGTGTGTCCATGTAGCACAGATTTATATGAGTAATTTTGCTTCAGGACAAGCATTACATACAGCAGAGTAATGTCTAGAGAGGAAAAAACACTTTGTGTAAGGGAGGTATATAAACTGAGTTTTAAATTCTCATTGTTTTCACCAAATTTCCAAGGAAATAAAAATATTTGCCTTCTGTCCTTCCAGTTGCTACAACACTAGGAGGAATGTCACAAAACACAAGTAGCCCCTTCTACATTCAATTACTTGAAGTGAACATACGGCAGAATACATTCACAGTTTTTTGTCTACACATATTTTGTATGTACAAGTGATGTTGGAAAATAGCCCACAATAGCCTTGAGGAAAGTATTGTTACTGCATGTAGATCATCGAACCATAGAATCACAGAATGGTTTGAGTTGGAAGGGACCTTAAAGATCATCTAGTTCCAACCCCCCTGCCATGGGCAGGGACACCTCCCACCAGACCAGGTTGCTCAAAGCCCCGTCCAGCCTGGCCTTGAACACTTCCAAGGATGGGGCATCCACAATGTCTCTGGGCAACATGCTCCTGTATCTCACCACCCTCACAGTAAAGAATTTCTTCCTAATATCTAACCTACACCTACCCTCTTTCAGTTTAAAACTCTTACCCTTCAACCTATTGCTACATTCCCTGATAAAGAGTCCCTCCCAATCTTACCTGCAGGCACTGTTTAAGTACTGGAAGACCGCTATAAGGTCTCCCCAGAGCCTTCTCCCCTCCAGGCTGAACAACCCCAACTCTCTCAGCCTTTCTTCATAGGAGAGGTGCTCCAGCCCTCTAATCATCTTTGTGGTCCTCCTCTGGACCTTCTCCAACAGGTCCATGTCCTTCTTATATTGGGGGTCCCAGAGCTGAATGCAGTGGGGTCTCATGAGAGTGGAGTAGAGAGAGAGAATGACCTCCCTCGACTTGCTGGCCATGCTTCTTTTGATGCAGCCCAGGATGCGATTGGCTTTCTGGGCTGTGAGTGCACATTGGCTGCTCATGTTGAGCTTCTTATCCCCCAGCACTCCCAAGTCCTTCTCCTCCAGGCTGCTCTCAAATCATTCTCTGCCCAGCCTGTATTTGTGCTTGGGATTGCCCTGACCCAGGTGCAGGACCTTGCACTTGGCCTGGTTGGACACCATGAGATTCACATGTAGTGGAAAGTAACCAACATTTTTTCCACTACAGGATCAGTTTTGCTCTAAGTATCCTAAGTAGATAAAAACCCCTGGGAGTGCCCACTGTCATCAGAGAACTCCGCTTCAGAAAGTCCAGCTACTAAAACTGGAAGTTTTGAAGATTTGTGACTAAATACATGTTCCATGTCAGTTGTTTAGACCATCCTGTTTGCGGTTTCAGGAGTCAGGTAGCATTACAGTTTGAAACCCTCCTCATTTTTCTTTATGCAGTGACACATTTTGATTCCATGGTTCCAAAACTATTAGCAGATCTTTGCAGGGTGTTCAGATCATGTGCAGGAGAAGAGACGCTCCCTCAACAAGACATTTCCCTTTAAAATCACTCACAGCCTAATTTTTTAAATGGCACTGGCGGGGGCATGCTCTTTTCCACTTCTTTTGTAAGTCTCTGTACAGCAAGAGGTTTGTGTGGGGGTTGAATATCACGTACACCTGTAATATTTCCTCTTGGATGCAGCATTTGGCTTTTGTTACCTGTTCATTTATTTTGCGCTCTACCCAGTTTTATGAGCATAGCCGTGGCACGTGATGAGTTTACCCTATCCAGGAATGAGTTCTTAGCAAATGTATAGTTCTACTTTTAACTTAGCATGCATCCTGATTTTGTGACTGCAAGATGTAAAGTTGGATTTAGTGTTACTGATACAGTGAAAGGGCGAAGTAAGGGAAGCTGGCAGCGTAAGTAATGTCTCTGGGAGGGAAGGGAATAGGCTGCCCAGGGCAGTTCACTGATCACCTTTCTGACTCTCAGACATTGCAGAGAAATCTCTTCTAGTTTCACAGAATCATAGAATCATGGAATGGTTTAGGTTGGAAGGGACCTTAAAGATCATCTAGTTCCAACCCCCTGCCACTGGGTGCGTGTGGGTGTTATTTCCTTCCTCAAAAATGAACACATAATATCCTGGTCACCATGAACTCCCATTTAAGTATAAAGAGCTACAGTTGCTATGGACACCCTGTCATGGTGTCTGTGATGGCAGGGGCTCCCCAGGGAGGGCAGCAGGACAGGGCCTGGCAGCCAGGGCCTATCCCACCCCTGGCCAGGCGCCGGGCAGCTGGGGGCACCGGGGCAGTCCCAGCCTTGGGCATTGCCCATCTCCCTGGGGATGGGGACAGGCCAAGGCTGGGACATGGGTCCACGGGTGGGTTCAACGCAGGGGACCCATGGCTGGGCAGGGCTGTGGGGAGCTGGAGACTGGCTCTGCTGCAGCATCATTGGGGCTAACAGCCCTGGAGGTCTGGCATGGAGTCCTGGGCCCTGAGAAGGGTAGGAGGAGCCCCAGGGGACCATCAGGGCCAAGGAGATCTGAGGGTTCCCTCCAGGCCTGGCATACCCAAATGGCGTGTGCCATGATATTGAAAAATACACAGGTGATGTATCAACTTGCATATTTTAAAAGCATTTCATAACCAATGTGTTCTCAGTCTCTTTCTCAAAGGGCATTTCATTCGTGGTGTCTGTCTTGAATGGGATTTCCTGTAAGAATATCTGGTGGTTCAGATAATCACAGACAGCAAGTAGAAATTAAGGCATCAGCCTTGCTGCTCTACTGCCAGTGAGATTGGCTGGCTCCCAGAGTCAGCAAATGAATAGGTTTGGAGGTGAGAACATTTAAAAAGTTCTCCCCACAGTGGAGTAAATATTCCTTTTTTTAACCAAAAATTGTGGATGTGAACAGATATGTATTTCATTTTTCATTCAAGGGCATATTTCCATTAGCTCTCTGTTTCTAAATATAGTTTTGTTTTATTCGTTAACTCTGGAATGATTAAAAACATATCATATGAGTTCTGTAGTGTCTTTAGAAAGGTCTTGTAACAATTCTATGGTGACAAAAAGACTGTAGACTTTTCAGTCTGATTAATGGGTTTACTGAAAATTGTTTTGGAGGGTTTTCATGTTTAATCATAGCAAATAAGAGGGGCATGGAACTGTATATTTATGGTCACATTATTTAAAACACATCTATGTATCTAGTAAAGTAGAAGAGGAAAAAGACCTATGAAGGCTCTTAATAACTCCCTCCATCTCTGCTGTCCTGGAGCACCTTGCAAACACTAGAAGAATTATGCATGCAATAGTCTAAGAAGTAAGAAGACCTGAACAAACATGACAAATAATATCAACTTATAGGGTTTTCTTTGAGTTTTGTTTTTCCTCCCAGATTTTTATTGATAATTCAAGTAATGCCAAAGAGAGATATAAGTTGATAATATTTATGTAAAGGACAAAGTAGGAGTGTGAGAAGTACTGCATTCTCTAAAATGGGTGCCTGGTAGATCCCAAATTTTTAGCCTCTGTTCATATCTCATGATACGAAAAAAACCCAAACCACAGCTTTAAGATTTTAGGGCACTAGCTTGTTTCTCCAGCCCACTCGTGGCACATCCCGCTATTGTGTAGGAGGCACAATCCATTAACTGTCAGTTTCCATCTCTCTAAGGTCAGCTGCCTCAATCATGGGAACCAGCTGACAGCTGATAAAGGTTGATTTTTTTCTTCCCTGTAGGTTGTTAGCAGGATTTCAATTAGTGCAATTAAATGTACCTGTTTTCTTGAGGTCCTGTCAGCTCTAAAATAAATAAATTTGTGCTTCATGAAGAAAGTTCTGTGGCTCACTGAGCCTAGGATTATTTTTCTTTCTTATAAGTATTTTTTTTTTATTCAGTATATTTGGCACAATTTTTTTCTGACTTGATCTCTTTAAGAGTTTTCAAGTATAGCACCTAAACATTTGATGTTTCTATTTCTATTCCTCTTTTTTAGGAGGGCTTCTTCAGATGTTGAATTTTATGTTGTATCTGTCCATCATCAAGTGGATTTTGATTGCAATTTGCCACCTAATCTTTGGACAGATCTACAGGGGTGTAGTGAAAAGACATATTTCTTTTAGCTAGCTTTCTGCCACAGCATCAGAGAGTATGATACCCTTGATGTATAAAGGTGTACGTTAGGTTGTTCTTTGATCAGTTCTTTGGGAATAGAAACTCCTGATTACTGAGAAGCCTATGGTGTTGTAATACCTGTGATACTCTGAATCAGAGATGAAATATATATAAGTATTCTCCCTTCATCCCCATCTGTCAGGGATTAAATAGCCCAGGCTGACTTCTTATTATCCTGACTTATGTCTCTGAACTGAATTATTTGCAGGAACTTTCTTCTGTCTCTCTCTGCATTTGCCTACCAAAGCTCAGCGCAAGCATTTGCTTGTCAGCTAGTGTCCTCTGATGTTTGGATGAGAGAACACCCCATGAGTGGGAAGGCATGCCCATCAGTTTGTTGTGAGCAGAGGAACACATACAGAGAAAAGCCAATATGCAGCTTTTGAGTAGTAAGCTCCTGTGGCCATGGCAGGAAGGTGCCATATGGCAGTGCCTACCGAGGGAGCCCGGCTGCTCCCCTCGTTGTTGAGAAGCTTTATTTCTGTTGCAGTGACCAACACCTGTCCCGAAAAGCTGGGGAGAAGCTGCTTTGGCCGGTTGCTATGTCAACCATGCTCCCTTTGCCTGCAGAAAACCAAGCGCTGGTTGGTATGGCAACCCTCCTCAGAGCACCCAGAGATGCTTTGTGGGGAACAGGCTCTTTGGAGAAGGCACTGTGGTTGTGGTGGAGACAGAAACTCTTGTGCCAAAGGGCATGAGAAGGCAGGAAAGACCCATGCAATCATACATTTATTTGCAAAACTGTATTTTTTAGCATCAAATGGTTTCTTGGAGGCTAAATATTTCTTTACTTGCAACACTGTCCTTGTGTGTTTCCGTAGAATAGGAAAAAATCATGGCAGTTTGGTACAAGGGATACCAAGACAACATGGATATATAGAGGGTCACAGTGCAATCAGTGCAATTGAGTTGCTTTAGCATTGCATTTTCTTAACAGAAGAGTATTTTAGCCACATGCTTGGGGAAATATGTGCCATGTTTTCAACTGGTCATTATTACAGGTTTTTTGAGTGCCAGAGAGAAGCCTGGATCAGGATCTTATAGGTGAGATGGATCTTGAGTATAACAGCAGGCAGACCAAGAAACGTTAGAGGAAAGTGCTTTGGTGGGGTAGGGTGGATGTGTGTGCGCCTGCATGTATGCACAAATCTGCTTCACATGGGCTGCTCATGAACTACATCTAACACCAGAGAGGTTCTAATCAGGCAGTTTTCTTGTAGAAGACTTTGCAGAAGAATAGAGTTTGGTGGTTTTCTCCATTCACTGACAATGAAATAAGTAATATGTAGTTTAGACATTGGGCAAATCAAAATGTCAACAAGTGCAATGTAAATTTTTATTTAATGAAGCTTTTTTTTAATAAAGTTGCTGAACCTTTTAGAAAATTTTGAATGCTGAGAAAAATGTTTAAGTGATCATCTCACACAACAGACTGGAATTGTTGGTAAATTCTGACTTCCTAAGGTTAGCCTTTCTGAATATGTCTTTGTTATATTCATATTTAACTATGTGAATTAATGTGTGCATGAATCTATTTCTCAGGTCTCTTCTGCGTATGGTAAGGGGACAGATTTACAGCTATGTTGTCAAAGTAAGGGATTCATGAGTGTGGCTTTGCAACTCACTTTGGGCTGATTGGGAAGAATGTAACTTAGTCATCAGTGCTTCAGAAATAGCTCCTTACACTAGTTCAGCCATATCTAACTTCTGAAATTATATGAAAGATGAAGGAAGGGACCTTGAAGTTATGCGGGGACTAATGCATGTATCCACTGAATGAGTATTTACTTTATTAATTCATCAAAGATAAATAATCCAAATAATCACATTTGTCTGTTGGTCAAGAAAACCACGATGTGAATTTTGATTCAAATACAAATCTAAGTCAGGAATCTACATTTCAAGTAGATACAAGGCTGTTCTCCCAAACAGTGGAATAGCTCTTTTTGTGTAACTTTTTCCAGTATTAACTGTAATTTTCAATATATTTATTTGTTTTACATGATTAATTTTTTATTATTAACTGCCATATTAACAGTATTCCATCATAATTATTAATTATAGTGTTCTATCTAGTAGTCATTTTGAAGAAACACAACATTTTTACAGCTAATGGAAAACTTTAACATCCTTGATACATAACACACCAAGACTGTAAACAGTGATAGTCAATTTTAGAGCATTATTGCTGCTATAATGTTGTTAATTTTATTTTGATGACTAAACTATATTTTTTAATTTTTCTTTCCCATTTATTGAGCGCAGGAGGGAAAAGCTAAGCATAACAAACTCTATAATAGAAAACAAATTATGGCTTGCTTTTGGTATTACCAGCATATTAGTATTGTTCATTAGTCCTATAGTCAGTGCATTAGGTACTGTAGAGTAGCATACTATAATATATTCTGCCTGTCTGAAGTGGCTTTGTAGTTAAATCACAGTTGTGTTTCCTACATGGTATGCTCAGCCTGTGAAAAGACAAATGTAATATAGAAAATGCTTAAAAATGTCTTTGCACAGTTAGCTTCCTGTAATATTTGTAAGTCTCTATAATTCTTGCTTCAGATGTTTTGAAATCATAGCTAATACACACAAAGAATACAGATATGTTGTGCTCTGTTTAAGTTGCAATAGAGGCCTCTTTACCATTGCATCTAAATTCCTTCCCAAGTAATATCTACTATTTGAGTTTTTTCTTTTATTTTTTTTTCTCCAGGGAAAACTATGTTGAAAAAACACCAGCACACCTTTCCGTGTGCCTTTCCTTACATTAGTGACATCGTGGCAGTGCTAAAAAGTCAGGGATGCTTGGCACCATTCTTTGTCCTTGTAGGACGCTCCATGGTCTTTGAATACACAAAATAAAACTCATGTTTCTTCTGCAGCCAAACTTTTCCCATTTTGAGGACATTTCTCCTGTACTTCAGAAGCACTGTGTTTGTCCTTCTGTCAGGGCTTTGAGTGATTTTGTTACTAATCTCCATCTGAAGTGTCTATTACTGTGAGGAACTGGAGAGAGGAAAGGGGGACCTTGGATGTGGAAAAAAAAATATGATTTATGGAGGTCTTTGCTGCTGAGAAAATTGTCCACTGCTCTGTACAGTATTTAGAATTTCCTAAAGCTGGCAACTCTGTGTCATCTTTGACATATAATAGCACCCTAATACAGTAGCTGTAGTGGGATTAATCTCTTCTAGCTTTAAAGATCTACCCTTTTGACCTCTATATCAGAGCTAGTCACCATAAGCTCCCCTGGAGGAAGGTAGCCCTTAATAAACTTTGTAGGCTACTTACCTAGAGGTAAAAGTCCATTTTCTCATTTTACCTGACAAATACCTAGGGCATTTTTCCAGCCCACACTCAAACCACTTTTGCATTTTCCTCTGAAGTGTAGAAAGGGGTAAAACTTTCTTTATGAGTACAAAGCCTGGCAAATTAGCTAATCAAAGAATGAGAGCTGACATCCTTATGGTTTTTAATACGCTTAGTTTCTGCTGGTGGTGACTTTTGTAGAGCTGCCCTAAGAAACTGGCCTTTCCTGCTCACTTTATCACCCCTTGCACAACCAAGCAGTTTCAGTGCAATTCTAATATGAGTTTGTTGCTGCTTTTTGCTTTGAGGTGATCAGAAAAAGTGTGATGGTGAGCAAGCATGGTTCATATTCATTCCTTCTATCCCATCATCTCCAGAGCAGGTCAGGCTGACAGAGAACAATTGCACAGTGATCCTTCAAGGTGTCTTGTAGCACACATGCCTTCTTGGGCTCTCTACTTCTGTCCTGTCTGTTCAAAGTGCAGAGTGTGGGGTTAGGCAGACACGTCAGTGCATCTGCATAGTATATTGCCATTGTGGAAGATGCCGCTTGAGTATTTTCCTTAGTAGATACCAAGCAAAGAACTGGGAATGAGCTGATATTTCACATGCACTAATATACCTCTTTTTTAAATAACTTTTCGGGGCATCATTGCTTTCAATACATGGAAATATAGTCCTATATATTAGTAGTTGTATAGATAGGTGTTTTTATTTAAAGTTAAGATGAAATAAGAAGTAAAGGTTCATTGAGAAAGCACTAATGAAATTTATACCTTAGAGGATGTATTTTGGAAATTTGTCTTTCAGTCAGGAATTTGAAGTTCCTGATGTTTGCTGGATGTTGCTGTTTCTGTGTTCAATTTGTAAACTTTTTTCTCTATTGTTCCCTGCCATAGTTAAATAAACAAAATGACAGACTATTACTGCATGTGTTGTTACATATGTTTTACTTAGCTAGTTAATTACTCCATTTGCTAGCTGTTAACATGAATTTTATCTCAAGCCAAAGGAAAAAGGAGGCTAGCCTAAAGCTCTCTTCTGCTCAAATTTACTGCTCCTCTTATATTTTAGGGCTAACTAGTTCACTTCTTTCAATGCTGTGCAGTACCACCCCATCTCCTTATTTCTGTTTTCTATTATTTTGTGTGTATATTGTACATTTATACATAGTGAGCTTTTGATGTACTGCTCATGTGTCCACAGCTTTTATAATCCTCAGTTTCTTGACACTGATGTGCAAACCATTATAGGAGCCAAGCACATAGCAAATTTTGAACATCAATAGAAACAAGCTTTAATTAAGGCAAAATGGAGATGGTAGAGGATATTTATTCTAATGCATCAGTCTCACAAACTTGGTGGCAGAGAACTTGAGGAGAGATGTGGTCTTCCTCACATACTAATGGACGAAGGCAACTGCACCCAGTCTAGCATGTACCTCATTCACAGATAAGCAGGGACGATTAGTCCCGTCGAAGAAAGCTTCCTACCAAAAGGTTGGAGCACGTTCTCTTGAGCAGTCATGTTGAGTTTGAGTTTTGAAGAATGAGTTTCCTTCCAAGCAGTTCCACACAGGCTCCTTTCTCCCATCACTGGAACCTTTTGTATTCAAAGGTCTCCTATTAGTTTCCTAAAATGGGAACAGCTTGTCATTGATATCTATAATGATTTATTTTTCTAAGCAATTAAAATTGATTTCTTAAAGCTATAGCACCTCCCTCATTAAAGAGGATGAATCACTGAATAAAAAATGCAAAGCCTCTGAGCGTGAAAGGCGTGCTCAGGTTTCATTTGATTTCAAGGAAAGACTGTAGGGCATGAGGGAAGCAGGCCAGGATCAGTTCCTGAAATTGGGTTGTCTCCACACAAAACCCGTTACAAGAATAGACCATTCCCAACAGCCGTACTTAGAAAGCCCGAGCATCCTTTTCCCAAAAAAGCAGCACGCCTGAGGGGTTTTGCATCACCAGCTTGTAGAACCAGATGCAAATGCAGGTATCCTGTGGCTTGCACACCTGCTGCTAAATATTTAAATGTTTGGAGTTCACATAAATTTCTCAGTGCTTTGTGAAGAATTTCATGAAGAGTTTTATTGTTTAGAGCACTTCTGTAATTTGAAAATCAGAGTTTTAATGGCCTGCACTTACCATCTCATTTTTTTCATTATTAAATATGGCAATATTATCAGAACTTAAACTAGTGTTTTCTTTAACTGTGAACATTACTTTCCATATATAAGAAAGCATTATTTTCTGATGTTCACTTTTCTTATTTCATGCATAAAACCAGGATTTCTAAAAAGGAAGATACCTTTCCACACTTTGAAATTTATGAGGGAAAGAAAAGACAAAGGTTTTTCTTTCCTAACAGGAAATTTTGCTATTTCATATGATTTTTTTTTTCAGTTTTGTTGTTACTTATCTTTAAAATGTTTCCTTATTTTTTTTAAATAATACCATGAAGATAATGAATGAGGCCTAGTGTCCAAGACTTTTAAAGTGTTTCAACATAGCATTATTATGACATGGCCACATCAAGTTAGCAAATTCTGAGATGAAGTAAACAATTTTTAAATGGTTGCTTTACGCTTCTGTATCCATGTTCAGGCTCTTATATTAGTGATCACAGCTCTTAGCAGACACCATGAACCTTAACTGACAAAGTTATGAAAACTAAACTTTGACATTAGTAGGATTTTACTGCAATTTACTGTTCTTCTAAGTACCAATGTAGCCTGTTGATGAGAAAATCTTTATGCCACTGCAAGGTGCAGTCTCACACAAAGGCATATGTATAGACAACATCATTGCAGCTTATTGTTCAGATAGAATTTTGCATACTACTTCAAAATACTGTGAATGTTTTTCCATTCACCTGTCAGTTTAAAAATGGGAAAGATAGCAGTATTTACCTATTACCTCATTTATCATTCCACAAACACCATAATTTCAGGTAGTTGTCAGGGGAACTAAATGAAAGAAACGGAGTAGCAGGACAAAACATACCAATAATAGTTGAATTTCTTAAGTTTTGAAATGCTCCCTTAGACTACAGTAATACTTGAATTATTAGTATTATTTAATCAGTGATAGTAGTATTTAACATTAAATTAAACTAACAGCAAAATAAGCTAGTTACGCCAAGTATGATTGACAGTTGTCCTTCTCTTTTTTTCCTCACCAGGATTACACTTTGACTATGTATTTTCAACAGTACTGGAGAGATAAGAGACTGGCTTATGCTGGCATACCTCTCAACCTCACGCTTGATAACCGAGTGGCAGATCAACTCTGGGTGCCTGACACCTACTTCTTAAATGACAAGAAATCATTTGTGCATGGCGTTACTGTGAAGAATCGAATGATTCGCCTTCACCCAGATGGAACGGTGCTTTACGGCCTCAGGTCTGTACTGCCATGATGAAGATTTAATCACTTTCATTATGTATTGTTGATATTTGTTTTCTGGTACAAGGTTATTACAAGCATTGGGTAGTGTATTATGTGACCTTCCCTGTAACTCCAAAAGATGCCTGTAGAAAACAAATGACACACTCAATGTTTCTTAATTTTGCCAGAAGCGCCTTCAGTCAGGTTTTATCTGTTTCTGTAAAGTCACCATATCTGGAAAGCCCAGAGGCTATAGGAAGCAGAAAGGCAAGCATTAATTGTAAACCTGAAAATTTTGTCCAAAATACAGGCAGTAAAATTGAACGTGGGTGCTTATGTTGTCTCTTGATGTGTCTGTAGTCTACAAAAAAAAGCCACAAGTAGCCCTGGTTGAATGGAGACAGCCACAGGCAAGACCATAACTATGGGTACCTTCAGTGATTTCTTCAAACAGGGATCAGCACTGCAGTGCGTTATGTTTCAAACCAGAGGTACAAAGTGACCTTACGTTATCGTACTTTCTACGTGTTTTATGCTTAATCTGTGATTTCTTTGTTTTCCATCATACATTTTATGGTTAGGAATGCTCAAAAATCCTTCCCTTAGTAAACATAATTACACTAGCAAAAATCTTAATGGAAGACTCAGTAGTATCAAACAGTTGTTTTCTTTAGACAGGATACTCCATTTGCTCTGTTGGTTTAAACTATACCATCAAAACAAGCCTTTGCCAGTGAAGGTTCCATTTCCATCATCAGAAGTTTCTTGTGTTTTTAAGCATAGGTAACACTCAATATTGCTGCATTCACCTAGTGCAGGATAAAGAGTCCCTAGTATAAAAATGAATGAGATCTGAAAAGTGGTTCAGATGGATTATATGGCTAGTTTACCTGCTCTTGTTGTTTTATCAACAGTTGAACCTTTTACCAGTCTTGGCTCTTGGCTTCTCACCTCTTTAACCCCTATTACATATTGTGTATGCACTATAATTGGATTAATCTTTCTAGACAAAATAAAAACAGACTCGACCTGTTATGAAACTTGAAAGAAGTTTAGGATGTCCTTAGGATGTTATTGTTGTCTCAATAATTACCTGTTTTTAGGAAAGGGAGGCTTTCATCTTGCATGCTTTTGACCAAATATGGAACACTGCAAGTTTAGGATTACTTCCACAAGTAGTTAAATATCAAAAAATGATGCAAGATATTTTTGTCCATCGCCACAAGCAATGTAATAAAAAAGTGATGGAGATTAGAAATCTTGTGATCATAATAATGTATAGAAGTCTTTCTGGCACACTAAAAAACATTTTGAATCATTCAGATGAGGATTATCTGTCATAAAGTAGTGCATTTGAATAAGTTAGCTGACTCTTCTGCAAAATGTCCACAGGCATATTGCATTTCACTTGATAGTATTTGCTTGGCAAGGACTGCACCAGTGGCTCATGCGTGGCAAACTTCTTTCCATTCCCTTTCCTCTGAAAGAACGCAATATCCATAGTCAGATCTCCATGGTGTGAAGCAGCCAAGTTACTTAATGAAGGATAACTGTCTGAAATTAAATCTTGGCAAAATACAGGACATTGTGATCAGAAGGGAGAAAATATCTGAGCCTTGGCTCTGTTGATTTAAAACTTGAACTCTGTGTTGCTCTACCACTAGCCTAACTTCTCGTGTTCTGGCTTCAGAGCATCCTGATGGTGTTGGCCTCAAGCTGCAGTCTGGAAGCAATGATTCATCCTGTGGTCTGAGAACAGAACCTGGAGTTTTTTGTGCCATAAAACACAGGGTCACTGAGAATAATAGGGGAAATTTTGGAGGGTTGCAACAAATTATAGAATAACCATGGAGCAAAGCAGTTCCTCAAAAATTTATAACAAAAGTGATCCCAAGGCCACACTAGCTCTGTGTTCTCTTCTGAACAATGTAGAATTTATCACAGTTTTGAAAGACTTCATCTTCAGTTATCCAGGATTCCTCTCTTCTTCAGAGAAAGCAGTTTGCTGCTGCTGCAGAAGTTTGTGAGCGAGGGAACGGGGCAGTAGCTTTTTGAAGTTCAACCCCTTTCTGGGGAATTTTTTTCTTTGGGCATGATACTGACTTTGTTCCACCTTGTTCAGAACAATATACAAGACATATGATGATACAACAGCTTTTTCTCATAATAGACCAAAAAAAAAATAATGACATTATATACCAGAGATCAAAAATAGAGTCTTGCCACCTGCTTGTGTGTTTGCCGTATCTAGGCCTCTTGTTCTCAGGCAGTACAATGCTAAATGTTATAAATAAATAGCGTGGAGGAATAGATTTGTTTTATCTGAAAGGATGCTCATAGTTATCATCTGAATATAAAACATGATGGATGTTTGCAAGGTGAAAAGGTTGGGTGTGATCGGTCAGACAAGGCAACTACACTTAATTCTGTTCTTTTTTAGATAAGTGTACTTCTGTATCAAGATGAAAAGAGGATCAAGTTAGCCATCAGGACTGTGACCTAGTCACATAAGAAGTAAATATATTGCTTAGGCTGATTGATATTATGAAATTTTGGGGGACAGAAAATATCCTTCTGTCAGTTGTTTATGTAGCACCTCCCAGCACATCACAGGTGGGGCTCCTATACAATATTCCAGAATAATCAAAGGCAATCAGCCTGGTGATAAAATAGCAGAGAAGGGTATGAGAAGCTATATCCAGAGGACAGATAACTGGAGTAGGAAATTTTAAACAATTAAGAATATTTCCTTTGTGTATTGCTTTCACCCAAAATGTATGTGTGTCTCTGTACTGCTTTATCTTTGTCTGACTCATAATTGTTTCTCTGTCACTGCTGTGATGATGAATTCTTGAAACCTTGTTGTCCTGCTGTGTCAGGCAGCATCCCATCCCATAAAAAAATAAACTTGCTCTTCTTGGGAGTGTGCACAAGTCTGAGCAATTAACATTTGCTTGTGGAGAGCATTTGTGCAAGTTACATTTGGTCGCTTGAATGTTCATTCAGGAGGGACCTCTGAGCACTGAACTTACTTTGAGTAAATGGGGTAAATTTGTTTCTATATCTAGCTGCATCTTTTTTTCTGGTGGATATTTATGAAATTAAAAACATACATTTACTGTAGTGTAAAAAGTTTCTCGAGCAAGAATATGCCGTTTCTGGTATTGGAACTTGTCACACAGAACTACTATGGTACGTGAACAGGCCAAAATAAAAATACTTTCCTTAAAAAGTCATAAGGAAAATAATTAGTAGAATGCAAGTTTGCCAGCTACATAATTTTTACTAATTCTGTCAAATTAATCATTTGTAAGTACACGTTTTCTGTATGTCTGGCATTTAAAGCTAGTTATACAACATAGTAGTTAAGATGCTGGTACCACACTCCCTCTTTTATCAACTTAGCTCATGGCGGATTCGGCTGCAGGATCTTAAATGAGTCCTCTATCAGTGTAGGGGAATGTACTAAAGCAAAGCATGGGATAGAAACCCCACAGCAGCAATGCCCAAGTGTGCCTGCTAGTTTTACTTAGAGCACAGTTATCAATCGATTCTGGAGCAAGATCATTTGATTGCACAATCAGTATGGCTTTGTAAAGCTGATCACAGAATTAAGACTAAGCTTTCTCCTCTAAGACCCTAGGCTAGTACTGACTTTACATGATTAGCTAGAGCAGCTAGTAGTAGTCATACTGAGGAAACATTAATTGCCATAAGTAATAGCCCTGTGTCTAGCACCTTGCTTGAAGGTCCAGAAGGGCACTTGTAAATGTTCAGTGCAAAGAAAACGTCCTGCTAAAGTGCAGAACAGCTGAGGAATTGTTGTTCGTAAACTATTCCAGCCCAGTGGGACATGTGCTAACAGAGGAACCAGAGCATCTCTCAGCAGGCAGCTGGAGGAGGATTGACCTGAAGTATCCTCTTGTGATTCAATACTTGATCCCTGAAAGCTTGTGGGACTAAAGGTATTCAGAGGACACCCAGAGTGGGCAGCAGTGGCAAAGGCATGATCATGCCATAGATATGGCTGGGAAGGACAAACATCAGGTGTGTGCCTTTCTTACTGGCTACCGGTAGGAGCACAAGTGAGAACATATGCTGAGTAACTGATCCTTGAGCTTTTTTCTCTCCTGGCCCATCTATTGCCTTTGCTCTCATACAGCTGTCTCTGCCTTTGCAAAGAAATAATAATATTTTCTTGTAAAAGCAGTTTCTCTGTAAGACAAAGATGTCTTCTGTTGTCCTTTGAGATAGTTATAATGGTCTTAATCCCTTCCTTTGGATATTATGTGAAGTTATTTGTCTGAAATAGCCTATATGCTAAGGATAACTATTTTTCCTTCCTTTTCTGGGAGAATAGGATAAGGTATTAATAATAACACCAGTTTTTTGTTAGTGTGAAGGAGTTGAAGAAAGGCACCTAACTACTTTTCTCATCTTGAAAAAGTTACCCTTGAATTTTAAACTAGTTTACCAAATTAGAAGACCGTCATTTCTGAAAGGTTAAGGGATTAAAGAGGAAGCTTCAAAACTGAGAAAACACATGGACAAAACCTTAACATTGAGGGTTCTAGACTTTAGAGGTCTGTTTAAGGCATTTCCCCTCTTGTCTTATGAGCATAAGTTATCATCAGAATATTACAGAATATTATTTGTTTAGGAATTAACTGTGTACAAAGTCCATGTCTTGTTTATATCAGAAATGGATCATGAAGGAATGGACCTAGTCAGGTCCAATTTATATTATGTCAGAACATAATATAAATGTAACATTTATATGGCTCCATTATAAAGAAATAATATGTAATAACCTACATAGTCTTGGTGAAGGCTATGATTCAGCAAAACACTGAAATACACTGAAGATTAATTGTAAGCATATGGTTATATCTGTCTAAAAGTTGGTACAAATATATAAATCCATTAATTTAAAAATAAAGTGCAAATGCAGTGTGAAGCTGTTAATGCAATTGTTTTGGTTGTACATGTGTATTGTTGACGCTCCTGATATACAAGAGCTGGATTAAAAATACAGATTCTTCATTATGGAAGTGTTTTTCAAATTCAGCATTAGAAATACAAAAGCAAAAATATATTGCTATTTGGAGATAAAATTTAAAATTTAATATGGTGGCTCATTGCAAAATCCTCTTTAAATTTGAAAACTAGAGAGGTATACTCAACTATGAAACAAAGCATTTTTCCAGACTTAAGATATTTTTTCAACATGTCAGGTTTTTTCTAGAGCTGCTGTAGAACCAAGAAATCAGTTATTGACACAACTCTAATCACTTTGACATTTGTAGCAGATTTTTTTTTTTTTTTCACTTTTTCTGTTGTAAAGTCATAGCCTTTAATCTCAGCAAATTTTTGTGTGGTATTTGCGTGTGCAGATAGGTCCACTGAACTCCAAAGGGACTGGTTGCAGAAGAGTAAGTCACAGTGAGTTGTTCCATTGCAGTCAGTGTAGCCGCTGCTTTATTAAGCTGCTGCTCCGTGTAAAATGATGGACCGGATTGTCAATTATTGTAAGCTATTCCTCAGAGTCCTCACTTTGAAAAATAAACAACAAAACCTGTATTACTGGCTGTACAGTAATTCTATTTGATATTTGTGTTTTAGAATCACAACCACTGCAGCTTGTATGATGGACTTGAGAAGATACCCATTAGATGAACAGAACTGCACTCTGGAAATAGAAAGCTGTATGTATATAAGAAAATGCATGTAAAACCTAGTTCAGATGCGGGGCAGTTTTCCTTTTATAGAAACGTGTAATATTTATAGTGGTGTCTGTAAACACTATGTGAATCATGTAATTATCACCCTTTGGGTTTTTTGTTTGTTTATTTGACTTTTTGAAAAAATATAAGGGTTCATCCATTTCTATATGGACGGATACATCCTGGAAAAATGGGTTTGGGACAGAATGAAGCCATTTATTGCTCCAGCCTAACTTGGCAGAGGCAGTGACTGGATGCTTATCTTCAACACATGAGAATTAATGTTCATATTTTAATCAGATCCATTTTCGAGAGAGCAAACACTGTGATATCATTTTCTTTCTGTGTGCTTTTATTATGCATGGATGGTCTTGCCGCAGGACCCCTCCCGGGCTTTCAGATCAGCCCCATTTATGATTTGCAATTTTGTTACACACAGAACCAGATTCTCTCTTCCATCTAGTCATGTCCTAGGATTGCAATATTCAGATGTATATTTGTGCTTCAAGAGTTCCTGATCCATTTCTGCTCCTGACCGGAGATTCTTGGCCATATACAGAAAATACTGGTATATAGTCTACATTCAACTGCAGTTCTCCTCTAGAGAAGCTAATGTAAATGGTGTGATTTAGCATGAGTGGAAAAGATCTGCCCCAATTATGTTTGTCTGTATTCATTGAATAATCCACCTTTTCCTGGTGATTATCAGCATAAATATAAACTTGCTTTCAGAGCTAAATGCATATGATGGCTTAAATCATGCTAATCTGCAATTTTGCAGATTTTTGGGTAGCAATTTCTGTTTCATTGGGGACATTAATCCTTATATGAATTTTAGGAGTGTTATACTAAAAAAAAAAAAAAAAAGAAAATAAAACAGAGTATTTTGCCTCAAATCCCTATGTAGACTGTAATGGCAGAGCTCTTTGGAAGACCTTCCCACAGGCATACAGAACAAAATACCGTACACCACTCCAGCTGTTCCAATTCTTTTCATTGTCTCAAATGACACACCGTGTGTACTGTGTTTGAAGCTACATTTGAGTCTGCTGTTATTTCTGACTTACTCTCCTGCTTTGCCTGCAGATGGCTACACAACTGACGACATAGAGTTCTACTGGAGAGGTGGAGATAACGCAGTCACTGGCGTTGAGAGGATTGAGCTTCCTCAGTTCTCCATTGTGGAATATAGACTGGTGTCAAAGAACGTTGTCTTTGCCACAGGCAAGTGCCCATTTTGTGTTTAATTTCCTTGTGTACGTGAATTACTGGTTTATTAATCGTAATTACATATAGTCTTAGCACAGTGTTGTGTGTTTGGCTAAAGAAATTACTTGAAAAAGCCTGGAGCCAGAAGCCCATGAAATAGCATTTCTTGTTTATTTTTCTTCTCCTTGTGTATGTGTGTGTAATACTTAATCAGGCGCCTAAATATCTATGATCTAAATAAATATGAAGTCATTCACCTCTGAATCATCAGTTTAAATGTAGCCTACAGGGTTACTGATCATACATAAGTATGTTTTGGCATACTAGGTCAAAAAGCCACCATTTTTATGAACACCTCCTTACAACTTTTCAGTGCATGTTTGTTCTGTTGTTGTATAGTGAATGCAATGTCTTTTGTGTCTTGATTTGCACTGATGGGTACATAGTACTGTATATATACATAGCCAGTGCTTCTGTTATCATTGTCAAGGTGCTAAAATTAAATCCCTGGTTTTTGTCCTTGTTACGTTGAAGATGCAATAAAAGTTACTGGTAACTCAAAACATTGGATGTCTTCAGGTGACAAAGCACAATGTTGATTTACATGTTTAATGTTAGGCACCAGCATAGGAAAATGTCGTTATGTGTGAAAATACCAAAAAACCACAGAAAACCATCACTATTTGGGACTTCCAGATTTTCAGTACTCTTCAGACCACAGGAGTGTGCTGTTCCATCTGTCCCAGCGCACTAGAACAAATGAAGCACAGCTCTATTATGTTTGTAAGCATCACTTCACCCACTCTTTGGACACAGCAACTGTTTCAAAGTACACAGAAACACAAGTTGTATTTCAGAACAAAATGTAAATATTGCTGGGACTGAAATTAATATGAGGGAGTTTGCCAACTGCTGCTGTTCTTGTTTATCATTGTGAATGGAAGGGTGTTTTAAAGATAAATCAATACTCTAATCCTGTATCCCTCCGTTCTGCAGCCAGTGTTACCTTCAGCAGCCAGGGCTTCCCTGCCCCTTCACAAGATGGGATATACTTTTGTGGAATAGCTCTTTGGACAGTGAGAATACAGAAAACTTATCTGGGAAGCTTTTATGACAGTCCAATGCCACCTTTTAGTTCCATGTGAAGTATTTAAGTAAAGACATGATTTATTAATTTAGAAATGAGAGAGAGATGTTGAATTCAGGAAAAAGAGAAATCCAAAGAGCTGTGAAACAAATATGAGAGGGAATGAAAACGAGGAATGAAAATATTTATCTGACTGACGAAACATTCAGACTCATAACAGTTCTTTGCAAAAAAACTTGTGGAAGGAGTAAAAAAGTCTCATGCTTCAGGGTTTAAAACAGATTGACATTAGGTAGTAGGATGAGACAGTCACAGAGAACAGATTACTCTATGTTTCTTGTACCATTTTCTGAAGCATATAATTTTTGTCACTGATGAAGACATGATACTGCATTTACTATTATTTTGGTACAGGCCATTATGAAAATGCTTGATTAATTATGAAACTTTGTGATAAGTATTTCCATGCAGGGGAAATATCAGATTTGTTTCTCAAAACCACATATTTAATTGTAAATCTGAAGCATGCTAGTGAATCTGACTGATGAAGTCAGCACAGTCTTTTTAAATTTCTTCTCAAGAAGAAATCTTCTTCTTCTCTCCCTACTTTTTTATGGTCCTAGTAATTAGGGCCAATTTCTACATTTTTGTGGAAAATAAATTGGGCATGCTATTTTTTTTTGGCTTTGAGGTTATTGAAGTCTCAAGGGAAGATATTAGTTCTTTGAGCTCAGTATCTCAGTGAACATTTCAGAGATTTCAGTACTAGTGTGCTTTGATTGCATAAAACTAAAAGAGGACTTCAGAGTCATGCCATAAACAGCTTTTGGAGTAGTTATTTCTCCTATCATCCATGAGGAACAGTACTGTATAATCTTGTGTAACGTATGCAAATGGAAAAACCTGTTCCCATAGTTACTACTGAGAAGCAACGGTAAGCATGAGAAAAAACCCATAGCCAATGACATAAAGCTGTGCGGGGCTGCAAGAATACTGGCGGAACTGCATGCATGTCGAAACATAGCATTGGAGTTAAAAATTATCTTCGCAAATTAGCATAACAGGTCAGGAAAAAAGTATAAAAGTAAGTATGGGTAAGTGCAAAGTGTAACATTTATACAACTAATTATTCTTATGCAAATTCAGGGCAGGGAATACCAGGTTAGGCCAGATTTCTGTGTGTAGAAATCTAGGGGTTACTATTGATCTCAGACTGAACATGAGCCAATAACATCTTTTTGGGGAAAAAAAGGAAAAAACCCACAACTTACAAGGAGTCTGACTTGCATTGCTAAGGCCTGAGCTGGATATCTGTGGATAGCATTCTTCAAGACAGTTGTGGAGCAACAGAAGAGGGTCGAGGGAATATTAGCAAGTAGGAAGTCTGGAAAATGGTGTACATGAGGTTTATGGGGAGCCAGGTATGATGATGTAGGTCAGAAAAAAAAAGAGAGAACACTTGGTGCAAAATAAATTTTTCAAATGTCTAGAGAGCATCTGCAAAGGCATAAGGAAGAGCTTGTTCTCCTTGTCCATGATGAAAATAAAAGAGTATATAAATTGCCCTGAAGAAGAAAAATTTGGTTTGCTTATCCTTCTAAGACCAACTGAAGGCCATACAAGCTGCAGTAAGACATCTAAAATGGCACTAGATGCCCATGTGTCAGTAACTGAATTAAGCCCATAGGCAAATGATATCAAATCAGTGCTGTCTATGGAGCCTAAAGAGCTATTCAGCTCTTGAATACCTCTATTCTGTCAAGTGAATAGCTCTTAGGGCACTATTCAGTTGCCTAAAGATAAGTATCTTGTGCCTCTTGAGATGCTGTAGCTGTAGGTAACTGCTTAGCAGTTAGGCTGCTGTTCTGGAGTGTTACAGTCTTGTGTCCTATGTGCCATGCTAGTGCTTCAGTAACTAGTATTAAGTTCACTTATCAGTAGCCTAAGGCATCTCAAATGTCATTAGACACCTCTATACAGGCAATTCAGTCACATCCTTAGAATCAGCTGGCTGTAAATCTGGATCTCCACGGTTTACACCAAGAGTTTATGTGCCATCCGTGTGTAAATGTCTGCATGCAAACACCTGAAGTTCAGTGCCTAGACTTGTGAGCTGAATCTGCCCCCTAAATGTTTGTTATCTAGAAATGCTAGGAAACTGAACAGGAATGGGGATATTCAAGATGCACAGCACTCAGAGTCAGATTAGCATCCTGTTGGTAAGAGGAGGGTAGTCTTAAAAGATTTGAAAATTAATTATTTGCTGTATTCTGAAAGATCAACCTGTAAAGTACATTTCCAATTAGCCAAAGAACCTTCCCAGAAGAACAGATTAAAATAAGAATTTTGTAACTGACCAACTCTGTTATCTTGGTTCATACTTGGATAAAACAGCAAGAGACTAATTTAGCCTTGGAGCTAGATCTTTCAGCTTGGTAGCTTTTAATGAAATTTAAATAGAAACAAGTAATTACTTTTTACCAACTGCCCAAATATATGAAAGAGGAATATTTTGAGCTCAGTTATTGATTAAGTATTTGTTTTCATGGCTGCGTTCTCAATACTGTTGTTAGATTTATGTACTTCAGGCCAAATTCTGTTATTCCTGTACTGTTTAAATTAGCCCATAGATATCAACGTGTTACATGAGATGGGAAGAAGGGTAAAAAATCTGGTCCCTGAACAACAACGCTGTTCTTTAGGCAAAAACAAATTTCGATAGAATGTTAACAACTAGAATTTCCTGGTAATTAATCTCTAAATGTACTGAGCCTTAATTGACAAATCATTATCCAAGCATAATCAGGCAAGTAACAGTGTAATTGTTGAGCTCACCAAGAAATCCATTTTTATTAAATAAATTGCACAAGATGGTTCCTTCTTAAATAAATAAAGATCTGAACTTACAATCTTTGTTCCATGCAGGTTATGACCCGTCCTTTTCACTGAGCTTTAGCCATCTCAACAAAGAAGGGAAAATAAGTAGGGGAAATAAGGAACGTTCCTTCTTTTAATTATTTTTTTCCCACAAATTCCTGTGGTCTGTTTGCTGGAGGTGAGATACTATAGCAGACTGCAGGCAGGGCAAATAGATCATCCGTGAAGGCATAAAAGTAATACAAGTGAAAGTAATACAAACTTTTGTAGTCTCTGGGAAAGCTACCTAAAGGAGAAATCTTGCTGCATAGTGTGAAAAAACAGGGCTAACAGTTTATTGTCAGTTTCAACCTGAGCTATTCAAGGACCAAATTACTCTGAAATTTCTTGAGATCCAGACCTACCAATAACATTTGAGCTTGAAAAATGACCACAAAACAGGACAACATCCTATTTACCTCTGTGAAACTGAGCAATGTGTCAACTCCAGTAAGTAGCTGTGATGCCAGCAAGACTTTTGGTTAGATTGTCCAGGAGCTACAGACCCTCAAAACCTGCCCTCAGGCTTCCAAGGCAGGGATTCATCTTCCTCTGATTTAAGGTGAATATAATTTCAGTGTTTACATATAAACTAAGTGTCTTAGTTGATGGGAATCTAATCTTTCAATAAAGTCCATGGAGTCTGGAGACAAATTCAGCCCACCAATGGGAGTCTATTTCAGGAGGAGATGAATAATTCTCTAGGTTTCATTTACTAGACTGACTAGATGAACTGACACTCCCATAAATGTAATCAGAGCTTAGACACTTAGCTCATGTGTATGCAGTTAAAGTGAGTTGCTTAATCAACTGCTGTTTGAGACGGCATAGGGCAGCCTTCTATATCTCCAGTTGCTGATTGAAAAGATATAGGGGCTATGTCATATCCATCAGCTGCATGCTGGTGTCTGAGATGTCATAGGGCATCTCAAAAGGAACAGTGCACCTTCAGGATCGCAACTGAATCTCTTACAGTCCAACTGCAACTCTAGAGCAGGACGACAGCCAGCACTGACAGCCCTAGTCCTAGATATGGTTCTTAGGGTTCTACCTTCTAGCTTTAGGGCAAAGAGCCTGGTGCTTGAATCAACCTGATGTTGACGTCTCTGGCCTTGAGACAATCTGTCTGGAGAATCCACCTTTAACGCCAGGTCCCACTAGTTTCAGTAATTACCTTCTCTCATTAGACGGAGATGATGATGAGGTAATGGATGATGGTCATGGGTGAAGCATTCAAGATAAACTTCTAAAGTTTGCTCTGTTACACTGTTTCTCAGCTAAGGATTTCATTACTGAGTATTACTGACATAGATGACACATTACTTCTCTCCGCTGTTAACACACGCCTCCTCCATCCACACCATTTTCCCTGCTTTATCAATAGCAAAGAGCTCTCTTTCTTCTTTCTCTGAGGTTCCTCAATGTGTCCAGGGTCCTTGGCACTGAAGCAGCCCAAAAAGAGGCTTTCATTCAGTGATTCAGTTCCATTGAACCTTCTTGAATGAATCTCTCAGATGATTATTTATCAAAGAATCAGTATTTTATGGGGGATTTTCCAGTCATCACCTCTATCAATCATATTCCACAGACTCCCAAACCTGGACAGGACTTTTGGAAGAGATTTATAAGGAATCCTTTACATGGGTGGTGTATTATATGAAATTATTTTCCTCAACAGAATTTTATAAAGATTTCTTTCTGAAGAAAGTGCAGTACTCTTACCGCAGAAAGGTGATCAAATCTGCTATATTTTTAATGTATTTCATGATGGCAGGGTATGCTCCTGCTTTATTTACGTTGCCTGCAGACACAAGGCCACAGAAACTGTTTCATAAGAAGCTCAATGAAAAACTAAAGCTTTGTAAGCAAAAAAGCAGGCATAGTTTCAAAGAGAAAATTTGTCTTTTGAAATTAAACATTGGTCATTGGAAAATGAGGATTCTAAGCAAGCTAAATTCTAAATGGTTCTTTGCTGAAAATTATGTTGACTGCTTTAGACAGCAGAAAACCTTGGTCAGATTTTCATGATGAAATAAATTCTTCTGACTCTTCCAATAATCTTCTATTGGTGAAGCCAGAAGACATTTCATCCTGGAAAAAATTATTACTGTTTAAAGTAATCACAGCAATCAAACACATCTACCAGAGATTTCTTTTTCCAGTGATAGTTCTTCAGAGATTATTTAGTAAAAGAGTTAAGGGTGGTTGTATTAAGTTTGATACTTCCTGTGTGCTTCTGCTGCCTGGAAATGGTGTAGCATTTTTTTCTGCAATATGACTCAAAGTGTACCTAACTAACAGAAATATGATGAAAAGAAATCTGCATTTTTCTATTCCTTCTTTCACTTTCTCTCTCAGGAAATCCATCATTCTTGTGTATTAGTGCAAGTATAAGTTCTTATGCTCATCTGCAAACATATGAACATAATTTAAAGGGAAGTTTGTAATTTTTTCTTTGTTTCTAGATGTATTCTTTCATATCTTGCACATATTTGCATTAGAATGGTTGGAATGGGATCTAGTATCTAGTTGGGCCCTCAGTGTGTACAGAAGTGTTTTTTAAGATGTTGTCTGTAACTAGAGCTTTAAATGAGCTATTAGGAGTATCATAGCTAAGACTAATAATGCAAACATTGAAAGCATGGAACTACTATTGTGTGAAGGACTACCTTTTTGTTGTATAGCTGTACTCACATTTAACCATCTTTGCATTCGGTGAAAGAAGTCATGATTTTTCAACTGTTTTAGATTTCTAAATACATAAAATATATTCAGTAATATTAACACCAACTTTGAAATAAACCAGTTTTAAATTAAATAATAAGATGTTTTGTTTGAAGCATTTACATCGAGGTTATTCATTTTTTCATTATTTATTTGCTCCAATTGTAACAATTCATGGATCCTATATATATACTCTATATATGTATACACACACAGAAAAATTCATTTTTTTTTTTGCTTATAATATTTTTGGAATAAAAATTCTGTCCAGCTGTAATTGAGTTATAGGCCTTTGGATCTGCTCTGAAGGCTTTTCCTCACTGGGCTTCATTACAATTTATTTTTGACACCACAGGTAGCGTGTTTCTCATAGTTCAGCTGTAATTAAGAAGTGCCATCTCATGAACTACTCTTCCATGTAAATATAAAACTATGCATATTAGTAATCCTCTCAATATAAATACATAAAACTGTGTATTTGAATAAGCATTTTGCATGGAGACCTAAGCATCTGTTTTTAAAAACTAACCAGTGCTTACCCATCTGTTCACTAATCTAGAATAAGTTACTCTCTCTTTTCTTCCCAAATACTAATTGCTTGAATATTACTATATTCACTGCAAGGTTTCTTTTAATACCAACCAGTAATACAGTGAAGGCGTTTTCCCTACTGTTCTGCAGATGTCATACTACCCCATAAAATGTGCATGCTTTAGTTTCTACGGAAACTGAAGACAAGTATCTGCAAGTGTCTTTTCTTCAGTATAAATAACCCCGTTTTCCCTTCCTTTTCCTCAGGTGCCTATCCAAGACTCTCACTGAGCTTCAGGTTGAAGAGAAATATTGGATACTTTATTCTTCAAACCTACATGCCCTCCATACTGATTACCATTTTATCATGGGTGTCATTCTGGATCAATTATGATGCATCAGCAGCAAGAGTTGCCCTTGGTATGTGCTGAGAATGAGTGGGACATTAAAATGTCAGACCGAATGTAGCCTTCGGAGGTTGTTAAACACTGAAATGTGATGTCACTTTTTTGATATTCCAAAATCATTTACGTCAAAATCATGTCATCCAGTATTGCCTCAAAAGTGATGAGTTTTCCCCTCCACGCAAGAGTTTAGCTAAATCTCTGACATGAGCTGCTCATATGGGTCCCAGCCTTGTTCTTATCAAAGTTAATGTTGTTGTCAGTAGCTTCAATGAGGGGACCAGCTCCAGAATAATACTCCAAGGGCTTAAGCGTGGGCTTTTAGTTCAGTTCATTGTGGGAAGACAAGTGTGGCTCCAAGCCTCCACCTGGGGTCCTGCCTGCTTTAAATGGCAGTGGCAGAAACAGACCTCAAGAACCATGTGCTAGTTCCAAGTGCAGGGGCACATCAGCTACGGACCATGACATTCCACCTAATCCTCAGAATGCACGATATGCCAAGTGCATTTTTATGACAGTTTAATGTGCCATTTGCCTCATAGCAAAAAAACATGTATTTGGCACAGGTTGGTGATCCCTGTCCAAGGCCTTTTCAGATCAAAGTATCCTTTAGATAAGGGAAGGTGGCTTCAAAAGATCTCACAGGAAATATTTCATCTAGTAAGAAGCATACTCAGGAATAGCTATAGACAAGGAGGATTAAATGGATTCATAAATCCTTCTGACTACTGCTGCCTCTCACATCATCCCAAATCATGTCTTCATCCTGTGCTTCCCAACAGCGTATAGCTTCCTTCCCAAAACTTGACACTAAGCCTACGCTGTATAGCTTTCTGCTATGCTCTCTTCTCTTGTTAAAACAGGAACACATTCCCTCGTTCCTTTGTTTTTCTGATATTTACCACAGCAAACTGTGACTCCAACCTGTGTCCATATGATTCCCCATTTCTGTCCCTGGTACCTCCCAAGGTCCCACATACGAAAGCATGCTGGGCAGCTACAGCTATACATTTGTGCAGTATCATATTGCGTCCTAGCATCTGAGCTTGGGTAACTGAAGATATAGTAGATTAACTGCAGTTACTGTACAGTAATTCTGCAGGTATTGTGGATTAGCTGGTGCATATGGCATGACACAGTCCAGCATCACCACTCAGCAGCTAGTGCATGTTCCGCATGTTGCAGCTAAGTAGCAGCATAATGGGAGGTGGGATGAAGAGTCCAAACAGTTCTGATGTATTCATATATTAATTACTGGATCCAGATCCACCCTGGAGACATTTGGTTGAATGAGGGGAACACTTCAAACACATCAGTCAGCATCTAGATTTTTACATGCCAGCCAGGACTGCAGAGAACAGATGGTTAGACAGAAGTTACCAAACCCAGTGACATTCCATGCCCTTCTATAATGGGTTCACGCAGTTTTCACTTGTTTAAGGAATAGGACTCTCTCATGTGGCCTATTTCTGTGTAGCAGAAGTTCATCAAGTACTGTACTGTGATAACACAAATATTAGAACAAAAGTCAGTACATTCAAAGCAAGCTCAGGAGCCCAGATGCTCTATTTCCAATTGATATAAAGTCCTTTTGAGAGGAAGAAAATCTATCTAGAAGTTTCTTCTGTGAAAACAATTAGTGACTTGGTGATTATGTCTGTGATGTTTGTATAATAAAGCTCAGGACCGTAGATCTAATCCTGTGCTTCTTTGTATAGCCTCTCTTACGAGTCTGAAGCTGATATGAAATGGTATCAAAGTTGACTGGCTCTGAAAAGCACAGTACAGAGAAGGATAATGCCTGCTGGCTTAGGCATTTGTTAGAGGAAGAATTCCCTGTGCAGTCCTTAGGGACATGGAGACAAGCTTTCACTGTACCTCTGCAGGAAGGTTGTGTTCTCTGAAAGAGTCTGATTTTAGTTCATTCACTTCCATGCTTTGCTCTCGTCCCTGAACCCTCACTGCACATGCTGTCTGTGGTCCAGCCTGTACTGACCCAAGTAGTTCACTCAACAGAGAAACCCAGGCGTGGAGCAAAGGGCAGCTCATTCCAGAGGCTATGTGCTATGGACACTGCAGACAGAGGCTGATATAGGGCTGATCTCAAGAGAAATATTAAAAACCACCATTCTGTTCAAAACTGAGATGTTGCTAGTTAGCCCTAGAAGTTGCTAAATTTAATCCTTTGAGCAAGGAGCAAAATAATTTCAAGAGTTCTGACTCTTGGAAAGGACTGTAATCATAAGATTATCCTATTTTTATCTGATAGGTGAGTGCCAGCTCTTTCTCCTCCAGCTGTGCTTTAAAATAAATTATTGATCCTTTGCCTGCAGGATGTCAGGATCTCCCAGAGGATGTATTTCTTTTGGTTAGTGATAGCCACCTTTCTATTCAGTGTGTTTAATCTTCTGGATCACCAAGAGAGCCACCAAACTCTCCCTGTGTGGTGTTTAAGGTCTTCTCTCTGGAATCTAGATTACAGCCTGGGAACAGGCATCAAAAATGTGGGCACCATAACCTTCACTGGGCGGGCTTCTGAGTCCTGTGTTGACCTACTAGCATCTGTGGGGTGCTAGTGAGATGCCAAGGGTGTGTTAAAAGGAATCTGTGGGATTTCTGATACAAGAAACAATTGGATCTTAGCTAATTCATTGAGTCCCTTATGGGAAGCAGGTGCAGGTAATCCTACAAGGAAAGATGCTAATTCAGGCTAGTGAAATCCCTTGGGCTGCAAACGTATGATAGGGTTTGCTGCAGTTCTCCACCCTTCTTACCCCTGTTCCCTATGCTCACATGGAGCTTTTCTAGAGACTTTGTCAAAGTTTCTCTAGGTAAAAAAAATGTCAGCTATACTCATTTTACTGCAGAGCTGGGTGAGTTATACCCAATAAAATTTTTAAATAAGCTTGTGCTCTATGTGTCTCTGCTGTATTTCAAGACGTGAAACATCTGACATCAACACACACTTGTTTCACAGTTTAGAGAAAAAGCACCGAAAACTGCAAGACGGTGACCTGCTAAATATACAAAATATCTGTTACAGAACCTCATAGGCTACTACCACAGTTCCCTGGAGTGACACTGTTTACACCAACAGCTTGATTTTGAGTTATATTGTCTTTATTTCTGTCTCTTCAGGTAAAAGAAGCTGTGTTTTATAATATGGTAGTGGTTTTCTTTCGTTTTTATTTCTGTTCTGCCTGCGTTTTGGTGACTACTTATAAACTGATGGTATAATTAAGGAATCAAAGAAAATAGTAATGGAGGGGACCCCTATTAGAATGGCTTGCCTCTTTTACCATCGTAGACTTATTCCACAAATTTGTGTTTTCAGCCACCTGTGATTTGTGATTTTCATAAAATTTCCAGCAGAGATACAGACCCTGCAGTTTATTGTGAACTCAAGCAGACTGACAGTGAATTTGCTTTTCTTACCAGCTTTTCAAAACACTGCTCTGTAATATATTTTCAGGTGCTATGTCCATCCCTAGGTAAATAAATGTGGGTTTGACATACCTTACAGATTTTCTAGGTACTTGGTTAGTGCCCAGTCGATCACAATAAAAAGGCTGCTCTCTCTCCTTGCCGCCTTCTTTCCACAAATGCACAAACCTGTCTGCCTCTCACTGCTCATCTCACTTCTTTCTATGTAGAAATTAGACTGTTGCTCTAAAATAGTCATCTCAAATCTCTCTTCTATATTGTCCTTTTCTGAAATAGGTGTCTAAAACAGATGGGATGAACTGCTCTAGAAAGGTCCCTGTCTCCCTCCACCCACTACAGGGGGAGGCCTACGGGACTGACTTCAACCAACTGCTTAACTCTTAGAAATTTAAAACTGCATGAGAGGAATCTTTCAGCATCTATATGAATGCTCTGCCTTAATATGTGCACACAGTTTTATCTATCCAGATCCCCAGCTAGTTCTGTCACTTTTTAAAAACGTCTCTGCAATGTGTTGAGCAGCACCATGCCGGAAGAGCACACCTTTAAATGTTTGGCAGACTGCTTGCCTTTCTGTCGCAGATCAGTTTGGTCTTCATGGAGGAGATCTTCAGTACAGCTGCACTGGCTTCCGTGAAGCTACATTAACTCATGGCAGTGGTGCCAGGCTCCCTTGTTAGCTGTTCCCCCTGATCATATGAAGGAAGTAATGTAACAGAATAATAATTCATCAAGCTTTAATTTTACTTTCTTTTGCAGTGATGTCACCTGAGAGATATCTTCACACTGACAAGGCAAATTTGCCAAAAATAAAAACAAAATTGGTGCATGGTCTGCTTGGAGTTACAAGATATGTGCTCTTTCTTTTCCCTTGTGTAGGAATTACAACTGTGCTGACTATGACCACAATCAACACTCATCTGCGAGAGACTTTGCCTAAAATTCCATATGTTAAAGCCATTGACATGTATCTTATGGGCTGCTTTGTGTTTGTCTTCTTGGCCTTACTTGAATACGCCTTTGTCAACTACATTTTCTTTGGAAAAGGCCCTCAAAGGCAGAAGAAACTTGCAGAAAAAACAGCAAAGGCAAACAACGATCGCTCAAAGTTTGAAGGCAACCGGGTAGGACTCTTTAATCTATATATAGTCTTTCTTTTATTTTATTTGAAAAACTGTATGAAACAAACAAAAAAAAGCTTGCGTAAAAACAGCACCAACATCTCCTTTTTGTGGACAAGCTTTGGCATTTTTATATTCAAGAACCTACATAGAAGAATATATTTAGGCATGCAGAAATTGAAGTGAGTATGATCGGTATGACAATTAACTGTAAGAAGAAGAAAACAATGGGAGTGCAGCTAGCTAGAAAATAAAGGCTGAGATCTACAAAGGCGTTTATTTGTCTAAATGCAATATAATTTATTTGTTATTTTGTTTAAGTATCTACATAAGGGAATCCAGGATCTGAGCATACTTTTTCTCACTTCACTTAGAGCAGACACGTTTAGAATGGGAGAGAACAGATAAGGATTAGTTCTGCCATGCTAATTAATTGGCCAGCATAGCTGAATCGTTGTGTGTGGCATCATCATCTGCTGCTGTTTAGGACAAGCAGAAAATTATGATTCCAAGAGAAACTTTCAAATTGATTTCTGAAGCACAGTATTGGCATGGTGTGTGCTGATTTCATTCCAGCCTATTTCCTTGCTTGGAGTATTCATCCAATGAATACCTTTTTTTTTTACCCCTTTTGAAAGACAAATTCAAGGTATTCAAGACTATATGATGTCAGCAAACCATGACAGATTGAGTAGAACATCATTTTTGTCTAAAATGCTCCCAGTGAGGCTTTTTCATTCTGTTCTGTTGAGTAAGACTATTTTTTTCTATCAGCTATAATTAGAAGAGTTCACAGTGGCGAAACTACTACCTGTGTATTAAATACCAGTATCATAAAAGTAATTTCAAGTTGTTTTTTTTGATCACAATGATTCTGTCTGCTATAGCAAATGTAATGCACACCTAATGGTGTTGATGAAAAGCTCGACATGAGCTGGCGATGCGCGCTGGCAGCCCAGAAAGCCAACCACAGCCTGGGCTGCATCAAAAGAAGTGTGGGCAGCAGGTCAAGGGAGGTGATTCTGCCCCTCTACTCCACTCCCATGATACCCCACCTGGAGTACTGTGTCCAAATCTGGAGTCCTCAGCACAGGAAGGACATGAACCTGTTGGAACGGGTCTAGCGAAGGTCCACGAAAATGATCAGAGGGCTGGAGCACCTC
>KZ505724.1:1086140-1174800 GCA_002844005.1 Limosa lapponica baueri
GGTTTTGAGCAACCTGCTCTAGTGGGGGGTGTCCCTACCCATGGCAGGGGGGTTGGAACTCAATGATCTTTAAGGTCGCTTCTAACTCAAACAATTCTATTATTCCAATTATCAAAACTGATATCTTTGAAATAATTTTTGAACCAATAAACTCATTTTTGTCCATTATGAAACCAAATTCTCATCACAGTTGGCAGTAGAACTAAGGACTTAGGACTAAGCTAACAGAAAGAATGAATCCCTGGAAAAATAAGTAATCATAGTAATAAAAAAAAAACAAAACCAGATGGGAAAAAAAAGAGTACCACAACTGAAAGTAATGGAGAAGATTTTAGCTTCAAGCAGGTAAGGCAGATGTTCTCCCGAAGGAAACCATCTGGTGAATCTCATCCATTTAAATGATTTACATAATTCAGTACAAGTCTTGCTAATGGGCTCAATAGCACCCCGTGCCTGACTCTTCTTCTGTCTTGACATCAATTGGTCTACATTGTCAAAAGAAGCATATGTACCTTAACTAATGAAAATGAGGAGTTTTCATTGTGTAATTTTTATAACTCAGATCTGATCATACAATATATCAATCTTTTTTTTTCTTACTTTTGACTTATAACCTTTTCTTTTCTTTATGGACCATCTGAAGCAAATATCATAGATCGTTCTGACTGTCTGCTGCTGAACATGATGGTTCACACACATCATGTGTGAATGAAATTGGGATATAAATTCAGCACACCAGAGCTGAAAGAAGAGTGTGTTACTTTGTCCCTTGGAGTCCCAGCTGTAAAAGGGAACTCTATGCTTTGTAGAAACGCATATGCTCATACTGACTGTGAATATTTGCTGTTCAAATGACATAGGATAAATAATGAGGCATGGTTCCATTCTGTGTGGAAAACATTTTGTCTCCAGGCCTCACTGGTGAAGTCAACAGAGCCTTGTTGCAGTCACTGGATTCAGTGCCTTTGGAGAAGCGGTGCCAGCATACAACAGTGAAAGACAGGGACATTTAGGTAGAGCTGATCAGAAATCTTCCTTTGAAACAAAGCATAGACAGAAAATGCAAATTTGTTTGATGTAAGATATCAAATCTGAATTTCTGATTTGAGAAACACTGGCAAATTCAAAGCAGAGGGGACTGCTCAGAGCAAGCAAGAGGTCCCATTCTTTTCAGGATGAGCAGCTCGGGGAAAATGCATCTGGTATACCTACTTTGAACAAAGGTTAATAGGGCAGTTTCAGGACCTGACGAGTTGCATCCCAGAGTCCTGAGGAACTGGCTGATGTAGTTGTCAAGCTACTCTCCATGATATTTGAAAAGTTATGGCAGTCAGGTGAAGTCCCTGGTGACAGGAAAAACGGAAACATTGCACCAATTTTTAAAAAGAGTAGAAAGGATGACCCTGGGAACTACTGACCTGTCAGCCTCACCTCTGTGCTTTGGAAGACTGTGGCACAGATCCTTCTAGAAGCTGTGCTGAGGCACATGGAGGACAGGGAGGTGATCTGAGACAGCTAGCATGGCTTCACCAAGGACAAGTCCTGCTTGACCAACCTAGTGGCCTTCTATGATGGAATGACTGCATCAGTGGGCAAGCCAAGAGAGAGTGTCATCTATCTAGACTTCTGTAAGGCCTTTGACACAGTCTCCTCCAACATCCTTCTCTCTAAATTGGAGAGATAAGATTTGAAGGGTGGACTGTTCGGTGGATGAGGAATTGGTTGGATGGTAACATCCAGAGAGTAGTGGTCAATGGCAAAATGGCGAAATGGAGGTCGGTGACAAGATGTGTCCCTTAGGGGTCTGTACTAGTCCCAGCACTGTTCAATATCTTCATTAATGACCTACACAGTGGGATTGAGTGCACCCTCAGCAAGTCTCTGGACGACACCAAGCTGAGTGGTGCTGTTGACATGCCTGAGGGATGGGATGTCATCCAGAGGGACCTGGACAAGCCTGAGAAGTGGGTCTGCACAAACATCATGAGGTTCAACATTTCCTTGCTTCTTGCTTTAGAAGTGGAACGTAGGGGCTGGATATCCTCGGAGAGGCTCACAAGCTCAAGGGCATGTTGCACTGTAAGGAGGCTCAGAGCCACGGATGAAGACTACCTTGTGCAAGTTCAATTGGAGTGTTGTTTTTGTCATTTCGGTGAGGCTTCTATAGAATGTATTCAGAAAGGGAAAATTTCTAATCCTAGGAAATATTTCAAATCTCACATGATTTGGGGCTGAGCAACATTTTTGAAGACAGGGAGAGTGCCTAAAAACAGGCAGCCCCCTTAGCAGCTATCACCGCTATTTGATGACTGTCAAAATGTACGCTGTGCTGGAAATAAGATTGAAAAGGGTTCAAATATAAAACTGGAAGAAGGGACTATTTTTAGTTTGTCTCTAAGACTACCATTTTGTGTTGATGTGTGCTGCTGTTTTGTTTTAGTAATTGAGTTTGCTTGTATATGAACCATATGCATGAGCTCCCTGACATTGGTTTAGAGTCCTAGCTCAGAGCACCAGAAAAAGAAAATAAAACACAAAACCCAAACCAAATAAATAAATAAACGTTAGTCCATTAATTGTCTACATCAGATACTGTGACTTGTGGGTGTAGTGACAGAGCAACTCTGTGCTGTACCATGTCCAGCCTGAGTCAGGAGAGGCTGCGGCGCTGTGGAAATCATTTGTTTGTGTTGGGAGGCAGCACTAGCAGAGCAGAGGCAGCACAACATGTTGCCTAGTGTTCAGGCTCTGAGTTTTAGCATTGCTCATATGGTACCCAAGCCTGGGAGTGCTGCTGAGGAAATGTCTTTCTCTCAGGCAAAGGCAACAACAGAAGGATGAAGGAAAATGCTGTTTGTTTTCACTCAGGAGCATTTTAGCCCATGGATACCAGTAGAACCAGCACGGACACTGGTGTTCTAGTTCATTTTTCACCCATCAGGGGACGGAACTCTGGAGTACAAGCTAGCAGGCTCGATTATAAACACCCCTCTTTCTTAGAGTAGCATAAAGGCTTTTCATGCTTTCCTAGTCTTACTTGATTGTAGAGCAGGAGAGTTTTAACAGGAAAAATGTTCTAGGGCACAAAATCCACAGATGTGGGTATGTTTGTGTTTTATTTGATAATTGCTTTGCAAAGCAGTCACTGTTCATGCTCAGTAACTCTGCTTCCTAATGCATTTGCATTTGCGTTGTCCTGCGTCAGAGGTTACGGGCTTGAAAAGCCGAAATTGGCACAGCCATCTCCATGTTGCTGCTGCTGCTGTGGACGTGCCTCTCCGACGCCAAGCTTTTAGGCACTTCTCTCGGAGTTATTCCTGATGCACTGCCACTGAGGCTTGCTGTGTCGAGGAGGGCTCCACCAGCTGCTGCTGCTGAGCTGCCTGTTGGCTTCACTGCTCTTGTTACAGCTTTCTGTCCAACCCTGCCTGTGTGTTAAAGCCAATGAGCCCAATAGCTCCAGGCGTAAGGGAAAAAGAGCCCTCTCAGCATGGAAACAGCACAGCCGGTGTCCTCGTGTTGCAGGGTGACAAGGAAAAGCAGTGGAGAGAGGAGAACTCTCTGCCCCATGTTCTCCCGTGTAACACTGAAGCTCAAGGTGGCACGGTGACTGAGGCACATCTGACTAAACTGAATCTCTGGGAATGGTTTCAGAAGATTCAGAGCTGGTGATGAGATGAAACCTGAGTGAGCCTTTACGAATGACTCATCTGTGGATCAGCAGCTGACTACAAAGAAAATTTCACACTTAGCTGTCTCTACTTTTGACTGCTTTTGCATCATATTTTATTTCACATAATGCACTGTAAATAGTATTCTTCGCTGAACTTTTCCAGCCTTTACCAGTAAACCGTAGCTACTGGAGATGAACGTAGGATGCTCCTTTTTTGTGTAAACTAATATTTGTACACTTACCAGTTTTGGATTGAAAACTCTCTCTTGAAAACCTTGATACACGGTTCATATATAAGGACAAGCTCTAGGATAAAAGAAGAAGTAAATCTTGATTTTTCATAGAATATTTCTTCTCCCTATGGTATTGGTGCCTAAATCAAAGTCCTCACTTTGTGGAAAAACTGTCGGAAAAGAATAGGTAGCCTGTAAAAATATTTTCCTTTAAAAATTGATCACCATTGTTACAGATCAATTCTGTTTCTCCTGTTTGCATTGGCAGATTCAGGCTTCATTTGTAGCTCTCCGTGCACTTTCAGTTTTGCTATATAAATTGTTTCTTTTAAATAAGGCTCAGATACAGCCTAATTTACAACTAAATCAGCATGAGAGAGCTCTAAGGCAATTCTGTTCTCACTTGTTGTTCACTCTTGTGGTAGAGACTACTGGCATAATCAGCTGGTGGGCATGTGTTTTGGACATTGGTCCTTCTGGGCCAATCCACAGAGGTTATGATTTTTTACAGTCCCCTGCTAAAAATATTGCTTCTTAGTTCAAGCTGTGGCAATTTACGTTTTCTGTTTGGTGGGACCAAAAGTTCAGCCTCAGAGTATCAATCAGGAGGGTAACTATAACACAAGCTTATTCAAGCTTCAACCCCCTATGGCTGTCAGACATGTGGGAAGAGCTTCCTTTGAACAAAAATAATGCATAACCCTTTATAAAAAGGCCCTTCTTGTCAGACAGTTCCTGCATGTTTTTTTAGCTCTGGAGATTCCTGGCTCAAATCCTTACTGTCGGCCAAGGCGGCAGCTTCCCACCAGGCATTGCTGAGAATAGAGGCCACTTACATCTACTTAGCGCTTTTAAAGAATTGTTAATTGTAGCAACCCTTCTCACAAGTGGGATTTTATTCTGAGAATGAGTATCTTGGCTGCTGTGGCAGAATTATCACTCAGTTTAAATTGGGAAATATGAGAATAGCAAAGCTGCCAGTATTCTCTTGTGCATCTTCATCTTTCCTAGATACTTTTTTCAGTGCTGTTTTGAACAGTGGGATATTTCTGAAACATGAGTGTGATGAGTAGGTGCCAAGTTTTGAAAAATATCTGTCAAGGGTGATGAGCACAGTTCTTGTGGGAAGAACTCTGGTCCTGTAGCGCTTATGATGGAGATGTTCAGTGTTGCACTGGGAGACTCATGCATGTATTAATTTTGTTTGGCAGCCACCTTGCACAAACAAATATAAATGGTGAAAGTCCAGAGATAGTAATAAGGTTTGTACATGTAATCCATAGTACAGCCCAGAGAGTGTAAGAATTCACAGACTGTAAAATACAGGGAAAAGGAGGACCATAACATTCATTTCCTTTTCTTTGTCAGTTTAAATATATCAAGGTTAATTGTCAAACTTCCTTCTTACTTGGTGGACAGCAATACTAAGATACAGTTCCCTATTTTCTTTTTTTATTCTTCATGCTTTCCTTTTTTTTTTCAAGACCTTTCCATCTTCCCAGTTCTGCTGGCTACCTTGGGTTCACCTACTAGACTGATATGACATAATTGTCTCTTTCTTTTTTTTATGCTTATTAATTAATATAAGCATATTACAATGGTAGTGAGAGAAGTTTCAACTTTTCAACTCAAGGAGCACACTCAACACTATCATTTTTGTTGTGATTGCAGTTTTAAATTATTTTTAAAATATCCAAGGCATGATGTGGTGAATGAATTTTGCTTTAAGCACAAAAAACACTTTGGGCCTGATCATTTACTGTTCTATGTGTTGGAAATCCATTTATACATAAGTAGAGAAGATGAAAACTGCTGCCAGATAGTTTGCCCCTTGCATAACCATAGATGCTTGCACCAGGGCATAACAGGAGAGAATCAGGTATCTAGAGTCTAGATTACAATTTCCACCAAAAATAATTTCCATTTTATTATAATTTTAAGGGGAGATCTATTTTGTGGGTTAATGTACTTGAATAGTAATTTTGATGTAAAATAATACAAGACTAACTACAGAGACAGCTTTTCATGCTGTTATTTAAACCCATTATTTGCATTTATATTGCTTCATATGATGGAAAGTGTTTACATGGTATTTAAAAATTTGAGATTGATGAACTCCTAAACATGCCTAAGGGGTTTGAGCAAAATGCTTACTTTCTTTCTTTTTGTGTAGTAGAGTGAAAGACTTATGAGGAAAAAGAGATTTCATTGTAAAGTACTCCTTAAAATTTATGGAATATTAAACAGAGAACTAAATGAACCTGAAATAATTTAGACACTACCTAATAGTAAATCAAGCCTTATGGTAGTTTCCCGACCCTAGTATAGTGTTTCCAAACTGGCATTAAAGCTGAAATTTTCCAAGAGTCTTGATTAGAGAAAGGTATTCAATAGCAGATCTTGGCTTGCATTTCTTTAAAAATATAATACTTAACATCTAAATGAGGTAGTATGTGGTCTAGAATTAAGAAGTAGATTCAGGACTTTCAGGTGTAAAAGGTTGTTGAAGTTTCATATCTACAATGTACAATCCAAGTTAAGCCTATTAGAGATGTGGCGTTCCTCCAAGAGCAAGGACCAGAAGTTCTTTGTGAACCTTGTCTTAAGTCTCCTCTTTCTGACTTCAGTTGGGTAAGTTATGGTGATTTTGTGTGATAATGTTAGACCGCTAGCATATTTGGATTTTTTTCTTTGTACTCTAATATGTATCATTCAGAAATGGTGAACCTTTAAAAGTGAATCTGTTTTTCCATGTATGAAACGTCTCACAGCATTTCATGCTTCTCAGCCTCCAAGAGGAGTTATGTGAGATTCAATCACTTCACCCTGTTGCATGAAGTGTAGTTTTTCAGAGGCAGGACAGGTGGTGTTTGATTAAAACTGATTCTGAAATATGAGCACCAGTTTTGCATATTTGGATCCATGCTGATTCAGCAGGGAATTAATTAATGATTTGGTACTCAGCTGTTTCCGTCTGCTTTGATGAGCTCACTGGGAAACTCTCTATGGAAACAACCAGCCCCAGCTTCTGCCAGGGAGGAGATGGGAGCACTGGCAGTGGACACCACAGCAGGGAAATGGGAATGCATGGCTTCAGGTGGAGCCACGGTCAGGCATAGAGGTACAGGGAAACAAGGGAAATTTTTAGCATAAAGCATGATAGTAAAGGGTGAGGGGAACTTGGCCAAATACACAATGTCATCTCTCTAATTTATAATAAGATTGAAGACCAAAACCCAGTGTTTACATTTTGGGGAGAATTTCCAGTTCAGAGACAGTGACATTTCTGACCCAAGTGATAAAATTATATTATAACAAGTAAAACTAAAGTTTTATCAAAGACATTGGGCTTATTCATCATGTGTAGTCATGATGTGAAGCTACATTTCTTAATCTGTATCTGTACCCGGAGTAACAGTTTCACTGGAGCCACTATTCTGCACTCATGTTCACTCACAGAGGATTTTGCCTTACCTGTATATTCAGGCAAACATGAGTCAGCTTGCACATGATACCCTGCCATTATTGGTTTGCTTCTTTATTCATTGAGAGAGTTTGTGTACATTTGTCAAAGTCATTTAAATCATTGCTTAAATCATTCAGAAGTCATACTTATGTGCAAATACTTTGTAACATGTTGCATCCATTAAGTATTCATACTTCACAACATCACCTTAAGATTGTCAGAAAGCATTAGCAGATATTGGTCTAACTTTGTTGAGAGCTTAGGTGGTTTATCCAAAACCTCTGAAGGAATCAATATAATTTTCAGCAACATATCTCAAGAATATCTGTGGACTAGAAGCCTGAATTCAGTTTCTGCAGACCCCTTCTTGTCCCCAGCTGCTCCTTCCTTCTCTTTGGCATGCAAGTCTGTAGCCCTATTAACAGAGAGATGCATTACAAAAGTATGTTTCCAAATATGTTTCATTTGACATTTTGAGAAAATAAATGCTGTCATACAACCTCATAGGACAACGGTATGTTCAGACAAAGCATTTACACAAATGTTGCAACTTTCTTGAACACCTTTCTGCTTCGATTTGTAGATGCAGTGACAAATAGTGAAAAGTGGGAGCATCATTGGCAGATCAGGGGCAGAAGCTACGTTAGGGTGGCATGTAAGGTTGGCAGTTAAGGTGAAGCAGGCTATGCCAAGGGGTGAAATAAGTGGAATTAAATTAATATTTTCCTTGGGCAGGAGAAGCCTGAACATATAGATGTACCCTCTAGAATATAAGCTTTCAGCTGACACCTCACTTACAAAAATCCAGGCTTGGTGTAGAAGGACAAAGTAACCATGGATGAGCTAATGTCTGTATATGTGTAGGTGGAAGACAGAATCTGGAGACATCAGGAAGACCTGAGGGAAAGATCAGCTGCCATCTGTGGTGGTGGAAGGAAAGGGAGTAGAGACCTGCAAGGGGAAGGCAGTGCTGTCGGGGTGGAAGCCAGCAAAATGGTCTTTGCTGTGGCATTTTTAGTAAGCTGAGGCCATTTCTCAAAGCTGGGAGGAGACGGGAAAGGAGATGACGTGATGCTGTGAGGGCCTGGATGAGAGATTTAAAGCTTCATAAGGAAAATGCAGATTGTGGAGATATTTTACACAATGCTGTTACAAATCCGGATCATAATTTGTACTCTTTGTGAAATAAAACCAGAGAAAATGGAATCAGTTATTTTCAGAGACCACCAGAAGTAGTGATGGTATCCATGGTTGTATTTTATGGTTATGTGTATTCCCTGGTTACAGATACTGCTCAACAGCATGAACTCATTTCTACAAACCTCAAGCTTGTACTTTTGTACCCAATGGGTTTCTGCCATGGGGAAAATAAATTCTTCTTAATCACCACTGAGGCTTCTCCACCCCATTATTTTGGTTCACGTTGTTTATTTTTATTTATAGGCACTCATCAGCATAATGTACTGTTGCCTACAACAGCAGAATCTGTTGGATACTTTAGGATTGTTTTTTCTACTTGCCTATATGTCATTTTATATTCTTTTTCCATTTGCAAGAAGCTTGGCAAAGCATTACTGGTATGCTATCATAATTGTTTTCACTGAGAAAAGATAAGCTGTAGCATCAATAATTGATGAAAGAAATATCCATTTTACAGAATTTTAACAGGGTTGGAAAAACCTAAATGCATATGGACAGACACATAGCTATGCATACTTTTAACACATCACACAAAGCTTGCAAAGGACATAGTATCAGATGACTGTACAAACTTCAGAAGGCCATGGCAATAGTGTGTTTTCTCAACCCTTTTTAAACAGATGCTTCTAGGATGACATGTTCAACTGATGCACAGTTAATACTGCTAGTTCATGTGGCAGGTTAGAAAAATGTATTAATTGCAGGATGAATTATGGATTAATAAATAGTATACATAAATTATGAAAAAATGAAAATTATTCTGTATGCCAAGATTCACTGTCTATTTCTGACACGGAGAACTGAGTTCACTTGAACAGTTACACATGTGTTAACTGCTTGGAAATATGCAGTGCAGATAATTTATTTTATATTTGGACATTATTTTCCTTTCCCAAAAACAGACAGGAAAGTTGGAGCTGATCCCTACATCAGCTGTCTTCTCTGTCCTCCAGCATGCAGGACATGGACCATAAGGGAATGTGGTCCCCCACCACTGAAGCTACCAAATACAGACTAATACAGCATTGTTCAGGACTGCCCCTTAATGTCAGTCATGGGAACTGGAAGTTTTTCTGGATTGAAGGAGCTGTACCCAAGTGTGTGCTGCTATTAGTACTCAGGGAGACTAGAGAGTCTGGACTAGAGTTTAAGGACTCTAAATGTTCATAACCTTCCACTTATTTACTAAAATGGCATTGCATTGCTCACCTGTGCTCAGCACTGTGCTCACCTGTGTCTCTTGGATATGGAGGTGGAAGGGAAGAGTGTCACCTCTTTCCTCAGTTCAGCAGCTTTCTTCCATGTCTAAGTTCATTGCCTTTTAAGATCACCTACCCAAGTGGAAAAGCCCTGCAGTTAAGCATTGCCATGATTACAAAACCGTGCAAATGACTTTGGAAGGGAAAACTTAAGAGAGAAGTTGTAAATAAGGTCTGTGATTCCAAAATGCAAAGAGTTCAGCAGGTCAGAGCTAGTCTTGTGATTTTAGCAAACTTCACATGCAGGTAGTAGAGAGAGAACCTAACCCTTACCCTCTCCCCCCACTGCCAGCAACATAAGAGATTTCACTGAACTGCACTGTTCTTCAGAAAATGCCTGGTTTAGAGGGAGAGGAAAATGATTGGTTTTGCCAAATACAGTTTTGTACTGGATGTTGGTAGTATAACGATAGCCCTGTTTGTAAAAGTAGTTAAGTAGTTGACTAATTTTAAGCAGCTGAATATTACCATTTTTTTCTAAGATTATCACATGCTTAAAATGAATACATGCTTTCTTAAAATATGAGTGGGTTTGGAAATTTAAATACACCCACATTCTGCTGATAGATGTCAAGTCTTTTGAAAGAATTTCTATTTCTATTTTTTGCCCTCTAGGTGGACACCCATGGAAATATTCTGCTAACATCGCTTGAAATTCACAATGAAGTGGCAAGCAATGAGGTCACCACCAGCGTTACGGATGCCAGAAATTCAACAATATCCTTTGACAACTCAGGAATCCAGTACAGAAAACAAAGCTCACATCGCGAAAGCCTTGGAAGGCGTTCGTCAGAAAGAACAGGCTCCCACAGCAAGAGGGGCCATTTACGAAGAAGGTCTTCGCAACTGAAAATAAAAATCCCTGATCTAACAGATGTGAATGCCATTGACAGATGGTCAAGAATGGTGTTTCCATTCACATTTTCTCTTTTCAACTTAATTTACTGGCTATACTATGTTAACTGAGTGACTGAACTTTTTTAAAGGACTTCAATTATAACAAGTGAAGTACTACTTGCCTGCAGAGTTTATATATATATTTATATATAAAAAATATATATATATATGAACTTTTACTATGTAGACCGTACTCATGTATGTGTGAATACATATAGCAAAGAACTGTGTGTATATAAAAGCACACACTGCAAAGCAAAAGTATATGTATGCACACACACATGTGCACATTCGTTCTGAGGTTATGGACACTTTAACACAGAATGCACTTCAGAGGAACTTTTTAAATCAAAAGGCAGGTGTCGTCAAAACTACAAGCCTTGAGAAAGTAAGTGTTGTATATTATCACTACAAAACTTTGATTGTCATAGAAATTTTCAAACAGCTGTAATCGTGTATAAAGTCAGTATTTAGTAACATTGTTTGTAAATGCTGCCATACACACTAATCAAAAAGTGGTAGAGTTACACTGGTAAGTTTAAAATAAGTAATTTATATTACAGATCCATCGACTACAATTTCATCAAGCCAGATTTATTTTTCTTTACTAAAATTTCTTGGGTTTATATATGTCATAATATGTTTTTCCCCAGTCCTGAATGGGCATCATTTTTAATGATCTCTTGCTTTCTCTTCTGCAGTAAGCTAACTGATCATGGGAGTGTTGCGCTAGGTCTTTGGCGACATATACATGTTCATAATGTTTCAAACAAGCATTTTAAGTGTCCATCAACAGTGAAACGAATCTTTTGTAAGTACTGTAAATGTACAGCACATTTTCCTTCCCTTGGACTGGTTCCAGCTGCCATGTCATTTTGAAAGAAAACAGCACATTTTTAGTATAATTTAGCTGAGAATTCAACTACTGTCAATGTGTTCTACATCTGCTGTAGATGTAAAGATTGTTATTCCAGTGAAAGCATAGAAGATGTCTCAGGTTATTTGCTACAACATGAAACCACCTAGCTGTAGCCTTTTTTAAACATGCGTTCACATTATTTAACATTCTTATAACATTGTATGTTAATGTAAAATATATTTGCATAATATGCATATAAGTATATTTTCTCAATATTTTTCTTCCCTGTGCTTGCTATCGTGACCGCATGCTATGTCATATTTTTGTTTCTGTGATGTTACGACTTTTTATTCTCTAGAATTGAGCAAATAGAACACTTCCAATACTTTGATTCAGTAATGGAGCATTTTCATATTTTATTTATATACTTAAAGTATATACACGTACACTTATCAAGCTAGTGTGCTGCCATCACAGATCACAAGAGATAGCAAACAGTATGTTTTGTTTCAGCATCAGCTATGTTCAAACATATCCTTCATGCAAATGTGACCACTTTGGTATTCATTCCCTCACCAGAATTCCAACTTTTTTCACTCTAGTAGATTGTAGTCGTCAAGGTATGCCAATTTCAGATCTGTAAACTTAATTTGTTATTTATCAGAACTAAACCTTTCTAAAGAAAAGAAGATATATTTTTTGTAAAGTGTTTCTATCATGTACATTCACAAATAACAACAGATACAGTAGCGTAAATAGATCTAAAAAAAACATTAACCAGGCATGGCCCTGCCAGTTCTCTGCATGTAGAATTCCTCTGGATATTGATGGGGATTTTTGGAGGTAGAGAGCTTTGGATGCTAGTTAGAGATGTCTATGGGAGAAAAACGTGTGGATACGCATCTACCAAAAACACCAAAAAGGGATGAAACTGAAAAGGCTGCCTTGGCTCTGTAATGACCCGTGCTCTTGCTAGTACTTGACTTATCTGTGAGTAGAGCAATGATACTTGTGTCGCTGCCGTGTGCGGTCCGTTACTGTTCCCACCCCCGACTATTTGCAACTGAACTGTGAAACTTTGCTCTGGGCTGAAATTCAGCATAGAGGAACCTGGGTTGTGAGGTCTGTGCCGTCATCCCGTCCCCGGGGCTGCTCCTTGAACCGGAATGGGCTCGGGGCGGTTGCCTTGCAGCAAAAGCTGCAATGCGATCCCCAGCCGGTGGCGTTCACTGCAACCCCCAGCTGCCGGCGTGTGCAGGATCAGCACCGCAGTCCTGCTGCATCCTTGGCAGTGGTGCAAAGTGGCTGTAACTGCAGTTTTTAAGCACTCTGTCTGCAGGCAACTATACAGTATGAAGAGCCTCAAAGGAACCCCTTTAGCTGGAGCGGAAAAACTTGGTTTTGAAAAGCTCCTCAGTGTTAGCTCCCATTCGTAAACCGCGGTGTATTATGAGCTCTCTAATATCTCTTCAAACTGTGAAGAGAATATAGAGCACATTGTCATCGTTATAATCAAAGTAACTAAACAATTAACACCCTCCCAAAGTACATATTTAGTAGAATTGTTGAAAAGCCCTCCCAAGTTTTCATCCTGATATCAAAATATAATTAAACAAAAAAAATCTGATTTTAATAAAACTTAAAAATGGTAGGCTTTGCTTTAGAAAAATTGCCCTAACGCAATGATCTTTCAGCAAGTCTTTCAGTAAGTGCCCTAAACAACTACCCTGAAATATGGGATTCAACAAGATAGTGGTCCCACCCCCATGATTTAATGACAGTTCTCTCTTTTCTTCAAGCCCCAGCTCCTAGAAATCATGTGGTCAGGCAGGGATTTTTAACAAGAAGAGACTTTTTAGTTGTGATAGAAATGTGTACTCAAAGTCCCACAGAAAACTTTTCTCCTGTGGCTTGAGCCAGGATCTTCAAGTAGATGGAAAATTACTGTCTGGCCAGAGCAAAGAAGCAATGTGCATTTTCGGGGCCGTGAAGAGAACTGAATCTGTGAGGACTCTTCCTCTCTTACCCTTTGCACAACTGGAGGGCAGTGTGTTAATGCAGCCCCTTTCATGGAACCGTACTCCCCAACTTGCCTCTCATCGCAAAAAGCAGGCAGTTGCACGTTTCAGCTTTTTCACAAGATTTTGTATTCATCAGCCTAGTTGAGTTCCATAGGGCATAAGCAGCTTGAACCTTGAACAAATCCAAGTCTTGGTTTGACTTGAAAAAAGCCAGGAAATTCTCACTTAAGGTTAACACTTCATCTTTAACACGCATTTTTGTGCCTTTTTTTGCCAATTCCCTTCTTCCAGTCCCAGCACCACTTCTAGCATACAGACACACACACAACCATGTGTTAAGAACAGTGTTTGCCTTGACCTCCCATTTTCTGGCTCTTGTCCCTTTATGCTAGCTGCAGTGTATGATTTTAACTGTAGATGTCTTTAAGACTAAAAATGGCAATTTCAACCAAGTTGCACCAGAGTAACGTAGTTCATAGCTAATTAACTCCTTTCTAACTCAACACTATTATAAATACCATTTACACACCATTTGTTTGTGAAAGGCATTAAGAAAAAAAGAAAACTGGAACTATCTTATGTTATAGCCCAAAAAGGTCAATAAACAGTAGAAATATTATGGTGGTTTAACTCTAAGTTGATTGCATCCCATTGTAAAGATAAACTAAAACCCAGTCTTTTTTGCTTAAGGCACATCTATGTATTTTTGGTATTCTTCAGCCGTGAAAAAAAAAAAAAAGGAATAGTAAAATGGAATGATAAAGAGATGCTTTATGAAAATATTGATGAATGAATATTCATTTATTAAAAAGGTTTAAAAATTAATTGCTTACTTCTTTTTTCTGGGGATGGAGGGAGTATGATGACTCTATGTTGGGCTGAATTTTAATGTTTAATTACGTGTTAAATATCATGTAATAGTTAGTCTTACACAATTTTACAAAAATAAAACCCTCATGAATACACTTTCTTATCGACACACAAGTAACAAAAGGGATTCTTAAGCATTAAACTACTCTATTTCCTGGTGTTTTCTCCGGTAGAGTAAGGAAGAGAGAAAAACTACCTCCACTGACTTAGCAAGATTCTAAATGGCAAATGACTCTCTGCTCAAGCTGGAGCATGGCCTGTTAAGAGCAGAAAGTTTGTTCTCTGTTTTATATGAAAGCTCAATCTGCCCTGGAGGCTAAAGAGCTTTTGATATCAAAACAAGACAGTGGTATCATGTTTATTGGTTTCATTAATCAAGTCATAAATATTTCAAAACCAAACAAAAAAAAAATTTCCACATATGCTACTTGTATCATGAATGTTAATTTTGTTCATTACACTTTTTATGGCTAAGTATTAGTAAGTTATTTTAGAGGAGTCAGGATATGGACAGATTCCAAGAGGGGTTTTTAAAGTCATCTTAAAAGTAGCTTACGAACCCCTTCCCCCAGAACCAAGAAGTACCCTAAAGATTCAGAAAGCAGACTGTCCTTAAACCCAGTTGCCACGCTTTGCTTTCAGACAAACTGTCTGCCATGGTTTCAGCTGGGATGGAGTTAACTTTCTTGCTAGCAGCTGGTGTAGTGCTATGTTTTGGATTTGGGATGAGAATAGTGCTGGTAACACACTAATGTTTTTAGCTGTTGGTAGGCACTCAAGGTCTTTTCTTCTCCTCACACCACCCCACCAGCAAGTAGGCTGGGGGTGCACAAGAAGTTGGGAGGAGACACAGCCAGGACAGCTGACCCCAACTGACCAGAGGGATATTGGATATTCCATGCCATGTGACATCATATTCAGTATATAAAGCTGGGGGAAGAAGGAGGGGGACGTTCAGAGTGATGGTGTTCAAACTCCCAAGTAATTAGTATGTGTGAAGGAGCCCTGCTTTCCTGGGGATGGCTGCACACCTGCCTGCCCATGGGAAGTAGGGAATGAATTCCTTGTTTTGCTTTGCTTGCGTGTGAGACTTTTGCTCTACCCATTAAACCGTCTTTGTCTCAACCCACGAGTTTTTTCTCACTTTTACTCTTCTGATTCTCTCCCCCATCACACGGGGGGAGGAGTGAGCAACCAGCTGCGTGGTCCTAGTTGCTGACTGGGGTTAAACCGCAACAGTCACATGCTTGCTTAAATCTCATAGTAGTTAATGGCATACATCACAACGTCTAGGAGTAGATAAAATATTCAGCACCGCAGATGTAACTGCGAGATCTTTGAAATCAACAGAAAGGTTCCCTTTGATTTTGGCACGTTTCTGCTCACTTTTATCAACATTTCCTAGATCATTAGTAAGATCTAGTATCTATTTATTCCAGTCCAGCATGCATTGTATAATAGAAAAAATCAGTGGTGTACCAAACTTAGTTTTGTGATTGGGAATATCTGGTAAGACATGTATTTATTTGAGTATTTTGGACCCGATCTATGGCTAAACATTATCAATTAATGGCTTAAGTACTAGTCATTATATTAAAGGAGTTCAGGTTCTATTAGAAATGGTTGGCTGTTTTCCCCAAATAAATATGGTCCTTTTAGTATCAAGACTATTTCCGTAGATGTTGGTTTTATAGTCACGACTGCCTCAACAGCAAACACCACCTGCTAATAGAAATATGGCAGACAGTTGAAAACTAAACTAAAACCAGTGGGAATCCCAAGGCTTCTCTGAACTTTTTTTTAACAAAGACAGAATCTCTCATAAGTGCTTTCAAGCTCCTCCAAATACAGGATCTGAGATTTTCTAAAATTATTTCAGATTCTGGGTGTTTAATTTATGTGGTTCTTATAACTTGTGAGGGTTGACTTGTGAACTCACACATGTACCTTCAGATAATTAAACCCTTTGGCAGCTTACCCAACACAGAGCATCATTTGTCATACTTGAAAATGAAACGGATATGTAATAGTGCAAAAAGAACAGCTGCTGCCTCTAAAATCAACCAGAACTAAAATTGTTGCCTAATTAACTGAACTTTAGGTAATGCTTACGCAAGCACAATATTTATTTGGACAGTGTCCCTTACCTTTGCAATGTGCTATGCAGTATGCCTTTGTCCAAGCATTGCAGCCTAATTTAGATTAGCAGGTTTTCTTTTCCCCTGGAAACAGGGGAAAACTCAGAAAGTGGCCGCTCAGGCCAAGTTTGCCCTGCACTGGCTTACCTCAGCAAGGCACAGAGAGAGCACCTCCCTAGGTTTTCCCTAGACAGAGCTCCCCAAAGCCACTCAGACCCCTGCTCTGAATCCCTCTTTGGAGGCACTGATCTCTCTCCTTTTACTCCAGAGGGAGCCTTAGGCTAAACTCTGAATTATCCCCCAGTTTACCATCAGCAGTTGGCTTCTTTCAGATGTTATTTCTTCTGCTGCAAAAACCTGGAGTAAAGTAGCTATTATCCTAGCTGGCAGGAGGCACACCAGCAAACAGCATGTGTACTTGGGGCTATGATACATCATGGTAAACTTTAGGTTATTCGTTCTAAAGTTGTATTTAAATATATTTCAGTTTATGCTCTAGCCCTCAGGAGTTAGCATACTTGTCTCCAGGTGCTGATGCTTTTTGTATGAATGTACTTGGGAGTCTGGGAGAGAGCACAGGGAGTTTTCTAAAGATTTAAAATCCATTCAGCAATACTCTCCTGGGCATTTCCACCATCCTTCATCCATATCACAGGTCAGACATTACGTTAGCCCTGCACTAGGTTAACCACCTGTCTACAGGTGACCCAGAGCTCAGACCCGCAGATGTGTGCTGCCAAGTAATGTCTTGCTCAGCTGTACCATTAGATATTCTGCTTGTTAGAAAATGTCTCACAGATCAGATGCTATATTAGTTTAACAACTAACTGCTGCTTCACACTTTCTCCATCTAAAATGCCAGCACTGCCACTAGAGACCCCATTTTCTCATCCTTTGAAAATTACTAGAAAAATGGGAATTTGCATGCTGTCAGGTAATTAAGAACCTCTCTCTGTACACCCAGGCTCAAATTTTGCTGCAGGTTATACATTTAATCCACAGGGACAGAAGTAATTTGGTACAAAATTCTCCCTGCCTAGGGCTACTCTTAAGAGTTTGCAGTCCAAAACACCAGTAATGTAGGTACATGCAAAAGTATTTAAAATTGCTAGCAATGAAGTCTTTCCGCCTTTTTTCTTCCAGGGATATTTAACATGAAAAGCACAAACAGCTGCGGGACCAGGAACCAGCACACAGTAAATCTCCCAGTTCAGGCTGAGCTAGGCTGGAGTCAGGCACTTGTGCTCCTCTTGCTTTCAAAGGTCTTCTCAGCTGAGCAGCTGGAGAGTTTTGATGGAAATTCCCAGCTCAGCTGAGAACAGTCCTGGGACATGACCCAGAACACCCTTCAGACAAGTGTTCTACACACCTGCCTCTGATGTAAAGAGCTGACCAAAGCACTACATTTAGCCATATCTTAGATGGAGGGGAGCCTCCTGTCATGAAAAGGCTTTGGGTGCAAGCAGATATCTGTGAGCGCCTTCAAGGCATGGATTCTCCCTAAGCTCTGTATCCTGTTGCTTCTCCCGGACAACTGCACACTGGATGTGCTGCTTTGCCCTTTGGAGCTGTCTAATTCCCCCGCCACTGCAAAGGACACAGCAGCTGAATTTGTTCCTTCTCGCACGGGGCATTTATCTGAGGCACCCAGTTAGTCCTTCAGTCATTGTAGACCCTATTTATAACCAACAGAAACACATACTAACATCCTGAGGGCTATTTAAAGCCCACATCTGGGGTTCCAAGCCAACATTTTTAGTTTTAGTTCTTTGACTAGCTGAAAAAACAGCCCCCAGAGAAGCTTGTGAGGGATGACAGAGGGAACTGGGTGTGCAGCTGTGCTGCTGCATGGTGCTCTGCAGCCGAAGTTGCCATGCTTGAAGTTTACACGTGGCAGGGAGCACAAGAGAGGATTAAGGCTAGAGAAATAGAAATAATTCCTACACTTGTCTAGATTTATAATGTTTTAGACTAAACTATTTCAGTTGCAGATGATAGAAAACATCCTATGATGCAAGTGATCCCATATCATGGTCAACACTTTGTCCCACTTGTCTCCCCTTCCGTACCAGTGAGAGCAAGTGTGAGCTTACAACTTTGGCTGGAAACTCAGGACCATGTGGCTGTTGGGAACTAACTTCTGATTGGTAATTGGGATTGGAAAACTATGACATGACTTCATCTGCAAATGGGAACAATTTCAAGGTACCTTTTCCTGTGAACTTAATACTCCTGACTTCGCCTTATTCTAAGCTGGAAGTGTACAAAACTGCACATGGTGCAAAGTATTAATAGTGAAACAATCTAAAGGATACCCATAACCTGCTATTACTGCTTGGGCATTATCTAAAATGCTGCCAACAATTACATTTATTAGTTTATAATGACACTGAATAGGTATTCTGTATGGGCAGTTCTTATAGCATACTTCCATGTATCTCATTTACTTTGACAAGGCATTTTTTGGTGAAGCCAATGCTGGAATGATTTCCTAATGACCTCACTGATGTTGAATTTCTCTTGATCATAATTTCTTGCAGACCTGTTACATTCTGAATGCAGATGACAGTTTTGACATTCACAAAGACGTAGGTTTAATTATTATCTTGATTACTTGAGCTGGAAAGCCAGATGCCTAAATATCATGAAAGGTCGAGTAGAACAAATTCTGATAGTCGGTATCTTTCAGTGTTAGAAACGTTACTTGGATTGGAAGGTGACTTAAAAAATAATATCAAGTAAATGGAAAATCAAGGGCTTTTTTCTTTGCACAACTCTTTTCCTGCACGAGAGTTACTTAAACATTGTTTGAATAGGAATCCGGTCCTAAAAGATGTAGGAATTTGAGCTGCCATACCAAAGATGTGCAAATTACCTCAAATAAAAGAGAACAGAAAGGAGAGGTACCCAAGACACCAAGTTATATAAAGATCTGATAGTTTTTCCCAGTGTCCCATGGTAGGTAACACTTTATTGTTGAGAGACTCACATAAAGCACAGCAAGCTTCCTCTTTTATAGCAGAGAATTTGTCAATATCCTTTACTTTTATGTGCATGATTTATAAATCTATTTTCTAAAGCAATTTGAGGGTTATAAAATCATACCATTATTTAGTATACAGCTCCTCACGGATTCTGGTTTATCAACTGTTTGGTAAAGAGTTGAAGAAACATCTGCTAATCACTCATTAAACTAGAATAGATTCAAACAAATGACTGCTGTTAAGAGTCCTGATCCAAAGCCTATTATAGTCTACAGAAAACTCTCGGTAGTTTCAACAGGCTTTGCATACCACCTGAAGTTAATATTAGCCAGACTGATGGAAAAATTACATCTTAATTGATTACATAAAATTCGAGACATAAAAAAAATGCCAGAACTTAAGGCATCTATGGGAAAGATCAAAATACAGTCGAAGACTTAAACCTGAAATTGCAATAGCTGTAGGGCATAAAAATTTGTGTGATTTTAGTTTGATCAAGTACATTGCAACTGGTAAGTTGACAAATAAGCAGACTGCATTTTCATTTGTCCATAGATGTCCACAAACCCCGGACTTTCCCCGTAGGAGCGAAATGTCAAACCAAATAAATAACCTCCAAGCCAACCCAAAAAAATGGAAGCAGAGCACCTCTGGTAGGTCAGAAGGCTCTCCCCACCTCTGGAGGCAGGCCAATGTCCTACTGAAACACACACATATTCTCATTACTTTTTATTAAACACTTATATCATAATATTAATGGTTTTACTGTTATTTAATAGTAATAGAGACATATTACATGCTTTGTTGAAAAGGAAACTTTATCTAAGAGCAGACTGTGTTGAACCAGGTTACTGTAGCCAAAGATGCGAGACATTTTTGGCCAGAAAGTGCTTACAGGTGTAAAAAACCAAGAAGAGGGGCAGGATTTTTGTGCTGTTTCCTGCCCACTGACACCAGCTCAGCAGTCTGAGGGTGAATTATTACAGGTTTAAATGAGGACAGAGAAATCACAACAACTGCGAAGGATGAGACCCTCGAATGCAGGAAGGCAAGGGGAGCTACCGTCACGCTGCTGATAATGTAGCAATTTTGGGGGAATTTCTGTTTAAAATTTAAGTGGCCCGTTTGGAGTTCAGTGCTGTCTGGGATGTCAAATGAACTTGAAAGGCAAATTTAGGAGCTTCAGCTGTAATAAGAAAAATAGTTGATAACCACTAAAGCACCATCTTCATGGATATACACCTTTTTCCATTGTAAAGTGATTGTGAAACATGGAAGGTAAGAGCTTCAGGGGACTGACTGGATGAGGGTCTGATAGCTAGCTGTGGAAATATTCAGTGCACTCAGTCCCATTGTTAGCTGCTAGCTAACAAAAAGGCTGCCAGCAAATCCTGCACTCATTTCCATTTTCATTGGCTTTTTCGAGAGCGAGACCTGAACACTAGGAGCACCCTGCCTTGTCAAAGGCAGGCAATCCCGTCACTCACTCCTTTTCACACAGTGATCAGCCTCTACCTTTAAGTCCCAGAGATTGCCCCGGTGGCTCCAGCCGACAGAACGTTGCAGACTCTTGCCGCTCAGATGGTTGGAAAGCTCCCTGGGCTGAATGTACTTATGGCTGATTTTTTTCCCTCCTTTTTTTCTTTTGCCAAAAATTGCCCTTTAGCTCAAATAGTCCTTCTCCATCTGGCATTTACTCTTTTGATATATTTCTAGAGAGAAATCACATCTTTCTCAACCTTCCCTTTGCTGAACGAAAATAAGTTCAGCTATTTTTAGTCATATCGTGCTCCTCTCTCCCCTGACCACCAATGGGTCTTTCTCTCACCTGTTGCAGGAAAAAAAATAAAAATCATTTTTCTGGACCATAAATGACCAAAATGTTCCTACTGTCTTTATTCCACTGAGTCACATCCTCTCTTGAGTTTTTTAGACACACTGTCCTCATAACCATTGTCAGTCTCTTCCTCTGCCCAGTCCTTAGGGATTAGGGGAGGTGATTTGTTTGACAGGAGAGAAGGAAGCTGAAGACAAAGCTAAGAACAAAGGTCGTTTAATTCAGAGACCTGATCCATGAGCAGCAGTTGAACAATTAAATTGTCAGTGTCAGTCCTCTCTACACCAAATATCTGTTACTCCCCAAAGGTGTCATGGACTGACTGCTATGCCTGGGTTTGTGTGCATCAAAGCCCAGGACAAGCTCGAGGCACTTCTGTAAGGAAGGTACCGGTTTTGGTACTAAGGGCTGAGGAAGCTAAGGAAAAAAGGTGATATTTGTTTGCAGTCTCACTCAAATAGAGCAATACAAAAGTATACCTTTTTGCCAAAAAAATCCTCAAAGTCTCTGTCTTTGTCAACAAGACGTGGGGAAGATGAGGAAGAAAGCATCTGGCCTCAGGTCCCCTTCCTACGAGGGCATGTGCTCCTAGTTCTGGGGGAGTCAATGGATGTCCACCCCCAGAGACCTTCATCTACCCTTCATCTAAAGGATGAAGGAGCTAATGGGATGTCATCCCACCCTGTACATCAGGAAAAGCCTCTCTGTGGCTCTGGGGCTCCTCTACAGCAGATCCTAATGGTGCCTAAAAGATGTTCAGTAAAGGGTCAAGTGCAATACCAAGAACAATTTGTATTATTAAATATATATCTTGTTTGGACTCTAGTTCTTTTGGGTTTTCCAGTTATACTATATCAAGGATGAAAGCAACCTTGAAGGAGGCAAAAGTTGAGCGCTACACTAAACTTCATTCTCATCAGAGCTGTTAGTGGAGGACCAGAGGTTTGTTTATGGTTTTTCAAATAACAGAGTACTTGTCACAGCTGCAGTTGTGTGCTTTTTTAATCTAATTGGTGACTTGAAATGCAAATGACTAAAATTTCACAGACACATTTTAAAAATGCAAATTGCATGTGATGACAAAGTAATTTTCACATACCATTTTTCATTTCTTACGAGTAGCATTTTTTGTCTGGGGATATTCTTTTTAAAACTTCCTAGACAGTTAAAATGCCCAGATTAAACTATGGAGAAACATCCTCGTATTGACAGATACAAATATTTGTGATATTAGGGACATACTTTGCGCATATTGAAGAGCAAATACATTACAGATAAGCATGGTCTCTGCAACCTTAATTCCTATTGCTGTATATGAATCAATGCAGTAAGTTGCAGGTCCTTAGTTGCGTGCTTTTTCCTGCAGCATCAATATATCAGAATGGGCCAAAGTTTTAACAATTGTTTGGCTAAAAAGCCTAAATATTTGAAGGTGGTGGAGATGCTTGGACACTCAAAAACTTCAGTCAGAAGTCTGAAAATATAAGGTTGCTTTCAGGAGCTGGGAAAGGCTTTGTGACAGTGGGGTCTAGAATAGATGTGCAGTTTGGACTAGGGAGCTACTCCATGGCTGCCTGCAGCTGTTGGAGTGGATACAGCAATGCTGGTGGTCCCTCCCTTTCTATTTTTAAAGATCTTGGCCTTTAATGTTTGCACTAGAGTGTAGCTGTGTACTCGCTAGAAAAGTGGGATGAATCCCAGTTGATGGAACAAATTGCTCTTACTGAGAACAAACCCAATCAGTTATTAACATAACATGCCAGTAGGAGGCTTGCCAAAGTTGACTTAGGCCTCCAGGCGATAATGCTGTGCAAATAGCATTAGATCGCAACTAAAAGCCTGAAACTGAGGAACAGAAGCATTGCAGAGCAGATGTGTAGCAAGCAGAAAACTGAAAGAAGGAGGAGACGTAAGAAAAATCTGTAACAACATAGGAAGTTTGCAGCTTCTCTGCAAAAATACTCTGAAAAACAAGCTGGCACATCACTGGCACAATTTTTATGCGCGCATCCAGTTACACAAGAGGGACTAACTTCTTTTCAGAGATAGCTGCTCAGCAATTTCTCTAAAAATCAGATTACTGGTGTCTGTATTGGGTTGGGATATCCCATAATAGGCCTCCAAAACCACTTACTATCTTAGTTGAGATCATAAAAGAATCGCGAGAAATCATTTGCACACAAATCAAACTACAGCCTGGTTATTGGCAACTTAACATGGAGTTTTGCAGCCTCAAAATTTCTGTTCTCCTGATGGACAGGAATTGATTTTCAGAGAAATTTTGTCAGGTTTTATTCAGTGGGTTCTTTAATACACAGCAGTGCTTAGTCAGTGTATCTGGGATATTTTAAAGATATTTTTACGAGGCTTAAAGAAGGATTTAGCTTCTGATTGTTGAAATCTGATATCTGATATATACATACACATGCAGGCAGGAACACTTAAAGGGAGTTCCTGAGAAATACCTGCAGTGAGCTGCCTGTGATTTTTCACCAACTGGAGACAGCATGAGCTCTGAAACAGAAAGTGGAAAAACCATGACTCCACAGCCCTTCGCAGAGTCTCACAAATCTTTATAAGAGGCAGAGCTTATGAGCTTGGCGTGGCTTCCTTGTGGTTCTGAGAGGGAGACCCAAGCAAGTCTCTCTAGCGCCATACAGCTCTGTGCTGTGCCAGCACACAGCTTGGGTCACTGCTGGTTCAGGCATGTCTACACCATGCTCCATTGCATCATGTAAACATGCCCTTCCTGTCCCTTCTGTTACTCTCTGAATGGTGCAAATGTAGAGTATAATCAGTTGCATAAAGGCAGAGGTATAAATAACAACAACTGATTAGGAGAACATTGCAATTAATCACAAGAATGCAGGCTCGATGAACTCTGTTGTCATTTTTAATGAACCATACGTTATAATTAGAGATACCCAAGGGGAATTGTAAGCACTTGCCAGTGCAGAGATGTCGAGTACAAGAGTACTGCATCAAGAGCTTGTTCTCACACCATTTGTTAAGCTGTTCAAGGTTTCTTCATGAGCTGTGAGCTGTGTCTCAGTGATGGCTAGAACACTCAGTATGGAAGAAAAGAAAGTGAAAAAAGAAAGGAAGAAAAATAGGTCCAGACTAATCCTTTATATTTCTGTAGGGATGTATGTGGTTCCATAGGGTCTGCAAGAACTGTGAAAGTAATGCAGAAGAAGTCCCTCTGTTGCATCTAAACTACAAACACATCTCAAGGGTAGGATACCAGAGCGAACACCAGCAACATATTTCGCTTTAATATTACTCAACTAATACTGACATATCTGCTGCTACAGTAGGGGATATCAGAGTGAACAATTCTGCACACCCAACTCTGAAGAAAAGCAGTGTCTGCAGAACTTAGCTGTGTCTGACGGAGTCTGATACACACAACCTAAGATATTACTTATGGTCAGCTTTGATGATTTTTTGCGTGATTGCTTATGTGATCCATATACAAAGTTAGTTGGTTCTCCCAGAGATGGTTCCTGGTTTTGCTAACTTGATAACCCATCTATTCTGTGGACCATCCATCAATGTATACTTTTTCAGACAGCCTGTTCTTCTGTGGATCATTTTCCCAGATAATCTGCTTGTCTGTGGAACATCCACCAAATTATGTTTTACTTCAGGAGTGGATTAATAATATTTTAAGACACGGTAACTTCCTGGTATGTTTCCAAGTGTGATTCGGGACAGATTTAATATATTCTTGGTCACACATACATCCTTCCTTTAGAGTTCTGAAATTTTTCAGGGTCCCTGGGAATTAGACTTACAGAGCAATAGGAAAACAATATGTATGCTATTATGCTACATTGCTGTACTATATATGCACATACTTACTAAATACACAATATTAAAATGTGTACGTGTATTGTTTCACAAATGTGTATATATATATCTTTCTAACATCTTATTAATAAAATCTATCTAATTAGGGCAAAGTTATCAAACTTGTTTACCTACATTCATTTGATTGTTTTCAAGCTACTACAACTCAGATGGCATTTCTAGCAGATTTTAAATCCTATTTAAAAGACACCCTGACATTTTGAAGAGTAGGGGAGTACAGCTACCTCAGGAGCTCCCATGAGATAGCTGGTGGTTTGATTTGTTTAGTCAGACAATATCCATAAGTCTGTATATGTATACATATACAGTAGTGTTCAGAGGAAGCAGAAGATTGCTGAGAGCCTGAAATAAGAGCCTGACAGCATAGTTAAGTGCTTTTTTCCCCTTGGAGATTACAAGTTGCATGAAATGTGACACAAACTAGTGTGAGCTAGGAGGGAAATTCAAGAAGGCTGGAAAACAGAAAAACACCACTTTCAAGAGCCTTCCTGAATATTTATCTTGTTTGGGATACATCTGAGATCATCCTTAGGGTCAAAGACCCCTTTGCATCTAATTCAAGAAGTTAAACATGGTTAAGTGCTTTTTTCCCTCAGAGGTTCCCTTTCTTCAATTATGTATCTGAGAAGAGCCATCAGCCATCATCCAGAGATATTTTCTGTAAGCGGATGCAAGGAATAGGAACAGCATAGTAGTGAGCTTTTGTTTGTGATTGAAAGGCAAATAAAGATCATAGGTGCACACAGCACTACTTGAGAAGCATGATACAAAAAGCAACCTACCATTAATCTTCCTTCCTGAATTTTAAGTTCTTTAGGCACAGTCATCGTCAATTTGATGGACAGCCTGAACTGTTCAAATTTAAGCAAGAGGGTCGCAAAACTCCTGCCTTTACCTGTTGGCATCCAGGCATATTCTAACCTGTAATTAGACAGAAATCAAGTCTAAAACAGGAAAAGGAGGAAGATGGGATGTGCCACAATGAGAAAGGTCATACAAGTAGTTCTCTTGGTCACAGGCAGTCATCATGCCTATCCACACAGTGTCAGGAGATACTGCCTGGCTATACTGGAGAATGATTTTGGAGTGGGCTTCCAACCCAAGCACAAGTTGTGCTAATGAAACAGAACCAGCAGCAGGGTGACTGAATGGATGATGGAAACGAGGTTTTTTTACAGAAAGAGACAGATGTTGCTTAAAATGGTGATCACTGCTTCACATTTGGCTAAATTTTGGGCTCTTAAATGCCTACTTTTAGATCAAGGGGAAGATAAAGGAGACATTTCACAGAATCACAGAATCACATGGGGTTGGAAGGGACCTCTGGAGATCATCTAGTCCAACGCCCCTGCCAAAGCAGGTCCACCTAGAGGAGGTTGCACAGGAAATTCTCCAGGCGGGTTTTGAATGTCTCCAGAGACGGAGACTCCACCACCTCCCTGGGCAGACCATTCCAGGGCTCTGCCACCCTCAAAGTAAAGAAGTTCCTCCGTATGTTTAATACCATTTGAAACCAGTGAGGCAAAAGAGCGGGTTTTTTGCCATTTCCAGTTAATGACATTTTACAAAGACATTGCACAGAATTTTCCTTCTGTGTATGACTCTTTCCCTTTCACACACATGCTTGTCTTACATAACTTGAAAATTATAAACCTCCTAACGTGGAAGAACCCAACAATACCATGGGAATGGTATGAATCTGCTCCCACCCAGCTGAAGCGAGTGTTGCTGTTGCTATTGTTGTTTTCTGTTTTCTTTCCCCAAAGTGTTCTTCATCTGTGGTGACCCTGGAGAGGACACATGCAAAGATGTATAGACCCTTAGGGCCAAGAGACAAATGACCATATGGCTGCATTTTGTAACTAGATATTAAAATTGCTGGTTCAGAAAATCACTAGCTTCCACAGCTTCTGCACAGTTACAGAAGAGTGTGTGACAACATTAGGAAGCAATGCCCAAAGACTTCACTGAGAAAATGCTGTCTTCATGTCAGCACAGCACCACTGACTTCATTGGACTTGCTGTGGATTCACATCCCTATAAATCAGAGAAAAATTATACTTAGTGGGGCAAGAATATAGTAGTAAAAAATAAAAACAGCAAACAAAAAACAGATGACAAATCACAGAGGAGAACAAAAGGTTCTTCATTGATGTAAGAAAAACAGCTGTTGTCCAGGTTATCCTGAAAGTACAGATGGTCTGAGTTTCCTCTTCATCCAGATTAAACAAATTAGAGAAAAAAATGAATCCACTGCAAAAATAGCAGTGTGAATTCCGTGTCCCCTTTTTCCAACATATTACAAATTGCCGCACTGTGTTATGCTTTTGTTACACTGCTACAAAAGAAAGCAATGATTCTGGTTTGTGATCAGAGCAGTTAGATTGGACATTTGATGTCCTTATTCCAAGTCCTCCTTAGTCCAAGGAGACTCCAGACATTGGTTAGGGCTGAGGTTGGGCCACTCATGAAGCAAGTATCAATGCAGAACCTTTGTGCTTTTGGTCATTTGTCCTTCTGGAATAAATAACTTTGTTCCACAACAAAACCAGTGCCCAAATAAGAGGCTGCATGAGAATTCCCTAATGAGGGTCTTCTGCTCTCTATGGAGTGGGGCAGTGATTTAGTTGCTCTCTTAGAGTACCAATGATCACCATTCTTTATTTTCTTGCTATTGCTCTTACTGACAGGAGGGAAGGTGATTTATTTATTTATTTATTTTGCCCTTCGGCAATCTGAAGAATGGATACTGGACTGCCACTGGTCACCCCAAATTTGAAAAACATAATGTGTCCCTCTCAGTTTCAGTTCACGTGATGCCTCTCACCACAGACTCACAGATTTTTTCTAAAAAACTGTTTTGAGAGAGAAAACCTTGTTCTGAGTGATACCTGCAGTAGGTGGCAGGCCCAAACAAAAATGAATCAAGTCCCAAAAAGTGTATGAATAAAAAGTAGATGTTTTTGTGACCCTCTAGCATCATGAGGAAGAGACAAGGACCTCCAGGAGGGACTGTCTCAGTATCTGAGACAGGGAGGAAGGGGTTGCTTCTCTGCCTTTATCAACTCACAGAGGAGCTTAGGTAAATAGCTTAGAGCAGATCACTAACTTCTAACTGGAGAGAAGTTAAGTCTGGAGGTGAGTCTAACTCACCTTCCTCACATTGTCCCAGTGCTTGACACACAGTGGGAAAATGGCCAGAAAACAGCAGAGCTGTGCCTCATCTTCAGGCACGAGAAGTTTCCTGTAAATATATTTCCAACAATCCTTTAAAAAATGGATTTTCAATTATTTCACAGAATCAGCAAGTAACATACTGCCTCTGAGATCAAGACAGAGGCTGAGTGTGTGCTTGGTTGATCCAGGGTTACCAGAGCTGACAGGAGATACTTAAGATCCCATTGGGACTGAAGACTTTTTATAACCAAAGTACTTGCCAAGATAGTTTCTCCTCTGATACTTCCTACTCTCCTTGGAGAAGAGGAGGGGAGAAGGCAAGGTTCAACCAAGTATTTTTTTGACTCTAGGTGCTCACACTGTTTTACTCAGCACTGTATCTAATCTGCAGAGGTAGACTTCCTCTCAAATAACAATTTACAGTACCTTTGTGATTCTTCTCCTTTTATTTGCCTCCCAGACATACCTTGCCTACTTTGTTTTCTTCATAGGAGGAACAAAACAGAGTTTCTTCAGACTCAGAAACCTATTTATAACTCTGAAGGTCACTTCAGGAATCCACTGATTAAAGATGATCTATCAGTTTCATAAACACACTCCAGTCCCATCTGTATCTATAGCATATCTGTGCCTTCAGTGATAGATGGAAATTCAGTAATTATTTATCTAATAAGTTGTGAGGCCATAAAGGCTAGAATACATCTTACTGCACAGGAGACAAAAGATTTTATTGAATAAAAACAAGTGCAAAATTTGACTGTGTGCAATATTAAAAACGTAAAGAAGCCATTTGTCTTTTCTTCATGGAGAACGATTTTGTGTGCTATGCAGGCATTAATAATGCATACTGGAAGAGTTTGCTATATTTGTTTGAAGTGAAGCTAGCACTGTGCCTAATGGAACACCAATTAGGGTTCCTAGAAGTCAAAATGCTGTGGAAATAGATAGATGAGTTACCCAGCTACCAAAAGAACCCAAAGCCAAACAAAACCCAAACCCAAAACATTAGCACATTTATGCATTGCTGATATTGAACAATACAAACAGCAGAAGGTGAAAGCAATGCTTTTTGAGAAAATCTTCTATGCCCTCTTTCTGCATATGCATGTTTTTAACATAGGTACACATATGCCACTCACGTATAACCTATGCAAACCAGTAAACCGGGTGCCATTTATAGTTCACTTGAGGAAGCTGATGGAACAATGTTTCATTTTACCTATCCACATAAGCTTACATACATAGACACAAAAACTGTGTATATAGACTTTGTAGAGGTTAAATTCAAACATATGAAAGACTGAGCAATAAACACCCAGTTAAAGCAAAATCTATAAACTGTTTAAAGGGTAGTAATGCTCCCAACTCTTACTGTAAAAATAGATGTCATTATGCAGCTCAGTGTATACTACCTCTCATTAACTTCAGCACTGGCTTACATGGAACTCGTGAAGCTAAAATAACACTACTATCGTTGCCAAAAAAAGCACTCATGAGCTGGGAAAACTCAAAATTTGCTTGTGTAATTTGAATGTAACACCTCTGCTCTACTGCGTATGCCTTATGAGAGAGTTCTTACGTGTTCAGACACTACTGTTCCAGATGACGCTGGCAATATTTATTATACATATCATCAAAGACTGATTTGCACTTGCTTCTGACACTTCTTATCTTTGAGATCATTAAGTCTGCAAACAGCATTATTTTGACTTTTTTTTTTTACAGTAGTTTTGCATACAGTCTTCATAGCTTTCTAAAAGACAGAAATAGAAGAGAAATCCAAGGCTTCTTTAGGTACCATCCTATTGACACAGGTTTGGGCAATCCACAGGGTTGGCACTTTTAGTTGTCTTGCCTGGGGCTGGCACAGGTCCTGACAGCAGCAAGGGTGCTGGGTCCCCACCTGCAGGGACCTCCACCAGACCCAGTACAGCATGCACTCTGTTGTTGCATTTCACAGCATTTCATCTCCACCTCCTCTTCCCCATTCCTGCAGCAGCCACAGTCCATTCAGTAACCACATTGTCAAAATGGTCTCCATTTCTGTGAGCTCCCCATTCCTCTTCCCACTTCCTCACCCTGAGACACCTTGTCTCCTGCTCTGGGCTGTTGGTTTTCTCTACCCCGACCTTCCTCCTAGCTCTGGGGGATACTTCCAGGCTTCAGACCTTCAAATTCCTCATCAGTCTTAATAACCATGACTGACTTTAACTGAGTTTATATATGCACCTGGAGGGCTCCAGGACTTGTGCTTTCTGAAGGGCAAGGGGTCAAGGGGTCACCCCACGACAAGGGGTCACAAAAACAGGGGGTATAATTTTTCCTCAGAAATCAAACTCAAAAATAATGCGATAAAGTCACGAGAGTTGGCAGCTTTGAGTACTATACATTGCTGACAGCCTCTGAAAGTCACTAATGCTCAGTAAAATACTGAGTATTACAATAATACTCAGTAAAACAGACCACTGAAGAATTTTGTGAGCTGGTAAATACACTTCCCCTCCATCAGAAGAAATAAATCTCATTGCAGACCGGACTACAAGACTTTGCCTCACACCTCACTCAACCCTTGGCCTGAGTTTTAGAGACCATCTAATCAGTCAGCTGAGACAAAGAAGAAAGGAAATGCTTTAAGAAGAAGAGAAAAGCTACAGTAACTCTAGAGATCTCAGCATGATGTAAGGAAGGGCTCACATTTGATTTCCTGTTTCCAGTGTTTACAAAACCTTAGAGGAGTCTGTTTTGCCTCCAGCAGTTATTTGTCCAGGTGATGCAGACCCGAGCTCTTGTTCCTTTGAAGCATGGGAAGTCTTAAAAAAATGGAGCTATAACTCCTTATTCCATTGCTTGTTTCTCCATTACTTTCTGAGGAAGAAATGAGTTTCCAGTTTAATTTATGACAGGGGTGAATAATGAAAAAATTAGGAGAACAGGAAATAACATTGTGTCATTTCAGAAGGATCTGTGGATGAAACAGAACAGGGCTTTTGGAATTCCCTTGTTTCTTTCTTTAATAAAGTCTGTTGTGGTGCCCTGCTGATGTGCACCTGTTGAAGTACTACCCTGTCGGTGGTGGTGGTTGAGAGGGACTCACAGGAGAACAGGAATTTGAAGAAGGAGAAGGCAAAGAAGTGAATAAATGAGGCTGACACCAGTAGGTGTTCAGAGAAGAGCTGAGCCATAAAATCACGACTCTTGGTGCAAACTGATGAGCCAGGGAGACATATGCAAAAGTGACATGGAGGTCATGTTAAATCTGAGCAAATATACTGGGGCTATCACCTCCTGCTAGCACTCTCTGGCCCAAGGAGGAACTGTCCTACTGTAGTGTGTTAAAGGCAGACGGTTTGGAGAAAGATAATCTGGGCTCCTCAGTGTGTCACTGTGGCTGTGATGTACAATGGTTAAGGAATTATTTTTGGTTTTTTCTCAAATATTTGTCTTCTTCTCAAACATGATAGTTTGGTTTGGTTTGTTTGGTTGGTTGATTTGTTTTGTGGAGGGAAGGTCAGTCTTCTCAGCTTCTTTTCTGCTGTCTTCTCATGTCATTGAGATCATCATACTGATTTCAGCTTCAAGTCACAACAAATGTAGCCTTCAACTTCTGTCATTTTGATGTATGGCTTTTCAGGGAGGGTCAATTTAAGATATTCCAAGGACTTTGAGGAAATTAATGCTCAAATTCTACAGCTTCAGCAGAAGCCTAATGCAACTCCATATTGCAGCCACCCTGTTGGTAACCTGCATACATTGGAAGAGTTTGTTTCAAGACTTTCCTCTTCCATGCTACACCATTCAGCGCACTTGTATTTAGTCCAAAATGCTTTCTGTTAGTACAAAATACAGCTAATCTTTTACAGTTTGTGATGTACCTCACTTGGTGATGCCTTATCAGGATTACCATAGAGGATAGGTTTCCAATGAACGCCCAGAAATGGATGATCAATCTGAAGTATCAGTCTCAGTCCTCAGCAGGAAACACCTGGTGATCCTGGGACCCAGAACTATGTAATGTGGTCTCATCTGAAACCTGGTTAATAAGCTTGATGTCCCTATGAGCTGGAGGCTTGCACTTAACAATGACTGGGACAGGCAGCTAGAAGTGAATTGAAGCAAAGCACGGTCTGACCCTAAAGGGCGCTATTAAGTATTTTGGTTTGACTCCATGAACATCAGAATGACAGGATGAAATATTTTAATTAACCTACCTTTTGGCTTTGCAAGCTTGGGCCAAACTTTTTCTCTCATTTAGAAGAAAGCTTGCTCTCCATCCTTACTCTTCCACCAGATGTCTCTCCCCTGGCCTTTCTGAGGCTAAAGTAACTTTAGCAAAGGTAGAAAAATCTACCTTGGCAAACAACTTGCACTGCTAAAAATAATCTCCCCTATGCACTGAGCAGGTGGGGCAAAGGCTATTCAGAATGTGTACGTATTGATCCTATCATTCACGTGCCAGAAGTAATTGCTCCCTCTGAGCATGTTTATAGATCTATACTAACTCCTGGTTTCCTTTCAGCATGTCAGGAGTGAACAAAATCTTTCATAAATCTGTATGGTTTCTGGAGCACATAGAGAGCCACAGAGGTTTCTGTGGCTGGTCTGGCAGAAGCCGACTGCCTGGGACAGACTCTTCTGATGACCATTGCTACCATGAACCTTCACAAGCAGCTGAGCAGGTACCCTGTGGATGTGCCTCTCTAAGGGCTCACAGGACCAATGACATGCTAAGAATGACGGTTTGCACTGCAGAGTTCCTTTCAAGGAAGTTCTTGCCCCCTGTGTTTTTTCTTCAGGGAAATGTGATCCTAACCTCTCTCTCAGTTGTGCTCCAGGTTCAACTATGGTTTCCTGTTAGATTTAGTAACATTTGGAAATCTGAAAAAGGATTTTATTTTTTTTTTTTCCAAAATCTGCAGAGAGTTTACCATGAAACGAACTTTATTCTCATCCTGGCTGACTTCCGTGAAAGATGAAAAGTGTCCTGGTCTCTCCATTCCCCACATTGGACTGAAGCACACTTTTCTGACATTTCTTACTGTGGCTGGCAAAATCAGTCCATGACCTGTTCCAATTAACTAGTAGCATTATAGTATGCAAAGAGCCAGCCACGCTCAGAAATGCAATGTGAAGTGTCATTTCTCAGTGCTTTTGTCTCTACAATTTCCTTCATTCCTTCTCTGCCCTCTTTACAAGCTTGAGCCCCCCAGGCTTGCTACTGGAAGAAATGTGTGGCAATTAGCCTCAAATCCCAGCTCACTCTGGCTATGTTTGTAGAGGTAGATAAAAGCTGGACGAAGACTGACTCCTGGTACCATAACCAAATGGGACGTTTATAGTCCACTTACAGAAAACTTAATTTGAAGACAACCAATTTGAGCAGGTCAAAACAGGGTTAGAGCATGAGCTAATACTTTAAAAAAAAAGCTTCAGAAAATTTAATTCAATTTAATCTATCCTCCCTGTTCGCATGTTCATGTACCCATGACCAAAGAATTCTGTGTTGTTTTGGCATTATGATAAGTTTTCCTACCCTTACTCTCCTCCTTTGGCAAAACACCTAGCTCTCTTGGGTAATGCAAGACACTTATCCCATCTCCCTTAATGTGTTTAAAGCCAAAGTAGCAAAGCCTCTTGTGAACCAACTAAAACATGTCCCTTGGCATGTTTGTTCTAACTCACTAGATCAGCCTTTCTCAATAGGGAACACGGGGCATGGTACCTTACATGTTGATGTGACAGGTAGCAATTAGACAACACTAGGACAACTGCCAGAAATGCTGCCTGCAACTGTGTGACCACTGAGGATACACATTGTTTAATCAGTAATCACAAAGCAGAGGCACCTTGAACATTTAATATCTTCATAGGTATCTCCTTCCTGCCAGATATGCTTATATATTGTGATCTAACTTCAAGTGTCAACTGAACTCCTGGGAGAGGTTTTGCTGCAACTTATAAGGTAGGACTGAGAATAAAGAATTTACTCACCAGCTGCTTGTAATTGTTTTTGAAACACAAAACATTAATTGTTGAATTCATAGCTGCCGTGGCTGCCTGGGAGCGCTGACCAGTGGGGAACCACAAGAGGTAAGGAGATGACAGGTGGCACTTTGGTTCAGTTGCAGCTGGTGCACTTTCTGCCTTTGCTTTTAACATGCTGTCTGTAGGAAAGCCAAAAGCCAGGAATGCACAAAATAAAACAGGAGAGGCAGCAAGAGAGCCCGGTTTAGGGGCAGGTAACCCAAGAAATTACTTACCATCAGGTCTGTTGGGGAACTAGTTAATATTCAAGCAGCTCTAATCTTTGAGTGTGGGAGAAGGACAGAGCCGTTTGCACTTTAGTCTATGCCTGAGGCTCCATAAGTGTAGCATAAATGTAAGTGAAGGGGTCAAAGTATTAACTGAGAAATTAGAGGGGAGAGATTTAGAGGGCTTTCCACCATTGCTTTTTCCAGAACCAAAGAGATTCTGACACTTGTTCAAAAAGAAAGACTTGCTGACCTCAAGCCCAGCAAAACTTCCCCCTACCAGAAGACCAGTGATAAAGAATTCCTCCCTCAAGAAATACAGCCTTGATGTGACGAATTAGTATCAAAATACCTACTAAACAGCTTTCAGTAAGGGAGGGGGTTTTGATAAAATTTTGTATGAAGGATTAGATCAGATGAATTATTGCCAAAAATTGAGGAAAAATGGAAGGGCCAAATGATGTCATGCTTCTATCTCTTACCATAAATTATCATTCTCTGTTTTCCTGTTTCGGCACGCTAACAGTGTGATAGGGATGAAGGTGGCTGTACTGACAGAAGGCTTACAGGAACAGACAGGTGGAGAAAAGGACTGAAAATGTAGAAAGAGGCTGAAGCATGTAGTAGCTCAGGTGTACATGTCATCACTGAAGGTGCTCAGATATCTCTCACTTTCAATCACAGTGTGACTACAATCCAGAGCAGCTTCTAATATGTCAAGGGTGTTCATATGAAGTACATGGTCAGGAGAAAATCTCGTGACATGCTGTGTATGTATGTGTGCCAAGTACCTAACTGCACTTTGAAGCCAGTTAGTAAACACCTAAAGCAGTGAGGCAGAATATACATTTTATGCAAAGGACGAAGGGCTGGGAGATCCGGGAGCCTAGCAGCTGCCCACTTAGTTTGTAATGGTAATTGCTTGGCCAGCCATCTGCCAAATGTTGTGCTGTCTTGCTGCTCACTGCGGTGTCTAAACAAAGCAAATGTGAGTGGCAGTTCTGGTGCTGTGTTTGTGCTGGGGAATTTAGGCAGACACTGAAGGAGAGGACAAAGTTTTGGCCTAGAAAACCACTGAATTGGAGTGCAGAATGGATATCCATGTACAGCAGCATGTGCTGTCCTGAGAAGGAGACAGCATGGGGACTGGAACTGGCTTGCTCACAAACATCAAAAAGACACTATCAACAGAGACAGAGCATAAATATAGAAGGATAAGGAGCCATTATGGCTCAAACCAAAGTCCAACAAGCCCAGGATGTTTACTCCACAGGTATTCAAGAGCAGAAGAACAGGGCATGCAGATGGATATAGAAGAGTCTCCCAGCTTTGACAACCTGAGAAGCGGGAGCACCCTGAGCAAGAAGTGGTGCCTGTGTATGCAACAGACCTTAAGGACTTTTCCATCACTAAATTTTCCAGCTGCTTTTGGGATTAAAGTAATCTTCGAGGATTTAGGGATGTGTTCAGTCTTCCCGGTATTTATTTTTCCAGTATGGTTGTGCTTAACCTGCTTGGAGCACAACTGAAATACCATGGTGGTATGGTCTTTGTGACTATTTCAGGCTGCGTTAAAACTATTACCACATTTGAAGTGGTTGAACTTTGAGTATCAGAACATCCTGAAGCAGTGCATGTTTGGATTTATTTATAACTCATGGAAATTGGTACTATGATAAATGTGTGACTGCAGGAAAGAGCTGAGGTAGGCAGAGGTATTTTCTATATCTATTTCCCAAAAAAAGTCTTGTATATCTCTTTGTACATGATTAATTGTGGTTGCCTGAGCTCTTACAGAAGACCTATAGCTGAAGAACTGTGAGGTTATTATATATCCATTTAATTCTACCTCAGAACCCTACACGTCCATAGAAAGTACCACACAACTTATCTGAAGCTCCACAAGCCTAGATTTCTTGTGGCTTTGCTTAGTCTCTGGTGAGTATAAATTTGAAACTTTAATAAAAATAAGTGTGTTTGAGCAGTTTGGGAGAACAGAGAAACAGGAGTAAATAAAGCATGGTATTTATGGCTTTACAGAGCACTGGAACAGTCTCTTTATTTTATAGTCCAAATAGGAACTCGTTCTGCCTCAGTTGTGCTAAGGACCAGAAGGCTAATTTGCAAGTCAAATGTGTCTTTGTTCCACTGATGAGTGCTATCTTCCCAAGCCAGTATGATGCTCCCCATTGTCACTGTATTTGCCTAGAATAACTGTGAGTCCTTTTCATGAGTTTCCTGGCTGCAAGATAATGTGTAATATTTATGGTCACAAAGTAAACCTGGTGGTTTTCTGATGTCTGGTCCCCTACGCTCTCCCTGGTGAGACCGACTCTGCTTGTGTGTCTCAGAGACCTACTTGCACTCTTGTTGATATATAGTTGATATAGTTGTTTCCAGACATTTTCCCTTTCCTCCTGCCCTTTTTCAGTCTCTCATCGGGAACTAGAATCTTGCTTTTCCTGACTTTGCAATGATCTGCTCCAAGGTTTCCCCAGATAGAAAGCAATATCTTTAACGTGACAGCCAGGCACAGAGGTTCTGTGGAAGCAGACGTTGTGGAAATACATCCAAGCCAGCACTGAGCAGCTGCTTTTACTGATAACTTACATTGTTGTGCTTCCACTCAACACCAGAACAAGACCCTTCCTACACACAATATGAAAACTCCTCCCCATGTGTCCCATTCCCCCCTCGCCAAGGAAATAGGTTACTGGGTTGTGAAATGTGCTTTTAGTTAGTTTTGGCCCACAGTTTTCATCACATGACAACATTTCAGTCAGCTACAAGAAGGCAGGAATTTACTTACTAATTTACTTACAGACATTAATCTTCTTCATGTCTGTTATCCTGGAGGAAAACTGGAGCAGTGTGTTAACAGAAAAGCCCCAAGTCTCTCTCTGTCTCTCAATAAAATTTGTCAGTCAACTCAGAGCATAATAAATCTGAGATGTGCAGTGATAAATGGAGTCCAGATAGTACATGGGGGCAAATGCAGGTTTGTGTGGCTAATCAGTTAAACTCCTCTCTCTTTCTGTGGTGATGTGATAGCTTCTCTTTGTCAAAGGAAGTCCAAACACCATACAGCATCGATGCTTCTCTTTTGTGGGGGCAGGCTGCAGTTCCGATGAAGATGCAGCAGTACAGATATATGATGGTAAGTGTTAAATTTCTTTATAGTCATGCTTGTTTAATTTTCCTGTTCATAATGAATAGTACAACTAAATCCAATATCTGATGCTCTTGAGATAAATTGTTTTGCTCATGGACGAAATAGTATTGTGAACTACTCCCAGGAAAACTTTCAAAATGTGTTTACTGACCAGCTTTGCTGGAACATGGCTTGAAGACACATGGTTTAAACTAAGGGTAATTCAAAGAGAATGCAAAAGCAGATGGAATTGTCCTCTTCTGGGAAATTAAAAATAGATGTTTTGCCTACTCCTAAAATATTTCAGGTAGAATTAAACTGTACCACATAGTAATAAACTCCATACATAGTGTTGGTTGGCTTAAGAGAATGGTGTTTGCTAAAATGATGATTTTATTATGAAAAATATTTTTGGATGAGTTGCTAATTTGTACAGATGTTGTGTAACAATGCACATGTTTTGAAGGTAAGACCGCATTATATATGTTCCAAATAGGCTGAACTTACCCTGGCAATATCACAATCAGGAGAGTTCACTGAATTAAGCTTGTAGATACTGTTAGATTCTAAATTTAAGTTGGGAAAAGTTAATACAAAAATGTAAAACAAACTTTTTGTAATGAAAGCCACTTGTGAAACAAGTTTTTTACTTCTAAGAGGATGAGCTAAAAGTCACTGTGATAAACAGAATATGTGGTCCTTATAAAATCCAAATGGTCTTTATTATCTCTACATCATTAACATCTACATAATTTTCACTCTCATAGGCTATTTCCTAAGCACCGTGGGCTCCCATTTTCTGATCAGTGAAGCTGGCTGCATTCAGTGAAATAGCATCATACTCACACTTGGGTTAAATTCTGCTCAGGTGATGAATAAAATGTTGTAGGCTGCTATTGTACTGGTTCCCCAGAGAACACTCATGGGAAAGCCAGCATCTAATTCACCACTAAACTTATTGCAGCAGCTTTTACTAGTTAGAAGAAGAAACACAATTAACTTGCTAGTTTTAACTTTTAGTTTTGAGGTTTTTGGAAGTCCAATACTGCCCTCCCCAATTTATTAACGTAAGAGATGATTGAAACAGATAAGACCGTTGTCGTCCTGGCTTTTGATATCATTGCTCCAACATCACTGTGCCCCTTGATGCAGTCCTACAGTATGTTTCAGCCATCTGCATGTAGACATCAATCCATTGTGGGTTATGGTTGCAACTAGGCAGGGGTGGGGTGGGAGAAGGGATTTAGTGTCATGTATATTTTAATTTCTGTTCTTGCTTAAACTGATGGCAGGATCTTTATTTGCCCCCAGAGTCCGCTCACCAGCCAGAGTTTATTTATGGAATTACAGTATTGTAGGGAACAGTGTAGCAATGTCCTACATAACCAGGGGAACTCTGTAAAATTGTCTGGATAGGGTGTGATTGACGTGACCTCAGAAAGTCTGCTTAAGCTACGTGGGTAGTAAAAAGGCAACCTAAGTGATCAACCCAGCTGCTGGCTTGGTGAGTCTTGCAAGATAAACTTGTCCACAAGCTTTTCTCTCAGATATCTTACAGAGACTCCAGTTAAGTTATTGGGAGGTGGAAAAGACCCGAGCCAGCATTTTATTTCATTCAACTCTCACTCTGTTTGAATAGTTGCAAACAGTCTCTAATCCCTCTTATATGTTGGACTCACCAATAAAGCCAGAACCAGGCTCCATCTAGCTATTAGTAGCTGCAAAGGCAGGGCTGAAGTCATCTCGCTGATGTCCACAGATCACTATCCCATTGAGCAGAACTTCTGGCTCACAGAAAACATTACAGCAGTTTCTGGGAGGTCCAGTTCCATTGGAAGGGCTGTAGACAGTGTAGGAGGAGATGAATGGGGGTCACAGCATCGAATATGGATGCAACTGTGCTGAAAACATTTTTTTTGGGTGTCCTTGGACTAGCGCAAATTGCAGGCATTTTTTAACACAAGCAGATCCCTATGTTATTGTATTCTAAATGTCACTATATTGAAAATGCAATATTTCACAGCCTTACAAATATTGTTTCAGAAAGACAAAGGCAGCTTGTGAATCACCAAACTTTATTTGCAAGCTGGTCATGGTTTTCATGTAAATGGCATTCGCTTAGCATTTGTCAGTTTGGTTAAAGCTGAGATAAAATTGTCTTGCCAAGCTTTCTCAGCATGCCGTCTCCCCACTTACCTCACTTGTCTGCCTTCTGCTTCCCTTTATCACAGCACCTGATTCACTGCGCAAACTGGATGGGAGATGACAGAGCCTCAGCCATAAGCTTGCCTGGCTGAAGTGACATTTCTTGTGAATGACTGTAATGCGTGTGGCATTTACACGACGGCGTTTTGAAAAGGCAACAAATTATGTAGCGCTGTCAAACAACTTTTTTTTCCTGCGTTAAAGAAGGATGGACAGTTGCCATTCACTATTTGACTATCAAAATACTTCTATTTAGAGTCAAAACATCTGCTACCTTTATATTGCAAAATCATGCAATCTACTTAGCCCTACCTGATTAAGTGCTTCTCTGAAGCTGATCTTGATAGTGATGTGTTTTTATCACATCATTCCCCCCACTCTGATATTCAGAGATATGATTTTCCTGTTTTCTAGTAGGAAGAGGGAATGAAGTATGTTGGTCTGGGCTAGGAGAAATCCTGAATTCTTGCATGAAGGTGTGCATTTTAGCAGTGTCCTGGATTCACTGCAGGTGTCAACCCTTGTGCCTAACTTCTCATGAGCTGTCCACGGAAAGGGAATCCAAATACTTACTCAGGCTGGAAAAAAAAGAAAAGATGTCATTCTACAAGCATATGTTGATCTACAGGCTTGGGATCCAGGATCAGTCTGCCTCAGACCTTATGCATATGGGGAAAAAACAGTATTCTAGTATCTAACTAAGCTCCAGATCCACCTCTGTAGGCTTAATTCTTTCTTCAGTGATTTAGCTAAGTTTCATAGCAAACATGTCACTATTAAAGCTGGAGTAATTAGACGGCTTGGAGCTGCTGCTGTAAATAGAATTTTACTCTCATCGTTTTTCCCCATTACACTGGCAGGAGTAATGCCTGCAGAAGGTTTTACCAATCATTTCCTATGACAGTCTCTAATTCTCAGCTTCCTTAACCACTGCTGTATATAATTTCTTGACATGTAGCTAATTAGGACATGACATGAGAAAGACAGAGACCTATAACTTGAACATGTGCTTAGCAGAACAGAGGAGTTGCTCAATTAGGGCCTTAGCTTCTTGATTACTTTATCTCTAGAGAGAGTATTGCCCCAAATATATTTCTATGCAGGGATGTGTGGACCTCTCCCTGTGAAAACATAGACCGTCAAGTTCAGCCTCACCTGAGTTCTTCCTAAATCTTATTACTGCATCAGTTCAGCTCCCTAGATTGACATATGGTGAAAGGATTTATTTTCAGATACATGAAGTCTTCACTCTTTTCAACTAGGGCATTTGGAAGAGATCAAAATGGTATATCTCCTATTGCTAACATGCCAGTTACAACTCTTAATCCAGTTCTTTAAACAGATCTGACTGATCAAATTATTCCATTTTATTATTATTTATCCATTTAAGGGATGGGCATATGATCAAACACACTTAATTAGCTCCTGGCAACCTAAACCTACTGAAACCGTGAGAAAAAATGCCTTAGCATTTCATTGTCATTGCAAAGAAGCCATGAGCACCTGTAACATTGCTTTAAGGAATTGATGTTGGGAATGCTTCTTTGGAAAAAAATTCAATGGGCGAGGGGATTGATTAAGACCTATTAGAAGCCTGAATAATATTGAAAGATAATGGAAGACAAGACCATATCTTTAAATATTACCTTTCTTTGTAATAAACATAATTCTCTGAGGGTACCAATACATGCATGCATGGAGGAAGTGTAAGGAAGATTTCATAGACATGGCAACTGACCAAGATGAATGGTGCTGTCATCACTGAGGGTCTTGTCGTCGCCCCAGAAAATGTTCTTAGTCCTGCCGAGTGATTAGAAATCTGTATTGCCTGTATAATCTTGTATATTAAATATCTACATAAATATTTTCTAGCCCTCCTGGTCTTAATGTTGATGCCTCTCACAGTAACATATTCTCTTCTTCACCCTTACAGCATCTGATAATGAAAAGAGTCAGAGAGACCTACAGGTTTTCTAAAAAAGGACATTTTGCAGCTTTGTCTATTTAACTGTAAGAAAAGCTTCAGTTTCAGCTGTCCCAAGTACTTATGTCAGCATCACTTATACCACTCCAGGAAGTACACCAATATAGTTGTATTTTCATTTGGGCTTACGTCAGCATTTCTATCTGTTGCTTTAAAAAAGTCACACAGAAGACTGGCAGTAATCCACAGTGGTTAGGGAGTCCAGTTACAGAAGAGGACTAAGTCTACCAAGACTGGGAAATACAAGCACAGAAAAAAACACCTGATCCTTTTCCCAGACAGTTTGCACACTCCATGCAGAAAACCACCTAACATAACAGGTAAATGAAAGAGCTGTGCTGCAAAAAAGACTGAAGGTAATGATTCCAGCACATCAGCAGGCTAGATATTGTCAAGGTCTTTGCTGTCTTCACAGAGAAAGAGACTATGAAGGAGGGACTGATGGACAATCTTGATGTAGCTTCGCAAAGATTTACAGAGTACTCTGGAAAATGCAGGTGGTGCCACAGACTGAAAAGAGTTGCAGGAAGTCATTTGGATAGTGAACAGAGCTGAAATGGAAAGGCAAAGATATGAAGATCTTTGAAAGAGATGACAAGTGACCTGTTTCTGATAAAATAGAAAAGAAAAAAAAAGCCAGTGAAAATCTTCCAACACAAGAGTAATATGATCAAAATTAATGACTCATAGAACCGCACTTTGCAGCAGCAGTCTGAATGGATATGCAAAGAGAGGGATTTGCCAAAGCAGATGAAAACAATTTTGTACTAATAAAGATGTAAGATAGTGAAAGCCTGGATGAGAGTCATAGTGTGTAAAGGAACTTTTGCAGCAGAAATCAACAATATCGAACCATGGCCAGAATGTGAAAAGGTAGAAAATGGAAACATTATGACTTAATTACGAGCTCGCAAGATATTAGGGGTCACAGAATTACAGAATGGTAGGGGTTGGAAGGGACCTTTGGAGATCATCTATTCCAACCCCCCTGCCAGAGCAGATTCACCTAGAGCAGGCTGGACAGGAACACATCCAGGAGGGTTTTGAATATCTCCAGAGAAGGAGACTGAATAACTCCAGAGAAGGATCACCACAATGAGGCAGAGAAACACTGTAATGAAGGAAAGAGATATGGATCCACGGCTTCATTTAAACTCTAATAAGATTCATCTGCTGACTGGAGCTGCCAGATAGAAGCCCAAGTCTTCAAACAGTGTGGTAACTACACGTGGTCACTTGGCACCTTCCACAGAGGAAGAGGCTGGCTGTTCACTAGCAGATAAGCTGTAAAGGCATTTATTCCAGATGTCGTGGAACAGACAACAGCAGAAGAAAGATCAGCTTTTGTTAAAATATGTGCATATTCTTTTTACTGTGTTTGTGTCTGGGATATTATCAGGCTTATTCACAAAGAAGCAGGCTGTGACATCTATTTATCTTAATGTGTGGTGAAGGGTAGATTTGTACTTCCCTATGCAGAAATATTGCAAACAGGCCAACTACAGAAATAAAAGGAAAATGGAAAGCAGGGTAACTTTCTCAGATGGGGTTCATACTAGCACTGCTGTGGTAGCATAGAGGGAGGGAGGTAGAAGAAGGGTAGTTAGAGCAAGAAGTAATTCCGCATAGGGTAGAGTCACTGCAGAGTATCGGTCTCAGCTGGGGCACTCACCTTGCTCACCCATGGAAATTCTGCTGTGGGGAGCAAGGGCAGCAAACTGGGCAGCAAACTGTCTGGCTGGTGCTGGCCTGGGGGAACGTATCAATAAGTAGGAAAGGAGAGACAGTAAAGTGAGTGCAATAGACATCAAGGGGAAGAGAACGAGGGGAGCTTGGGCATACAAATATCTGAATAGCAGAGAGCCACAGCATCCAGAGTATGATCTAAGGAGCAGCTTGAAATATGTGGCTGGGAAAATCCATCAGCTCATGGGCGGGAGCAAAGAGTTGTGACAAAGTCTCCTTCTGTGACACTGTTACTGGTGGTTACTGGAACCATCACCACTGACAGCAAACTGATCTGTTTAAAAAATCCCTCTTCTGGGAGAATGGAGATTGATAAGAATCAAAGGTCTTTTGACCAAGACTCCTTCTCAATAGTTAAGATTGAGGAGCAAGGGGTAGAAGTATTATTTAGTGTCTTTTTTCCCTCCTCCTGACAGAATTGGAAGTCTTGACACATATCGTACTCACGAGGTATGTTAGGGGAAGGAAGGTCTGCAAGTATATGTAATCTTTTTTCTTAGGTTTGAGTCTACATGTCCTGATTCTCCTCTAGTACCTAGACAATGACCTGATTTATTCCGAGACATGAGCAACCCACAAGCTACACATGCTTGTGCACAGGGTTGGACCTTAACTCAGATCACACTCCTACAGGTACCATTGACTCAAATCCACACTGAGCTGTGGCTAACAGAGACCATACAGATACGGCTGCAGTGCCCTGCTTGCTCCTGGAAGAAAGATTGTAGTACAGTAGTGATGTCCTGTTAAATGGCAGTGACTTACCTAATGAGGTCGGGGGTTACCAGGACAGCTCCTGACACCAAGAAGGCCTTAGGACACGGAGTTCTTCAGCCTTGAGACTTTCTTAACTTGTCTGAGCAGGTAAGCAGCAGGTGGAGAGGCAGAATTTGTATTTAAAGATTGCATATGTAGATGGGAACAGGAGCTGCTGCACTCAGACAAATCCAAATTTTATGAGATTATCTGTTCTGCTACCATCCCAAAGAAGTGAAAATTGCTATTTTAGTTCCATTTCACCTTTCTTTTGATAGAATAGCATTTTCAATAGACTGCACTGAACCTCCAAAATCTTTTCTGAGTGGTGATGCTGCATTCAGTGGCCAGGCTTTTCCTTAGTGTCTATCTCTAGGGTATTTCCGTAAAGAAATACCGTAAAGAAAAAATCCGTAAAGAAACAAGCAAAAGGAGGTAAACCAGCTCAAAGTATTTACTAAACACTGATAGGAATCAAAGCACTCAAATTTTAATTTAATCAGATTGTAGACTGTAATTTAGAGAAATAATTTGTCTCAGTTTTATTTTCTTGATAGACTTGGCAAGTAAAACCTTCAATTTAGCGAATGTTAAACAAATTTATTTAAAATATCAATCATACTAAGCCTGAACTTACACACACAAACCCATCATTTAACACAATTACAGTTGTGAAAACTGTAAACATTACCATTTAGCATTAACTTCCTAACAATCAAGAGATGAAATGTAAAAATTAGCTTCCAAGTTATCACTCACAGAGCTATCTGTGATTCAGTCTTTTGTGGATACCTTAAATCATATTCCAGTGTTGATTATAAAATACATATACCCTTATTGAGACAACTCTCTAAGCATTCCATCCTAATGTGTATATAAATTGCTTCAGGTCTAAGCCATCTTTGATACCCGTAAGTGCAGTTCTAGGGTACTCTTACAGATGTAATTTAAACAAATTGAAGGTCTTTTTAATACCATGCAATCTCCGAGCTGCAGAAATTCATTATATAATTACAATATTCAATTATACATCATACAAAACCATTTCTTCCTAGTTTCCCTTACACTTTGTCCTCTGTAGTAGAGGGTCTATCTTTCGTTGGGGGATACAAATGCTCAACTTTTGTCCACCCTTACAGTGTTTGCTCCCTTTGCATGCTCTCCAAAGGAGGCAGATGTTGCAGAGAGGATCTAGCCCCTTCTGCACAGCTGTGGAGAGTTCCCAGAGCAGCAGAACTCTCTGCAAAGAGAAGCCAGGTTTGGAGATCCTGAAATACACATAGTCCTTTTCAGCCCCACCCTGCCTCTTCAGTCCCACAGGGATTTCCTTCCAGTGGGTGCACAGCTGAGCTAAAGGCTGAATGAAATGGGGTAGGTGAATCTGCAAATGCTTGCTCTGAAAATCCCCACTTGTCTAGGCACTAAGACCTGGATTTATTGTTAAATCAGTGTTTTGTGGCAGCAGTCTCTCTGCTGAGTAATTTAGCATGGGATTCTTACTGAATGAGACTTTGTCACTTCAGCGATGGTGTCGGTTTTTACAGCATTTCAAAGCAGTAATAATCTGTGGAATTGTGCCCAAATCCTATGATGTTTTTCTTCTAATATGCTTCATTGATTTAGACATTTCACGGAAAAAGTTATGGCTTGCTTCTTATTTACAATAAATCTTTGTTTTTGTAAACAAATCAGATGGTGGGAATGTGAATACTTCATACAGACAAAACCAATCTAGACTGTAACCGAAAAAAGTAAAAAAATGCTTACACATGATTGGCTTTCCACACAGTTGTCTCTGTATTGCTATACTTCCCTGATCTACTGCTCGTGGGGTAGTCAGCTCCCCACTGCTGTTGCAGTTTTTCTGCTGAAAAACTGAAGCAGCAAATAAGTTTTCTGCATCTTGTGGGAAAAGGAAACTAAGAAATGCTACTTTGGGGAATGAACCGCCCTCTGGCCTGTTTAAAGGCTGGAACACCAGAGCTAAATCCCCAGAGCTAAAGGAGCGTAAGAGCTACTTTTCTTCAGGACTAGCAAAGCAAGAAGCATAGAATAAATATTCCCTTGCGGATGAAGTGTGTTTCCTACCTGGGACTAAGATACAAACCACACTGAAACCTGGGAAATGATTACCTCTTTTTTCACAATGCTGTAAATCGGGAGTGTTAGAAGGGAACTTTTGTGTGACACCTAGAGATTTGAGGCAGAAAAAAGAAACGTGAAAATGAGTGATGTGTCACAGAAATTCTGCTTTCAAAACAGAAATATCTTCAACAAAACAAAGGCTGTGAGCCTGTGGTATTGTTCACAACTGATAACCAGGATGAGGGATCCAAACCCGGCACTTCTTCCTGCGCAATCTGATTTCTCCAGCATTGCCTCTTTGACGTTCGTTGACACCATTAGAAGCCACAAAGTCAGTGAGGGCAGATGGCATCTCATCTACCCTAGAGGTGTCAAAGTTAGATAGCTAAGCTGGAGCTAATCACAGCAGGCTTCTTTTACACTTATTAGAGAAAAATGAGCACCTCTTGAGATGGTTCACTTGATCTGCCTTGGACAACTATTTTAAGATAAGATGAGTCATTTCTGGAGGGATTTTTTTCTTTGAACCAACTTTAAAGGTATTACTGGTGTCCAGCTTAGATCTTTATCTGTCAAAGTTGGGGCAGAGTAACTTTTTCAGTTACTCAGCCAGTTTACACCATTGAGGATTTGGCCCACTTAAATCAAATATGCTAGTATGAAAAAGGCATATTAAATCAGGATAATGAACATGTCTTGTAACCAGGAGCAATTCCCTCTTAAGCCAAGATGTTGGGAACAGCAGCAAATGTGAACCCTTAGTTTACAGTGTGGAAGGGCATAAAACTGAAATCTTTCTGATAATACTGAATAAGTTTTACTAATTCCTTCTTCTTCCCCAGAGTAATTTGAATCCCAAATGAAATTATATGGCTATGTTTCTAACACCATAAGGCACTTACTGGATATTAAGTCTTACATTATTTTGACTTTTTGTCTTATGTTATTTCAAACCAGAGTAAACCCATTCTCTTCATTTTAGCATTACTAGGAGGTTCCTTCCCAGACTCACCAAGTATATGTGTTGACTTCAGGGAAAGCTGAATGAGTCTCCAAACTTCACTGCCTGCGCTGCATTGGGTTTGGTGCTGTCACCTAACCGTAAGGAATCCAGTGACATTTGGGGAGGAAATCCTTATGGGCTGTCAGATATGACACAATGCCTGCCTAGATTATCTGTCCTAGAAGAGATTCATGGCAGTCTGCAGTGGCAGTCAGATAACTTTGAACATTTCAATAGCCCCTGGACACCTATTTTTAGGGAACCATCCTCCACCCTCGTACTCTGTCACTGCTGTCTCTTCTGCTTCCACATGCTAAGTGGTTTTCAGATGCTGTTTCCTTTTTTCTGAGAAAAACATGTAAGGCAGCCAGCAGAAACCCAGCAGAGAACAGCATGTGGAAATAAGTTAAAGCACAACATTGGGGAGCAAGATCTTACTCCAGGGCATCCTGAGGTTTTCCCTGTTGGTAAAGAGGTGCTGCGTTTCAGGGCATGACCACAGCAACATACGCTCTTTAACGTGTCCTAGTGCATGACAGACCGCATTGTTGGTCATAAGGCACTGCTTATATTTGTTTTGGTGCTGATTTTGATCCTGAATGTATAGTTCACAGATTATCAGTTAAGTACATGCCATAAATTAAACCATTTTGATCCAAATTCAGTTTACACCGAGGTGAGCTTTTTTTTCCCATCACCAGGAGGCTCAGTCATGTTCTCTTCACCTTTATATTCACTGTCTCGAGGATAGCTTATGAAAAAAATACATATTTATCTGAGATGGAGGGTCAGTACTGAATTCAGCCTTTCTTGGTATTTCTCTTTCTTCACACATATTTAATATGTGAAATGCCTTACACTTTCTCTTCACATGCTCTATTAGGCCTTTGTATTGACACATTTTTCATTCCTTCTCTATCCTCTGGAGCTTCCTGGAGCGGGAGATTGTCCTTTAGGAAGAGTCCCCACTTATTTGCAGAATCTTTTCCTGCTAATACCCTTTCTAACACGTATTCATCAGATACAGCAGCTTCTGTGAACAGAGCAATAAATACTGAAAGCGGGCTCCCTCAGTTAGCTGGTGAGGTATATTCTCCACTGAGGCTGAAGTTCTAAAGCAGTTAGGAAATCCCTTAAAATTTAGTAGCAAAGAGGGAGACTGCCAAATTCTGCTTCTGTGACCTTGTAACTCTTAAGCTCAGGGGCACAAGACTGGTGAAGCTGACAAGAGAACAGAGACAACAGACTCCTATTTCTTGATGGTTATGTCCGTAATTTAAGATGAATGGCCAAGATTTTCTGAAGGCAGATTTTGAATCTAGAGATGCCCTAAGAACATCTTTTTATTTTTTTGATGATGGGGGCACAAGCTATAAGATTAGCTTTCTGAACATAAACCCTTTAAGGTGTTTCTAATCAGGCACAAACATACTAATCAGGCACATGGCACAAAGGATCATTTGAAAAATATTTGATAATATATATGGCAGCTTGAGGGCAAGACAAGTGTTCTAATACCCTTGGGTCGTATTTTCTTTGTCTTTTAAATACTTGTTATGTATGAATGCAATAGAAAAGGACTTTGTTGGCAAGTACCAACTTCAACTGATTTCTCAACAGGATTTTTCTGTCTTTCAAAGGGTATATTTCCTTTTTCTATCTCATTCACCAGCATATCCTCAGCAAGTATAAATCAATGGAGCTTGAATTACATTCCTGGAGCTATGCTGACTTCTGTCTCTTGGGTATATGCTCTACAACCTCTAAAACTTTAAATGCAGAGAATACAGGGACTTCTGGATTATTAAATTAATGGGAAATACAGATTCACTTTGAAAGCAATACAAATCCAAAATGAGAGGCAGAAATCAGAATTTCAAAAGCTCATGACTTTCTGAAAAGATTCATAACTCAAAGAACATGATCAGTTTTCTTCAAACTCAGTTGAAAGTTTTTTTCTTTCTCTTCCTAGGAAATAGAACTGGTTTGTAAACTGAACTTGTGGGGAGATGGATAACTCCATCTCTTCATAAAAAGAAAATATAATTCATAACTTTAGGAAGGTTCTTAAAAGACAACATTTAGAAGACATTGTTCAGAAGAAGCTTTCTTTGTTTTACAGAGTTTTTTGGTCAAAATACAGTTTGCTGAGTTGTAAGAAGAGAGTAAAGAACATAAACAAAATGCAAGAGTTCTGCAATTTTTTCCATTTTTTTCCCCTTTCATTTTCCAGTGATGGGAAAGAATTGGATAAATCAAGACTCTACAGATTAACTGGGAAGAAAAAAATAACTCACATCATCCGAGTAATTTCAAATAATGCCAACATCCATGTATCGAAAAAGGAGCAATGCTACTGTTTAATCTTTGCTGAATCACAAAGATGAATTTTCTATTTTAAGTCACAATAACTCTACAAGATGTTTTTAGGAATACTCTGATAACTTTTCTGTGTGGTCTTCTTTTTAAAGATTCTTTTAAGCTATTTTTTTTAGCGTAATGGTTTACTTTAACTAAAATGCAATCAGGCATTTCTGCAGTCTGTAGTAACATGCAATCCCTTTTTCTTTTTCCCAAATGGCTACTAAAATCTTGGTAAGATTAACTCAGTTTGCAAAAATTAGAAACACTTAGTATTTAGTGCTTCCATAGAGTTCTTAGTCTTGAAGGAGGACAGCAGTCCTTAACTCTCAAAAAATTCTTGTGAAAGAAAAGTATGCCCTTAAGGAAATGAAAAGTAAGCACATAAATTTATAACGTGTTCCCCCTGAGAGCACACTTTCAAACCTCTCCCACCAAGTGCTCTTACTGGAACAAAGTTAAAGTTTTTATTGCATATGTTCTCAACAATCTGAAGAAAAGTATCAGAAATGAGGGCTAAACTGGTCAGATTTGCATTAACAGACCTGAGAGAGTATCAATTACAGCACAAAATGTCCTCTGGTTCTCAGACTGTCACTGAGTTTCCAGCTTGGCCCTTTTACTGAGTACCAGTTTGGGGATAGCATCACAGATCATCAAGAATAACTAAAATGCAGTAGCTGTCAAAGGAATAAAATTATTTGTTTCAGCATAATTGAAGGCTATTTATTCCATTAACATAAATGGTATGAAAAGGTTGCATGTTTTCAGAATTTACAAGTGTGTCAAGTCAGTGAAGGAGGTGAAGCTGGCACAGTAAATATTCTGTCTGTCCCTTAAAAACATTATCCTATATTTGTTCTGAGTAAAAAAAATCTTCAAACTGCAATTTCCGCCTCCCTTCCTATTTTGGCCCTAATTTCTTTAAAAGAGCAGTGGGATCTAGCTACACAGAAGTATAATAGAACATCCAAGGAAGAAAGTGATATGTAAGATTTTTTTTCTGACTGATCTCATTTTGCATTTGCAATCTGGTCTATCCATAAACCTATTTGAAGGGGTAGATATACATGCATGGTCAGTGAAATCAGGTTCCTGAACTGTTCTGTCCCTCAAACTTTTTGCTGTGCCTTTGACATCTCCATTGCTGTTTTTCTGGCTGTGGTAGAGAGAAGGAAGAGACATAGAATCATAGAACCGTGGAATGGTTAGAGTTGGAAGGGACCTTAAAAATCATCTAGTTCCAACCTCCCTGCTTGTTCTAGGATCTCAGAAAGAAGAGGAAAGTAGAAAACTGGTAACTATTTAATGAAAAAAAAAACCAAAAAGGGTTACGCAGGCCAGGTGCTCACTTCAAACCCTGCAGTCAGCAAGGGAACACCTCCATAAGGAGGCTTAGATATGAAAGTCCTAGTTGCCTCCCTGGGTTTAATCAGGCACAAATGTTCTGGAGAGGCTAGCAGGGACAGTGAGGTCTGTGGGGACACTCAAGGGCCTGGAACAAGTCCAGAAAGTACAAAGATAAAAGAAACCAAGGTAGATGCTGGCTGGGGTCTCCTTCATATTTGCTTTTTAATCTCAGTTTTCTACCCTGGTCAGAATACCTACTTGACAAGAATAGACACATGAATAGAGCTTTAAATTTAATTGTATTGTATGGCTTTTTTTTTTTTAATGAAATTCCATTGTATCATACATTTTTTGTACAAAATTATATTGTACTTTTTTTTTTCAAGAATTATTTCAAGAAAAAAGAATCCACCTGTGAGAAGACAAGTTGTCAATTCATGATTCTTGTTTTTGAACGTATATAAAGCTAATTGGTGCTTATTTTCATTACCATTTGATAGTTACCTTTTAGCATTCATGCAAAAGGACAGTTGAAACTTAACAAAAATAGTGCCCAAACAACTACTACCATTTTAAGAAATATTGGAAATGAAGCTTAACATTGCTGACAGCTGTGAATGAGCCCAGAAAACAAGGCAGATACAGCAAGAAGCATCACTGATCAGAGATGTGTAACACCCTCTGATTAAGCACATAACAAATAACATCCACTAGCTAAAATGAATATTTTATTTAACTGAAGACTATTCCATGACTGGTTAGTAGATAACAACAACTTTCCCTTAAAATAACACTCTGAAAATCTGTTTAATTTCCTTCTCTTACAGTGATCCTAAAGCCTGGGAAGAAACGTCAGCTAGCATATAGAATCATAGAATGGTTAGAGTTGGAAGGGACCTTAAAGATCATCTTGAATTTAGGCAGTTCAATAGTGGTTAAAGCATTGCACCTGGAACAGCCAACTACATCATACAACATAGGGAATATATAAATATATATATATACACGTACTGATTTTGTTTAAAAGGGGCCTGTGGGTTAATAATGACCTGAGCAGCTGCCAAGGTACATCAAGGGCCAGCTGTCCCAACAAGGCCAGGGCACCCAAGGGTAGCCATGCGGCCGGCAGGGCTGTGTCCTTAATAACCACGGAAAACTCATAGGTCCCAGAAAGGCAGCAAGCCCAGGGATGGTGACTGAGGTAAACCGAGAACTATGTGACTGCTTGGCACGGCCACGGTGTCAGGGCAGGGCTGAGGTCCAGCCAGGAAGTCAAGTTTTTAGATCAGGATCAATAAGATACATGCCCAGGTATAGCGACACCTATAGCAATAGAATATGCAACGACAAAGAGAGAGTGCATGAGATCAAATGCAGCTCCAAGGAAAGGGTAGCCTTTGATGAAACTTCTCCCAGCTCTTTCTGCCTCAGGTCATTCCCAGAAGTGTGATCCCAGGATATTCATAGCAGAGATGGTCTGAGCACATGCCGCCAGATCCCAAGGAGGGGGGAAAGATTACAGAGCCTGTTTGTGCACACAGAGTCCCTGTCATTACACTAACAGGAGTTTTTGACTCTAAGATACAGCAGTAGGTCAAAGCTTTCACTTTAGTCAGGGCTCAGAAGGATGTTAGGTCTACTTATTCAAGAAATATGAAGGGGAGGGAAAATGCTCAACAGAGAAATGAAAGTGATTAGCTGTCTAGAAAACTTACTGCATGCGGAAAGATTGCAAGAATGGCATTTTCTAGTTCAGAAATCATAGAAACATAGAACAGTTTGGGTTGGAAGGGATCTTAAAGATCATCTAGTTCCAAGCCCCCTACCACAGGCAGGAACACCTCCCACTAGACCAGGTTGCTCCAAGCTCCATCCAGCCTGGTGTTTTACACTTCCAGGGATGGGACATCCATAATTTCTCCGGGCAATGTGTTTCAGTGTCTCATCACCCTCACAGTAAAGAAGTTATTCCTAATACCTAACATAAATCTCCCCTCTTTCAGTTTAAAACCATTACCCCTTGTCCTATCACCACACTCCCTGACATAGTCCCTCCCCATCTCTCCTGTAGGCCCCCTTTCGCTACTGAAAGGCTGCAATAAGTTCTCCCTGAAGTTTTCTCTTCTCCAGGCTGAACAATCCCAACTCTCTCAGCCTGTCTTCATAGGAGAGGTGCTCCAGCCCTCTAATCATCTTTATGGCCCTCCTCTGGACTCACTCCAACAGGTCCTTGTCCTTCTTTCGTTGGGGGTTCCATAGCTGGATGCAGTACTCCAGGTCGGGTCTCATGAGAGTAGGGTAGAGGGGTAGAATCACCTCCCTTGACCTGTTGGCCACGCTTCTTTTGATGCAGCCCAGGATATGGTTGGCTTTCTGGGCTGCCAGCCCACGTTGCTGTCTCATGTTGAGCTTCTCTTCTTGGGACCAAGACCCCCAAGTCCTCCTCAGGGCTGCTTTCAATCCATTCTCTGCCCAGCCTGTGTTTGTATCTGGGATTGCCATGCCCCAGGTGCATGACCTTACACGTGGCCTTGTTGAACTTCATGAGGTTTGCACAGACCCACCTCTCAAGCCTGTCAGTGTTCCCCTGGATAGCATGCCTTCCCTTAACAGTGTTGACTGCACCACACAGCTTGATGTTGTTGCCAAACTTGTTATGGGTGCACTCAATCCCACTGTCCATGTCGACAATAAAGATGTTAAACAGCACCAATCCCAGTACTGACATTGAGGAATTGGCCACTCATCACTGGCCAATTTGCTCCAATTTATAGACAAGGGTGTCATGCAGGACAGTGTCAATTGCTTTGTGCAAATCCAGGTAGATGATGTCAGTTGCTCTTCCCTCACCCACCAAAGCAGTAATCGCGTCATAGAAGGCCACCAAATTTGTCAGACATGATTTGCCCTTAGTGAAGCCATGTTGGTTGTCACCAATCACCTCCTTATTTTCCATGTGCCTCAGCAGAGTTTCCGGGAGGACCTGCTACATGGTCTTGCCAGGTACAGGGTTGAGACTGACTGGCCTGTAGTTCTCCAGGTCTTCCATTTTTCCCTTTTTAAAAATGGGTGTTATGTTTTCCCTTTTCCAATCAGCAGGAACTTCACTGGACTGCCATGACTTCTCAAATACGATGGATAGCAGCTTAGCAACTTCATCTGCCAGTTTCCTCAGGAACCACGGATGCATCTCATCAGGTCCCATATTCTTCAAACATATAAAACAATACCTGCAAAAAAAGAAGGGAATGTGGTTGCCCATGTTGTTGAATTAGAAATGGATGAAAATGCAAACACTAGATGTAAAATAATGTCAAGCATTAGGAGAAACTTTGTCATCACACAAATAGTTATGCCCTGGAACTATGCATACTGCAGAATGGAATTTTTTCTTAAAGCTGGATGGCCTCTTGAAAGCTTTTCAAGGTCTTGTTTCTGTATTTTCCCTAAAAATGCCCTCACTAAATGCTTTCATCTAGCTTTGGGAACCACTTGGGTGGTCTTTTCTCCAGCAGGTATTAGAGCTTCACTATAGAAGTTTCTATAACTTCAAGACTGGAGAGCTGACTGAATTTTTGGCAATTTTTGATTGAAATACCTTCATTAAATCATACTTTTAGATGTGAAACCAACTGGGGGAATGGAAGGGACTTTTAATTCTTAATTGAAACATCTAGCACTAAAAGCGTTTTGAGTCCAAATGTCATTTTGACATAGTTATTCTTGTATGTTGTAATTCAGCACCCAACAGGGTAGGGATCAATAGCTGCTCTCATTTGCTGTTTGCATGACAACACAGAACACATCCCTTAGGGGCGTATGCTTAAAGTAAATGATGTTGCTAAGAAACCCATTAAAGTATGTTGTTAATTGATGATGAATAGCCTCCTAGTTATTGGGAACATTTCTTACCAGCTCTGGTTCATGTGGTTTGCAAATGAGACAACATGTACTGGTAATTGCTGATGTCAATGACACTGGTTATTTAAGAAGTGCACACAGCAGGGAATGAGCAAGGCCACAATTATCAGATAAGAAAATTGCCTTTGTTTGCTTTGATGTTGGTAACACTATTTGGGTGACATCACAAAACTCTGCGTGACTGAAAAGAATCAAGTGAGAAAACAGAAAGCACAATGGAATGGCCTGACTTCTTGCAGTGAACATTTGTTTCCTTGTCACAGTCTCAGGAGCAGAAGCTGTTTCTCCTCAGTCGCTATTTATTCTTGGAACAAGGTTCTGAACATAAGTAAATGCTCTGGCTAATGTTAATTTTAAAAAATATTTTCAGCCACATCTCTGTAGTAAAATATACTCAGAACAAATTTAAGTAGGCTCTGTTGCTGTGATTGTCCTCTTGATAGAAATGTATGATGAAACATACTTCATTAGAAATAAATCAAACATAATAGTTGGTACTGTCGTGATCATTTCAGTGGGTATTCTAAGGTTTTTCCATATTGCTTTTAAAACCATGGCCAAAGGTGCCCTGCATCCTCTTAAGTAGGATGCAAGCACTGAGAAAAGGTGAGAGTTGCTCAGCAAAACAAAGAGCAGCATACAGAAGAACAAAAGTATTGAACATTGCTCTAGTTAAGAGGGCTTCTAGGAAATGCTGGAAGGGAAAAGGCTTTATGGAAAGTGGATGGCATCTGCAAAGGGAACAGCAGTGTATTTTGCCCCTTTTCTGACTTTTTTCTCTGCTGAAATGCCATGAGCTGTAGAAGAGCTTGCATAAAGACTAATGGATTGTACCTTGGGAGCTCTTGCAACATGTTCCCTCCCTAAATGGCTTCTTGATGAAAGCTGGGCATACGTAGTAGGAAAAGAATCACATTTTATTTCCATTTTAGGCATTTTACACTGACCAATGTGGAGATAGCAGAACAGGCAGGCAGACCTTTACTCTGCTTTTCTGTGGTGTGGATTCTTATGCTGGCCAAATGCCCCCTTCTACACTGTTATAAAATAAACAAAGAAGCTACAAAACGTGTTCCCTCGAAAGACCAGCTCTTGTGGAGATAAGTGTGTGTCCAGAGGTGCTCCAGCAGAAAATGCTGTTGTGCTCAGGCCCTTGCCTGAGGGAAATGGCCAATTCTGGGATGAAACCAGCTGACCCCATAGACAGGGGTTACACAGTCATGTGAATGAGACCACATAAAGCATCTGTATTTGCACACATTTTTTCCCTGTGCCTGAAATGCTTCTGCTTTCACAAGGTGCCTCCTACACTTCAGCTTTGTTGTGAGAGCTGATCATCAATATTAAAATAAGTAGTTTTAACATTTTCACAAATGCAGCTATCTAACTTCATTCACCTGGACTTTCATCTGCTGAATATTCACCATCCCCTAGTTTGGTTCCGAAAATCTTTCTAGGCTATAAATTTTTATAGTTAATAAAGAGTTCATCCAACGAATTGTGTTGTTAATCACTAGTCATTGTTTTGCCTTCAGAAAACCTACAACAGTACACAAACTAGAAGCAGAGAACAGAACAGGATTTAAATGAAACATGACATAAATCATATACACACCTGTATCAATGTTTTCTCACATTGAGTATTTTGACAGCTTTAAGGATACCGTGTGTCTGTCTCAGGATGTTTTGACCAATGGTTTGCAAACAAAAATGAGACAAGTTTTAAAAAATTATCAGCAACTCATCTTTTCTGCATGTCCTTATCCCTAGTTTTAATTGACAAGAATTGTTTATTCCAATCTCATCTTATCTGTAAGAAAGTGTAGTGAAAAGGCCTAGTAATATAACATAAAATTTTTCATATGAATCTTTTCAGACAGTGAATATTATGTTAAGAAGCACAGGAGAACACAGCTGTGAAGTAAAATAAGAAAGTTTATTTCTGAAATTAAAAAAAAAGTATGTTGATGCAATTTATTACAATCTTTTTGGAAAGGAACTTCTTTTTTTAGGTATTTCTTTAAGTTTACAAAGACCATTATATTTATTAAGCTAATCTTAACAAAAGACTTTTAATCATTCTTCTTTCAGAAATCATGGAAATTTTTGAGATTTGTTTCATTTTAGCTTTGGAAAGATTTGAGTATTTGGGAAGGATAAATTCTGAATGTTTAGGTGTCTCACTTAAGTGTTAACTTACAGAAGACAAATCAGCATTGAATGGGGAGTAATTGATTCTTAATGCTAAGCAGAGAGGATGTTGTTGGGTTATTAAAATACTATTGGTCATTTATGTTACTTCAAATCTGTCAGTTTTTTTCTTTTTTTCTGCATTGCAAGTTCTATGATTAAGAATACATATATTTGTAGGGCTGAGCCTTCAAAAGCTAACCAGAAAACTGTTAAATGTTAACATAGTGGACACATTTTATAGCATTCTTTCCTTCATATTACAAAGAAAAAGGGTACAAATATAATAAAATCAAAATTATAAAATAAAAAAAAAATAGTAATTGGTCAAGAATTACCCAAGAAGAAGAGCCTTTATAGATCTTTCCTATGGCAAATTTATTGGATGAGTGTGTCTGACGGCAACATTTTCTATCCATCCAAAGTAGAGGTTTCTGCCTTCAGTGACTTCTTCCAACACAGCAAAGGCAAGATCAAGAGTCACCTGGATCTCTGCACTCAGTCACTTCAGTTAACACGAACTTTCAGCATAAGCTCTGGGGAACAGATGTGACTGCTGCTATTAAATTTGTGCACAATGGCCTGCTTAGTATTTCAGATATGTAGGGATTTTTTTGTATATATAGAGAAGTAAAATGATCCTAGTTACTAATGCTTTTTCACCATCCAAAGCACATTTTTCAGATTTAGAACACATTCAAAATTTGTGTCCACTGACTATTGCATTTGCTTCTGCTTCAGACAGAGCAGAATTCACTTTCAAACTTCGCACGTGGCAATCTCAAAATACAGTCTGCACATAGAAAACAAGAGTCCTATTGTCATGTAATTTCATGAAGTTCCTTACTACGTTGTATTAACTCCAGAAAACTACTAAAATCCACTTATGAGGATTAGTTGTGATTTACTTCTTTCACAAAGTAGTTTATTGATTAAACTCGGTCCTGAAGCTTACATTCAGTTTAGAGTAAGAGCCTGCGGTAACCACTTAGCACAATGAGAAATTTGTTTCACCATGAACACATAAGGAAAAGCTTTGTAACTGAAAGATATTCCATCTTTTCCTGTGGCCTCTTCCCTTGAAACAGGTCCTATAATGTGTGGATCAGTCCAAGTTAGTCATTGTCATGTTTAATCAAAGATTAGAAGAAAAATTAATTTCGTCATCCATCTCCCCTCAAAGATATCTCTGGGTCAACAGTGTAGGAAACTAAAGTTATTAACTAGATGATGAAGGAATTCTGCCAAGAACAGTGCATGACTGCTCCCACGAGATCTCTAAATACCACTAATACTTTCTTCAGTAGAATTAATCCCTGTTCATTAACGCAAAACACTGAGCAAAATCTGCATGCTTTAACCTGACAGCAGAGCCTGTTCTGGCCACACAGCCTTTTCTGTATGCCAGGTTTGGAAATTGGGGGTTAGGAAATTCAGCTTCTTATAAAGGTTTTTGGATTCCTTCCAGTTACTGCCTTCTGCTCCCTGATCATGAAACAAGCCTCATTTTCTAGGAGCTGTGGAGACATGGACAACCGCAAACAGCTCCAGTCTGGAGAGAGGGATGCAGTGGTTGCGCATTTGAAGAGAAGCTGTGGAGAAGGCTTTCTTTGTCAGGAGACAAGAATGTTCAGTCAGTGTGGTTAGCCAACAACATGCAATGTGAAAGGTTGAGACTGCCAGCCCAGGTCTGAGGATTTCTTTCACTTCCTCTGAGGGCTGTTCACCAACTATGAATTTTTGCTGTTCTTTTATTGTCTAAATGGAAATTCAAAAGGCACCTGATGCCCATTAAAATTAACTCTGATAGTTCAAGTGGAACTGCACCTAAGCTGACATAGTGAAGCGATGTTGTACTAAAGATATTTCTTTGTAATGAAAACTTTTTTTTGGGGGGGCCTGGCAATATCTACTCACCTATAAGAAGTCAGTGAGGAGAGCTTAACTGCCTGAGTTCACACTCAGCATTCAGGTATGGCTGTGAGAAGTTGATCAAGAGAAAAAGATACAATGATTGTCATTGCAGTGTAAAAAATAATTAAAAAAAATTTAAAAAATCATACTTGTTTAACAACTGCCCCAAGTAAGTTTTCTTTGCTATTTTTCTTCTTAGGGAAGTAAAATGTAAAATAGTACAAGGGAACAGTATTAAGCAAGAATCCACTGAATGCTTGTGTTTCTGCTCTGATTTTCAACCTGTGTCAGTTTGGCAACTTCTGTTGACTTTAACAGAGACATTTAATGGTAACATTTTCAACGGCATCTAAACAGCTTAGACTCTTAAGTAGGTTTTAAACTTTATATAGTCTATTGAGATCATAAGTATCTTTCTAAGTCAATCACACTTTAACTCCTAAGGTCTGACTCTAAAAAAGGGTTTTAAGTGCCACAGTCAGAGCTGTGATACAATCATGTATAAAAATCAAAATCAAAGCTTGTGGCAAATAACGTGTGTGCCATCGGCCGTTTGCCTTGTTTCCCCCCATGGTACCTGGTCTGAGGCAGCCAAGGCAGTGCAATGTGGGCTATACACTGAGGTTGGCAAGCTGATACTGAGAAGCTGGCTGTTTGCTTTGTGTCCTTAAATTTCTTTTTTTTTTCCTTTTTTCTTTTGTTAGTATGAGAGCTTTCATGCCACTTGCAATTTTTCTCCCATTGTTTTCTCCACAGCTGCTATGAAGGTTCCTATGAGGCTGAGGCCCTCCTAGGAGCAAGCTAGCAAGCCACCCACCAACACTTCCACTTCAATCTTCCCTCTAATGTCCTTTCCTTCACTGTCTGACACATTGCAAGCTCTTACTTTCCATCTGTACGTCAGCACAGCCAGTGAAAGCCAAAGCACATAACTTACATGGCTGTGACACTGCATCAGTCAAGTACACACAGATCCCTCGCAGGCTTGTGACTTGAATGAAAGTGTAATACTTGTTCTTAAATCAGCTAATCCACTCATATTTTGGGGAAGGAGTCCATATTTAAAAATGCAGTGACCTAATTCTTCCATGGCTAGGATTTAACTATTGACAGTATGTAGTTATATTCTGCTCCATTCAACAAAGTTTACATGTGTAGGAGGATTAGGAATTTAAACCTGTTCATTTTAATAATTTCCGGTTTTATTTTATAAATATTTGCTTTCAGAATATCATTTACTCTTGACTGCAGCAATTCAATGAAATCCTGCCACCATTTGGCTTACCACATCTGTAAAACTGTTCCGTATGTATCATCCAATAAATAAACTTTTATGCTACTTCAAATTCTACCACCCTGCTGATACATGTTATCTTCCAGGTTGTAAGCTCTTTCTAGCAGTAATTCTCATTTTCTAAGCGTAGTGGCTAGCACCAAAAGTCATATCTGGCTTTATTGATGCTCCCCGCGATGTTCTCTGTGATTCTGCCCTGCTGTTTTCACCACTTGGGTATCTCCTGGAGCACCCCATTGCATCTGCTCAACTCCCACACTAGACTTTCCTCCTTGTAAGAACCAACATCATGAGGCAAGTGGGCGTACAAGCACCTGATTTTGTCCTGTCACCCATATAGATGACCCTAACCCAGACCGGGAAACAATAGCAATAGTAATAATACTACAGATTTAGTCCAAGGAATGTGATCCATGCAGGCACTGTTAATGAGAAGTTATTAATTTCCAGTGTAGAATCCCTCATCCTTAATTACTTTTCCCTTCTGTTTGAGAATTCACTGTCTCAGAATATGGACTTTGGCATTTGGGGGATAGCGGTTTTTAAACAAGTACATAGATAAAAAGGATACGTAAACAAGCTTTTTCCAGCCATCAGATAAAGGTTGAAGTTTTTTCTCATATAATATTTGCAATGGGTATCACTGCATTTAAAGAAAACTTCAATAGCTACCTCATGGCAAAATTTGCCAGAGAGATGTAACTATTATTAGATGAGCATTTTAACCTTGTTCTATTATTTCTCTTTTCTTAATCATGAGAAGTGGAGAAAAGCAGGGCTGAAATTAAGTGTGAAAAACTATCAACTTCTGCATTTGGTAATGTTGGTGTAAGATAGGAGTCGGGCCCCACATCAAAGCTAAGCAATGAATTTTTCATTAGCTGACAAGGTTAAATAATTCACCAGAAGGAAGGGGAAGCGAGAGAACAACTTCAGCTTAGCTGAAACTCTTCAGCCTCCCCAGCACAAACCTTCCTTTCTCCTGAGCTCACACCCCAGGAAAAGAGCCGTATCCTCAGACAGCTTGGTGTACAGGATGGAGCGTGCTCTTCATTCCTGCTGAAGCCCTTCAGCTATGCACAAACTGTGTAACTCTTCAGGGACACTGAGGCTGAAACCCAGGGTGTCTGTGTCCCCTGTGCTGCCCTAAGCAGCCAGCTGGACAGCTGTCTTGGTGCAAGTAGGTGGTCCTGGGTGTACTCAAGTGCTTTGAACAGGGTGGAAAGGCTGCAAGCAGAGGGTGAGAGGAAGATGCTGCGGAACACTGCTCCACGGTGTTGAGCCTGCTCTCCTGGCAGGTCAAAGAGGAGGATCAGAGACATCCAGAGGGGATCTGCAGGCCTCTGAGGACTTCATAAAAGCAACCTCAAGTCAAATGGCAAAACACAGACTAAATTGTTTGGCAAATGCAGCACCAACCTGACATTAAAACAGTAAAAGCACATATGTTTGGAAAAAGAAACCTACATGCTAGGAAAGAGAAAAAGACTTTCACTCTAAATTTGTGGGGAAGTATCTCGATAATATCTTGCTTCCAGTTAAGTCAGCACTGGAATACCAGTCAGACCATGGGGGGAGCTTCCTGGGAGTAAGGAAGATTAGCACAGACTTCAATTTCACAAGACTTGTAGTAGACACTCAGGCCCCATTTTAAAGACTTTGCAAATGTGTCTCAAGGAGAAATCTTTTGCAAGCATTTGTTGGACAGCTGCTGTGCTAATGGAGGCAGTGCTGTGACTCCTCTTGTGTATCAGGCATCACAGTCTTTCTCCCACTCCAGATGAAGCTATTTTACCTTACAGACTTACATAGGGTTATTGATTCAGAGCCTTTACTAAGGCCCACAAGAGATTAATATGATTACCTTCATTCAAAAGAATGTTGTCATAAACACTTATTAAAATTCCTGCTTTTTGTGCATGCACTTGTCAACCGGAAATTGGCAAAAATACAAAAGATGATGATGGAAATTAATTTCCCTGAAGGAATCATTAAATCTTCCTCCTCCCTTTTCTCCCCCCTTCTACACCTCCCTCTTCATGGGCTCCAGTACTGGAAGCTTTTAATTGTCTAGATTGACAGTTTTTGACATCTTAATCTCCCCTGATGAGCCTGGCATCTTAAAAGCATAGCATCTGAATACTAAACACTGCACCTCTTGGATAGCTGCTATGCACAAACCAGCTGCAGCTGGGCCCCGGTTTGCATCAGTGCTCCACTTTACATGTCCTAGCCCCTCTCCAGCTCACCATAGTGCAGATACATGGCTCCACCATTTTCCCTAAAGTCGTTCTCTTCTTTCTGATTTGAAAGTCTGGTCAGATCAGCTTGCACCACTGATATCAACAGAGTTTGAACCACCAGATCAGAAGAGAAGCTGGTGTGCTGTGCTTGTATGGACTACGTACTGCCCAGACCTGGCAGCCTCCTCTTCCCTCTGAAAACTCTAGGTCTAAGTTTGACCTAGAGTCAAACCCATAAATTTTTACTTTGGATTATACCAATCAAAACTATATAACGTAGTTGCCATTGTGTTATAATGAAATCTAGACTGGTTGCAATGAACCTGGAAATCCCCAGGACTGGGGAGGCTGGGAACAACGTAGCTGTATGTATGAAAAGAGGCGGGCAGCCTTGATCTTGCAACTTGTTTCGTGGAAATGCTCATGGACAAGAATGAAGAAACATCCTCAGACTGGAGAAGTAAGCAACTGCTTATATTTGGTTGACTAAATGCAGGGGTACTAATACTAATTACCCTGCTTGTTTGATAAGTACTGTGCATTCGGGGACTGTGCACCAGCTGCGCCGCTATGAAAATTTGGAGTTTTCTTTCAAGGCTGCACTTGGAGAAGAGCATCATCGAGTAAGGCCATTGCACTGGCTGCCTCGAAGCAAGTCTCTTTAAACAGCTCTTGTAATTAAAGTCTTGGAGGTTAGATCTTCCAGAATAGTGCCAGCTTTCCCTCTGCAAATTACTGAATTATAGAGGACTGAGTTGCTTCTCTGCTGTCACTTTCCTATATTTACACAGATCTATTTTTTTCATTGGTGATAGCATAACCATTTCCTGGAAAAGTCTGTTACCCGTTCATGTAGCTGTAAGGTGCTAGAGTAGCTGCTGGCTGTGCACTTACAACCATTACAGAAATATCTTGAGGGCAAGGTGAGTCTTGCTGACATTATATTTTTTTTTCAAAATCAATCACAGTCACAAAAGAAATGAAGAAATGAAAGAATATAAAAAATTAGAAGTATAATGTTAAAGCAGTGGCTGTTAGGGGTGCTTTACCAAAAGTGAGAGAGATTCTGCTTGTAATTGATTCAACCCGGGAAAATGCTGCAAGCTGTACAGAGGCACCAGAAATGCTCCATGCCTGGGTCCTCCCCATCCCAAATAGGCACGCATCCTCCAAACCAAGCTCTTCTGCTATACCATAAAGCTGCTGTCAGCACTTTCGGTTGCTTAGGTAGGTCATTTTGATGACAAGACCACAGTTTGTGCAACCGTAAAGGCTCTGTGGTAGCAGTCCAGGCTTGGTGGATGGAGTCATTCAAGGTGCCACCAAATGTGTCTGGGGAGAAATACTTCCTAGAGTTGTTGGGAATCTGGACAATTCTGGGTTTTACTGGCTGCTCCTTGGCAAACCAGTAGAGAAGCACAGCACAGAGAGGTAGATTAGAGCAACCTTCCTCCAGTCATTTGTAAATATGCCCCTGCTTGCTTGCACTTCCCGGAGCTACAGCCAACTGCTTCCCTCTGTGGACAGTGTCTACTGCAGGGCTGATGGGTTTGCATTTCTAAAGTGGTGGTTTTTTTAAATAAAAGGACCTAATTTACAATGAAGTTAAGAGTGCTATTTTGGAACAGCGCACAAAGACACGGTAAAGATGGCGGTATAGACTGAATTGTTTATTTGCAGACCTTTCTGATGCCACAGGGAAAAGCTGCTCAGTTCACATCGTTTGAATTAGATCAGAATTGAAACAGTTTATTGATTTATTAATGACAGATCATTGACTCACAAACTATCAACCATATTGCAGAATCAATATTTGTAATGTAACAGATAAAACACAAAACTAGAAAGTTACAAAATGTTAATAAACACCTACAAACTTCTAAATGCCTTTCTATAGCTGATCCCAGGAAGTTCTGATCTCACACAGATGAGGACCTGAGAGATGCAGCTGGTCTGGCTGCATGCCAACCCCCCTGCTCCCAACACCCCACAGACCTCTGTGATGGTAAGGAAGCCCTGGTGGGTCCACAGGCACACCTTGAGGTGTGGGTCCCTCCACACCACACCCACATGGTCACTCCCTCTGGGTGCTGTCTGCATCCCCCTCCCCTGTCCCCCAGGGAGGATGCCTGGGCAGGGCCTGTGGAGCCATGGGGCCACCAAGGTTTTCACTGATGCTCTTTTCCCACCCCAAGCACTCTCTCCTCTGATACAAGTATTTTATGCTTCTTTTATATTAATTTTCAAGCCGACTCCTTTGTTTCAAAATTGTCTGTGTATCTCCTGGTTATCATTTAATCCAGCAGATGGTAGTTTTCCTACATGACCTCTGTACAGTTAGGGTTATAGACCCACACACACATGTGCGCACATGCATCATTTACCATCACATTTCTGTCTTACCTGCTGTTGTTGTCCAGGCCCTTTGCCATGGGAATCACGGGCCACAATCATGCCTGATGGCACAACTTATCTTTCCCTTCTGAACAATACAAATATTTAAAGATTCAATGAGAATGGAATAGTAAATGCTGGCAATGTGCTTTTTTTCACTGTGATATCTATTGTTTTACAAATATTTTTTGACTAGAACTAAACTGAATAATTCACACTCAAATAGCCTGTTTTAGCTGTGTTTCTGCTTTGTGATTTTTTTCAGTTCCATCTTTCAGAAACATTTTGGAAATACATAAAAGGCATTTTGCATAGTTAGAGCTTTTGGATTTTAAATGTTAACATTTAAACAAATCAGTTAAAAACTTTATTATTCTCAACAGAGAAAGACCTCAAACTCTTACCTGAATCAAAACTTGCAGCTGAAAATGTTACCTCTAAATTGAATCTGAAAACTGAACAGCTTTTGGTTTCAGTAGTTGAGAGGACTTTTGCTATGACTTACAATAGTTTTCATTTCCCACGGAGAATGCATTTGTATTGGTTTGTTTTGACTCACTGCTGTATTTAGTTAGTATTTCAAAGCAAAGCAACCTCTTCTGTGTTTTTCTTCCTGTCATCACTATTACCACTGAAGGCAGGGGACTGACAAAAGCCTTGCAGCCAGCTCCAATTACAGTCAGACATGCCGTATGGGACTCACTGGACCAGCTATCCTGATTTACACTGTAGACTTTCATAGAATCATAGAATCATAGAATGGCTAGAGTTGGAAAGGCTTATCATCAGCAGAGAGAAGCAGGCTTTTCTATGTATGATTTAATTCATCTTAACATAGATGTTTAAAATAAGTCAGTGGAACCAGGCTCCAGTGACTCTAAACTGAGCTTGGGAAAACAGGGTCACTTATAGACATCAACACCACAGGCATTAAAAAGTTAGGTGAGATGACTCCAACCCACAATGTCAACCTACTGTAGCTCACATAAATTAGCGCCATGGTGCAAGGAAGGAATGGAGGATTTAACAGATAAAAAGAAAGTCTCAGTGGTGCTCCAGAGGTGAGCAAGGTCAATTCAAACACCAGAGGAATGTAAGCAATACTCAGATTAATCCATCCACTACTATCCCTTGATATCACATAAATAAGAGTGTAAGTCACAGAAGTCTCAGTGACTTTACCAGGAAAGATGCAGTCTGTTATCCTAGCACTAAATTTACTACTGTAGATTTCTTTATCTCTGTCCTTTAGATGTGTCTTATACCTATCAGCAGGTTAAACGTTGAGAGCCATCACCTTTGAAAACAGAGCCAGTTATTTTTATTGCCGAAATAGGGATGGGGAGCTTGTAAATTGCTAGGCTCTTGTTTCATAGTTTGAGTGTACTGGAGCGCAGCAAAGATGTATAAATCAGAGATGAGATTGAACACTCCTTTGTAATACATGGGAAGAAATCACATGGACTTCATCAGGACCTTCAGTTTGGAGATGGATACTGACAATTATATACAGCCAGTAGTTCATATCACTTTCTGAAAGACAAGGATTGCATTTCATGTCAAAAACATATTGTACACAACATAAGGTAACTCTTCCAGACCTTCTTGTGAAGGGTAAAGGTAAATTCACTACTGGACTAGGGATTGGTGCCTACCCAGTACCTGTGGTCATGACGTGACGACCTTTGGTGGGAACAGAGGGCAGTCCCAGCTACTCAGTGATTCTTCAGACATTGCTGCTAAACATCATATACTCAAATTTTCATGCTTCATCTGGAAGCAAGTATAACATCACTGCCAATACATTTTTTGTGTGCTGTAGACTGTTGAGGAAATGGGTATCATTTTAGATATATTATATACATATTTAAGAAGCATGATGGGTGATGCTTACCTCATTTTAGATGCCTGCTAGCTGTCTACATCAGACCTAGCCTCCTCAGCTGCCTTTATCATCAACATAGAGGATATATCATTTAGGAAATGATTTCACCTGGCCTACTTCAGACACCTTTGTCAGGATAAGAGCAGCAGAACCTTAGAAATGTCTGTATCTTTATCTTGCAAGTGGTAGCTCAGCTGTGGACACCTACATTGTAAACACAGATTTGGTCAGAGGAATACCTTTGGTCAGGTGAATACCTCCTGAGAGTATGTGTTTAGGAAGAAAGAAGAGAAATCAATGTAGCGAAGGGGAGATGGTACTGTAGAAAGTATTCTTAGAAGACTTCGGGGAGACTAAAGGCAAAATCACTGTGTAACATTGTGAGTGAAGGATTGGTATAACCTTCATATCAAAAGAAGAAATGAACAAGAATATGGAAGCAGTCTTCTCAACATTAAATGTGAGTAAAACAAACAAATAAAAAACTCCATACAAATAAAGTCTGTATTGTCAAATACAATGAGGACTTGGAGAAGGTTGAGCAAAACATCATTCAAGAGAGTGAAGCAAAGGCATGTTAGGGTGAAATTTTTTTTAAAAAAAGTGTACTGTAATATAGCATATGACAAAAAAATTGCCATAAAGGAGACCAAAAAGTGACTTGATTACAATATTTAAGACTCACCCCATGAAGAAAAATGTTGTTTATTAAAAGATTCCTTGATTTAATAGAGAGTAACTAGTAGCTGAAAGGTGGTATCAGATACATTCAAATAAGAAGTCTTGTGCAAACTTTTAATTGTGAGATGAAATTACCAAATGAAACAGTGGACCATTTCACACTAGCAAATCAAGTCTTTTCTGTTTGGAAGAAATAGTTAAATACGGTCTGTAGTGTTCAATTTGGGGACTAAGGGATGGAATATAACAGCCTTCTCTCCAAGACAAAGTAAGCCTAGTGGCTAGCACCTCAAGGCTCTGAAATGTCTGAAGCTCCTTGGAGAACAAAGTCAAATGTTATTAATTTACAAACAGTTGTCAGCCTCTCTTGGAAAGCCTGAGTGGAGAAAAAAAAAAGTTTTGCAAGTAGAAAGCCATCACTATTTGCAAAGTAAGAATTACTACAGTTCACCTACACATCTGCAAGAGAGAAAGAAGCAGGAAAATGGTGTGTATGCAGACTGAAGATCATGACATTCAGCAGGAAAATGGTTCACAGTGAAAAAATTTACGCTTGATTTTCAATTTTGATGGTGTATTATGCAAAGGAATATCAAGAAGACAATGATCATTTAGAGAGATTAAGGTATTCATCATAATGACTTTACAAGCTATAATTTAAGGAACAAAAAAAGCTCCAGGTTTTCTGTGTAGTTTTTTTTAAAGCCATATTGAAATGTAAAATTAAAGGAGTCCTCATTTTTTCAGATTGTTCTGCTCTTCAATATAGAATTATCATTCCTCTTCTGGGGAATAAGAACACACTCTGTTTGTCAGCCTGCTTTCGTGGGTGCTGTTCAAGACTTGTCACTGAAATAATACCTGTGTTTCTTATTTGCCTTAACTCACTATATATAAGCCTTTCTTTGTTAGGTCCATCTGCCATTTGCAGTTTATTTAGGTCTTTATGATGTGGGGTGAGAGAGACCTAAAACTGACAACTGCACCTTGGCAAACCCTTTTGTTCTTACAGAGGTGCAAAATGAATATACACAGAGAAAATGAGATAAAGCAAAGTGAAAAAAACTAATACTAGAAGCACAGAAGCACTGTAACCAGATTTCATTGCAAACTGCTTATTCACCAGAGAATCCTAATCACCAACAGAAGAGGATATGCACTAAAAGTAGGAGAATTAGTTAGTAGGACTGTAACTCAATAACTATGCTGGTACTTGTGTCCAATTCCTAGGTACACGAGTTTACTCTATCCAGCATTATTCTCAGGGAAAGGATGCACTCCAGCCCTTTCTGCTTTTCTGCCCTGTTTTCATTGCACCACAGAATCAATGAATAATTTAGGTTGGAGTGAATCCTTAGTGGTCATCTAGTCGAATACCCCACTCAGAGCAGGTCCAGTCAGACCATATTGCTGAGGGTTGTGTCCAGCTGCAGTTTGTCACCGGGGATGGAAATTCAACAGCCTCTCTAAGGAACCTCTTTCAAAATTTAGCTATCTTTCCCTTTATAATTTTCCCCTACATCTAGACTTTCCTATGTTTCACCTTGTATCCATGGCCTCTTGTCATATCCCTGTGAATCTCTGAGAAGAATCTGGCTCAGCCTTCTCTACACCTACTTAGTAGGTGAGTAAAAACACTAATAAGTTTCCTCAAAACAGTTTCTTTTTCAGGATGAATAGCCCTCTCTCCCTCAGTCACTTCTCATTTGTTAGGTGCTCCAGCCTCTGACCATCCTGGTGACCTCCACTGCATTTTTCCCCATACACCAAATTCTTTCTTGCACCAGGGAGCCCCAGACTGCACAAAGTTCTCCAGGTGTGGTCTTATAAGAGCTAAAGAGAGGTGAAGGATCACTAGCCTCAACCTGCTGGTTAATTGTATTGCTAACACAACCCAGTATGTGGTTAGCCTTCAGCTAGCATAGCTAGCAGGCACAGCATAGCTAGCTCGAGTACTGTGTGCAGTTCTGGGCACTTCAATATAAGAAGGACATCAGACTATTAAAGTGTGTCCAGAGGAGAGCGACCAAGATGGTGAAAGGTGCCGAGGGCAAGACTCAGAGTGGCTGAGATGACTTGGTTTGTTCAGCTTGGAGAAGGGATGACCTCATCACAGTCTACTCCTTCCTCAAGAGAGGCAGCTGAGGAGGAGGTGCTGATCTCCTCTCTCTGATGACCAGTTATAGGATGCATGGAAATTACATGAAGTTGGGTCAGGGAGAGTTCAGATTGAACACTGGGAAAAGGTTCTTCACTGAGAGGGTTGTTGGTCATTGGAACAGGGTTCCCAGGTAAGCAGTCACAGCACTACACCTGTCAGAGTTCAAGGAGCATTTGGAGCTCTTAGTCATATGGTTTAGTTTTAGGTAGTCCTGTAGGGAGTTGGGCTTGATGACCTTCCAACTCAAGATATTCTATGATTCTATGATCTCTGCACATTGCTGACTTGTCGTCAGCTTCTTGCCCAGCATGATTCTCAAGTCTTTTTTTTGCAAAACTGCCTTCTGGCCAGTTGCCCCAAGCCTATACTCATACATGGATTATCCACCCTCAGGTGCAAAACTTTGCATTTCCATTTGCTAAACAAAATGTTCAGCATCTTTGTGAGCTTCCTATCAGCCCATATCTCCAGAATGTCAATGTGCCAGCAAATAGCAGCCCTGCCCTCCAGTGTACCAATCACTCTACCCAATTTAGCGCTGTCCACAAGCATGCTAAGAGGGCATGCTCTCCTGCTCTGCAGATCTCAAATAAAGTCTTAAAAGGGCATTGGGAAAGTGCTGATTCCTAAAAGACATCACTAGTAGCTAGTGACTAGTTGGATTTTGTACTATTGATCACAATCCTTTGAGTTGGTGGTCCAGTCTTCCATATATCTTATAGTCCACTGATCCAAATGATGTCTCACCTATTTGGCTGTAAAAATACTACATCAAAATCTTGCCATGGTAAATATAAATGATATCTACTGCTTTCCTGTTGCCCATGGCTCAGAAGGCAAACAGGTTGGTCAGGCATGGTATGCCCTGCCTCTTCCAGGTCACCTTCTTGCCTTCCATGTGCTTAGAGATGGCTTCCAGGAGGATTTGCTCCACCACTTTCCCAGGAATTAAGATGAGGCTGACATGTTGTTATTCTTGCAAAAGACTGTGGCAGTTGACTTTTTCCAGTCATCAGGAATCTTCACACATAGGTGATCTGCTTTAACTTAGTTTAGAAAAAGAGGTAGGGAAAATCTTGGCTCATTTTTTTAGGGTGTTGTTTTGTTTTCAAAAGTATCTGTTTGTTCTTCACTCTTACAGGTCAGTTTTCTCAATTCACTGAAGTTACTTATTGCTAATCCAGCTTCCAAAACATTGGGAAAAGTAAGGAATGGCCAGGTATGCTCATTCCACATTAAAGAAGGTGACATTCTGGGGACACGCACAAAAAAAATTCTGAAGATTCAACCTTAAAAGCAGTGGACAAGATATTTTAGACATGATATATCATTTAAAAATCAAATAGAAAAAAAAGGTAAAATCTGGACACTCCTCTGTGTCTGCAGATTCCTCCTTTTTTTCATCTTACAAAATATCAGTCACAAAATTTCTGGCAGCTATAGGATAGTAAGAAAAAGCTTCTTTTATGTCCTCAGAAACCATCCTATTCCCTTCATTTCTCTTAGCAGCATATAAATTTACTGGTGCTTTAACATCAAGGTACATAAAGGCAAATACCTTTCTGAGTAAAATCCTTTCATTATTTTTCTTTGTATAAATGATTCATGTTCCCTTATAAACCATGCCGGTAGAACTTTGATTCTTTCAAAACTTTTTTATAGACTTAACTCCAAGGCAACTGGGTTAGTGAGACTCATAACTAGCACAGGCATGTTTGTCATCATGATTTGTCACTGCATCAGGTGAAAACTTCGAAGTTAATCAGTTCATATTTAAACAATACTTTGAAAATGCAAAGCCCAATGCTGCTTTTTTCCATAATGAAGCCCATTTCTTATAGTGACTGAGAAGCAGTCAGTATAAAATGATAGGCTCTTAAATCTATGGGAATTGTACTTAATGAGAATGACTCTGATTCTCATTATATTGATTTCAGTGGGAAAACTTTCACTCATTTTAATGGGAACAAGACTGACCCTTGCTGAGGATTTGGAGCCAGTCCAGCAAAGATCATACGGATATGAAAAGGAGGTACAACTGCATATTAGTGTCACTGCTCAGGCTCCTGTTATCAGACTGTGCTATCTGTGAATGTTCCTGCCTGAGTACATAGGAGGAGCTGGGTACCAGAGACTGGGATGCTTATGGAAAGCCTTCAAGCATAAATGTTTCCCTAAACGTCACATTTTGGACCCTAGGTAAGGCTTATTAAATTCTGTTCATGCAGACTCAAGAGCCCAAATTTCTTCCTAAGAGCCGGTTGCTACCAGCAGTTTTCTAAAGAACTGGGCAAGACACATTGCTTTCAGTGGCAGGGGCTACAGATCCCCCTTTTTACCATAGCCAAGTAGTTAGAGCAACTAATTATGAAGCAGAAAACCCAAGTTCAGTGCCTTGCTCAAGCATATCCTGTCTACTGGGCCACAAGCCAAAATATACAATGAGATTTCTCCAATCTTCCACAGATTATTTGCAACTATGAAGTGAATAGCACAAGATTAATGAGGGAGAGGTGGCAAAATAAAACACAAATCATTGTAAGACAGTCTTTATTAATGTTGTTTTTCTGTTCCCCAATATTTTAAAATAAAACCTGTCTTGTAGTCAAGAAGACAAGTTTAAAAGGACAAAACAACATGTTCTTAAAAGTTGTCATTTCCCAGAATTATGATAATGACAGAAGTAAAAAATTGCAAGATAAAAAGTGCACCCTAATAGTGCTTTTATTTCTCCAATTCTCCTGCTAGTTCTTAGATATATTTCAAAGCAACTGACTGCTCTGAAACATTCTGACACTTTGGGAAGGATTCGAGGACCCACTCATAGGTTTTAATGTTGCTTAGGTGCCATGGGATAACCCCCTTGTCCTCCAGCTGCCACGCCAAAGGCAAAGCATCTATTGTGTTAGATCTGTCAATCCTGCACACGTCACAACTACATCAGGATGTCTAAAATGGCCCAGTGGAGGCCAGGCATAATAAGGCACATAGGCAACTAAATTCCACACTCTACTGCTGTCAAGTTGTCTGAGCATGTTCAAAGCTCCATCAGGAATCATAGTTATGGTTGCATGGAAAGTTAAAAAGTTATGGTGCTGCATCTCCTCATAAGTTTTCGAGCTTCTTCTCCAAGGAAAGGAGTATGCATAGTGCAGTGCTGTGCAGAGATGCCAGCTCAGGTCGCAGATCCAGTGTGGCTACACTAGTATGCCATTATGCTTCAAAGCCAATTAGTGGGGCTTTGTCAAGCCACATGTATCCAGACAGATTTCCCCATGCTTCCCTCAGATTTTCCTTCACTGCATAACCTGTTACTTAGCTTGTAAGGTATTACAAAATCACTGTTTTGAAGTGCATTCTTGTGCATTCTTTCCATCAAAGTAATTTGCTGTTAAGATTACCACCTCTCTACCACGAGAAAAATAAAATTTATGAGTTGTAAAGAGAGCATGCAAATTGTATATGATTCAATGAAGCTTCTCCTTTAAATGAAGTATCCAAATAAGCTTTGAAAAAGTTTGTCTTGGATGCAGGTCTGATTTATCTTTCCCCTACTCTGCATTTATGTTGCCTTTCTCTGAAGATCAAGATTCTTTGTATGGATTTCCTTCTCTGACTTGTAAAATTGCACTTAGCTGGGTCATCTGTCCTTTTATTAAGTGACCAAAGAAATCCAGCAGCAAATAGCAGGGATGGGTAGGAACATAATCTACACACAAGATGCAACTTTTTTTTTCCCTCAGGTAACTACAACTAGTCAGTGTAGCTGTGCCAGCATTTACTTTAGGCGCCAATTCACATTTGCTAATACACATCCAGTTATAATCAGTTTTTGTCATACTGGTAGATCTCAAGGGTTCTACATTTCTGCAATGAGAATACATGAAGAGATATTTTCTGCCTTACTGTAAGCACTCACAATAACTGGATCAAAAGAAGTCTAAATACTTTCCTACATTTTGGTTAGAAGACCTTCAGAGAAAGAAGTGGCCTGCCTTTTTTCTTCATCATCCTGAGACTGTCTTTGTTGGAGCCTCTAGAAATGCACTCAACAGTGGAGCACCCGAACCTCAGTGCTTGTGAATAACTTGATAATTCCCCACATGCTGTTGTGCTTTTTGAATTTGGCTTTTTGATCCGCCATGAGACCATTTTAATAAGTCACTAGAAATCAATTTTAAAGAATATTTGTTTAGTTCCATATTATTTTTTATTCTTTTTTTTTCTTTTTCTTGGAATGAAACACAAGGAAAAGTTATTTCTCAGAAATTTTAATTATTTTCATTTATGGGATCTCTGAGTAAAAGCACTGCAGAAGTGTGATTAAATCAGCCTGCACAAAATCTTTAAATAACCCTGTTTAAGGAGACTAGGAGGACTGACAAATTTTTTGATAATGAAGTCCCACTCCTGCAAAATGTCTGTGGTTTTGCATTTATTTCATATAGGTTATGTGCTGTGAAGATACGGTACTTGGTTTGGTCACATCCAGTTGTAGATCATAGTACTCATTCGTCATCCAAATGACAGTCTGATGATCTTTTCAAGATCTAGGGTTGATGATGCTTGGTTTTCTCATTAATACCATAGTCAAGCTGACTTAGACTGAAAAAGCTGTAAGTCAAGCACTAGGAAATCTGACAAAGATGGAATAGATGACTTATCATTGAGGGAATTTTTTTTTTCCATAATCACCTACAGTTAAAAATGAACACACAAAGGTACACCTGTACTACCAGTAAATGAGAGCAGTCACAGTACAAATTATGAAGAATAGAGTGTTGCCAAAAATTCACGCAGAGAAATGAATCTCTTCCTGATGGGCATCATTTTCCAAATGGGCTCTTGCATGCTGTTGTGGTTTGAATTATGAGTTTCATGCAGATACAATCTGCAGTTCAAGTGCACGGGCTGGTGAACAGTAGCTGCTTGTCTAGAAAAAATGAAAACAAGTGATAGCCTAGCAAATGAGTACTGTAAATTTAAATTAACAGAGAGGTTGTCTGCTTTAATCTCTGAGTGAAGGGCACATTGCTTTCAAAAATATCTCAGTGAAAGAAATAACTACCATAATTAAGTTTTTGACTTATAATGTACTGTGAATGTAACTTTGAGAACTCAAGGAATTAAATCTTGCTTGTTGTTGATATATCAGCTGCGAGGAAATTCTCTGAAATGTCTCATTATTCCCAGAATCTGTAAAGTAATGTCTAGGTATGAGGCTTGGTCACTAGCTCCTATGTAAGATGTTTAAACTGTTGTAATGGTTAGCTAAGGCCAGATGGTGTACTCCTGTATCTGAAAAGATTAATCTGCCATTTGGAAGAAGGTGAATTTGAAATTTATTTTCCACAAATTAAACCTTACTGAATTTTTTCAGTGTTTTCAAAAGAAGACACACTTCTTGCAATGTCCAAGTAAACAGGTTTCTGCACTATGCCCTCGCGTCTTAGTGGGGAATTATCAATATGTCTGTGTGGGACTTTCAGAGCTACCAAGAGTACAGCAGGCAAAGCAGAGCAATAACGTGGCCTCATCAACCTGCACTGCCCAGAGCTCCTCCCTTGTGCTTCTAATACTGCTGATGGAGATCACAGCTCTTCCCTGAACTTTCCAGCACTGTGAACCTTCCTCTGCTTCCTTGTGTATTGATTTAATTTATACTTTTTTTTTCCTAGTTTATTAGCACAGGAACATTTTATTGGACAGCCTTTTAAAAATGATTAATAAAACATTTTCTGTACTGTTATACAAGATCACCTAACTTTATTTTTCATCACCATAGCATTGGAAGTACTTCATAGTCTTTTTCCTTATCTTCATGTATTCCTTTGGACAAGCAAATACTTACACCTGAGGAACGAAGCCCCAGAGAGGCTGAGTCCTTGCTCTGCTGCAGTTCTGAGGTACCTAAAACAGACTCTGACAACATGTAGAAGTCTGAGCTTAAATTTATGACCTATAAAGTCCCAGCTAACTTCTCTGACATTTGCAGAGGCTGATGTGTTTGCTGGCCAGGTTTGCTTTTGGTGTAATTATCTTCTTCTGTGGGTACACCTATATTAGGATTTTAGTTCAGGTAGGAGTGCACTTTTGAAGCTGATCTGGCTGTCCCTCTCGCCGTGCTTCATGAGCCAGTCTCACAGCACTCAAGGCAGGTTCATTCATGTGATCTAAACTGGGAGATGTATTCCCAAAACGTACCAAACGCTTTTCGGCTGGTAATAGTCACCGAGTCCATGGGTTGATGCTAGAGCTAGTGTAAGGAGGAACGTACATATAGTATGGACATCACATCCTGCACGCCACCTACCTCACTGTACAAATCAATTCCTTTTGGATCACACTATTTGCTAGTGTAGACACAGTTTGTAATGGTGATGGGTGCTGAGGTCTTTACAAGGCATATCTGGCCTCATCTGAAGTCACCCTGTGATACCAAGTTTGATATACACACGCAATTCATTCTGACAGCAGTGAGGATGGCACAAAAATGAAATACAGTGCTATAACATAGTTTTCAAAAATATGTGATCTTTTGTCTAACAGTAAGCCTATATTGGTGAGACAACCTGGCAAATAGTGTGCGTGGGTTCAGTGACCTCTCAGTCTCACAAAGTTCGAATTCCCTTTTCCCAGAAAAAACTCTCTTATTGATTTCATTACAGACTGAGCTCAAAGGCGGTAGCTGTGGTATCAATAGTACACAGCCTTGTTGTTAAAAATACTCAAGTATTTGTGAGATCACGTTTGTGTATTTGACTGTAGCTGGAAGTGGGGCCACCTCTTTTCTGAGCCTTCATGCAGGAACTGGATTTTTTTTTTTTTCCCGTTTTTGACCCTAATGGCAAAAACATGGAAATTCTTTAGGCAGTAGAATGTCAGACAAGCTCCTGTCAGACAGCAGCCCTCACCATCTCCCTGTCAAGCCATCTTCATTTTACTTAGTAGGGTCAGTTCTTAAATTGTTTGCTGCACAGAGATGCAGCTTGAACTGGATGGCAGAGGGAATACTCCTCACCTCTTTTTCATGTCCAACGCTTCTGGCTGCTATACTTTCCTGTGGAGTGAAAAAAGTAAGTTCGAAGCAGTTGAACTAGGCTTTCCATCAGCAGAAAAACACCCTGCTTGTTGTGTTCATGTGTGAGTATCCCTTGTGTACCCTTTGTGTACCCCACATAGCAGACTCACTGCCAGTACTCTTCCTCATAACACCTTCCAAGGAAAAAGGTTTTCCCTCAGAATAACTGACCACATTAAAAGATGTTTTTGCTTATCGCTTCTTTTTTCAGCATGATGCAAAGAAAACATGTTTTTAACCTTAACCATCCTTAGAATTCACAGGAAAATTATTGGTCATCAACCAGCCACCTGAGGAGGCCTTAATTTGGTTTTTGAAACCTCAAGCCATACCAAGCAAACATTATCTTTAGAAGATAAGTTACCTTCATAATACTCGTCTACTTTTCAGCCTAATGGTGTAATTATGATTGATTTAATTTTATTAAGTCATCAGAGATTCTATTTCCTTTCTGTATAGCTACAAAAAAATGCATAAGTTCTTAATGCATTGGGATACAAAAAAAGCAAATCAAAGTGAAGAACAATTCCTGAGATTTATGAAGCTGTGGTACTATTTCAATTTTAATAAAATATAGCCAGTGACAAAAAAGAAATATAAAAGTATCTAATTATAATTATATAAAATGCAATTGTGAACATTATATAAATGTAAAATTGTACAAAAAATTGATGGCTAAGCTAGTCATATAATCACATCTCCATTGAAATAACCTTGATGGGTAAAATGGAGTCAGCATTCCAGACAGGTGTCAAATCGAGAGGAATATTTATTTTCTACCTGCATAGTTAATTTCAAGTGCTTTTTTTCATATTTTGATTCTTTCATCCTATTTTTGTAATTTAACAATATCAGCCTTTGCCTTTCCATTTCATTTTTTTTGCATTCATTCCAAAACAAGGTAGAGTATACCTCAAATTAGGGATTGAATTAATCTCATCCTAACCTGGTTAGCTACAAGGTGAATGCCTACATGTGAGCAATTGGCTTGGCTCCACTCTAGTCAATAGCTGTCTGGTCAACACCAGTCAATGGAGTCTAGAGAGCAGCTCACTGCAGTCTAAAATAGCCACGAGGTAAACCAACCCTTATATACTATTGCTTATGTTTACTAGATCTTTGTCAGCACTCATAGGAGCTAAAAGAGCTCAGAATTAGATGAATCCTATCCCAGACATCTATTCTCTTGGTCCTTTGCATTAATCAGCATCTATGTGCATATGTTGCTGTGATATCCTTTTCTATAACAAGTTTTTTCTTGTTCTTACCAGTGCAATTTATCAGCGATTCTGTGGTCATATGTTTTATGTGACTTTGTTTCCCAACTTACCATAAACTTTGCAATGTGTAACATTTATATAAATTAGTGCATTATAATGATTTCAGTAATTCTGTACAACAATAATCATATTTAAGTCAAGGCATGTCTTCCAAGACACTTAAATCTTAAATGCTTATATAAACACTCTGTTTGCCGTGTTGAGAAAAAGGTCAATGACTTCAGATTGCTAAGATGCATATCCATTTTTGTAAATATTTTCAGTTTGTGTTTCTGGCTTCCTTCCAGTATTTTGTACTTGTCCTGTTTGGGAAATATTTATGTTCTGCAGGAGAAATTATCAAGAGATTGTCCTTAGAAACTTTACTTTTAGTTCCTTTCCAGAGGGGTCGTTAATTCTTCTCTTCTTTTAGTACTTATCAACCGCAGCCTGTTGTCAATCCCAGGTTTTAAGTCTGGAGAACACTCCAGCTTATTCAACTCTAGGAAAAAAAAAAAAAGACTGAAAAATACATAATTAATATTGGTATTATTAGTCCATCCATATAAACAAGGTTTTACAACTAGACCATCAGTACACGTTTCATTGTCATTATTCAACATTTCTGGTCTTTGTTCGAGGAAAATCTGGCATCTTAGTGTGCCTCCAGGAAACACCCAAAATCTTCACCCTTTCCCTTATAGTTCAGACTGTGCTTGTGCTTTATGGGCAAGAGTATTATTTTAACCATACTGGTGTTAAAAGATGGAGGTGTGCTACTTATTTCCTAGCAAGTAAGGAGTTATCCAGCTGCTGATGCGTGTGTCATATAGGTACAGAGACTGGAGAAACAAACCAGGCAGAAAGCCCAGTCATTCCACTGGAGTAAACAAGAAAGCCATAAAAACAGCTACCCCATTGACAGGAAGAAATCACATCAGACAGTAGATAACAGAGCAGTAGCTTGTAGCCCAGATAGGGATTTGGGTTGTCCTTGCTTATAAAAGAATGTTGCTTTCTTTTTATTGCCTGTTCATGGTAACTTTCAGGAGTGGAATGCCCCAGGGAAAAATGTGCTTGACAGGACACTTAATGCTAGACCAGATGGATCTCTCATAGGGCTTACAACTCCTTTCTTCCTTAGATTGCTACTATTGTCTTCCCTGTGTTGTTTTACCACACTGCACTTAACTCCTTAGCACCCTTTCCAGCCCTTTTTCTCTGAAAGCCCTCCAGTTTGTCAACATTTTTCTGGCAATTTGGCATTTGGTTAGAAAGCAGTCAAGGTGCAGCAGATGAAAGGGCTGTTTCTTTCCTGCTTCATTAATCCTCTGGGTACCCAGCTCCAAAGCGACACTGGATTTTTATCCTATCATATTGCATTAGAGACATGGGTGTAAATCTCTGCCCACTATTGCCTTCCATCTTTCAACATTAGAGCTGTCCAGTGTGTTTTCTCACACAGAGAATATTTATGATGAAACTTATGGTTATACTGCCCACTGTATTTCAGAATTACATTTTAAAGTGTGGGTGAATAAGAAGACATGAAGTAAGGAGGGAAAGTAATGTTATGCTATTATGCTTGTAACCATGTAGGCACGTGCAGTAAGTAACAATCACTTCATATTTAGTAAAGCTTTCATGTTGGTCATAGAGTATAAAACTGTTAATTTGAACACACAAGTTTTATAGTGGAAGTCCTGAGGAAAAACACAAAGAAAAATCTTAGATCCCCGCTAAAAAAAGGTATAGAGGGACAAAAGAATATGTCCGCCTTCTCTAGGAGTCATTTCACCATATTTAGCTATCTAAAGTGTATGCAACCATTTTAAACGTAGTTTTAGGTCCCTGTTTCAGCATTTAGGAAAAAATTCCCTCTTTTTAAGACATGGGGTGAAATATCTTCTGGGGTTCCTGGGTTTTTCCTCATTGACTATGGAATAGGCTGTTGAGAAGAGTCATCTGTCCTAATTCAAGCATCTGACAGTTGATCTACACCTGACCTCAAGAATAGGGTCCATCTCATCCTTAGCGTTTGAAATAGATCAGGTGAATCACTTTCTCCAGATGTCTTTTTCTTTCCACTTACAAGAAAGAGTTAATTATTCCAAAATAGACATCTAAGGTTTAGGTGTCTCAAATCTAGTGAGATGAATTTTGGTTTTTTGGGTTAGATGACCTCAGACTCTTCCCCAGTGCCTACAACCTGAAGTGAAGACACCATTGTTCAGAGGAGTGTGAGACACCTATGCCTGCTGGTATGCATAAGCATGGCACCTTGCAATCCCTCAAGCAAGTGGGATTCAGAATCCAAGCCCACAGCACTGCTGGGAAGCACGATTAATCTTGCTGAGAAGCTGGATTAATTAATAAAGTAGGACAGCATCACACTGTCAGCATAAATACACTGCTTCCAGCCAGTGGCACTGTGGTGTATGGATGGTGCAGGCACACCAGCTCCTTCTGAAGCAGCTTTGGTACCTCCATCATGGAGCGGCACTAGAGATAGAGACAACTTCCAAATCTGCTGCTAGAAGTGAGAAGAGCGTGTAGGGTAATAGGTAAACAAATGAATGCATTGCACTGAAATTGGGGAGGAGGACTTCATGTCTTTTCAGGCTTTCAGTCTGTAGTCTTTGTTGTGTCACCAACCTTTCAGGTGAGGGCAAGCAGTAATCCATGAGATGAACTCTGTAAGAACACACTACTATTAAACTGCACACTTTATAATCTTCAAATTCTCAGATAAAACACATCAAAGACCTCCAAATTATTTTTCAAAATTTTCCATGTGGGTACAGAAGTTCTTTTAAGTACAGTTCATTTCTATCATCTCTGTGGTCATCCTCTTGGAAAGGCCATCTAAGACATCTTTTTAAAGAAGCTCTTTTCATTTTCAGTCTTTTGTGACTCAGTTCTATTATAATTCTGGTCCACCATACATTTTTTCCTAGAGTTTTTTTTTTAATAGATCTTTTTTTCTTTTTTTTTAACTGCATGATGTCCTTCCATTTCCAGTCTTGCCCAATCTGATTAAAATTACACAGCTTGTTTCAGAGGCTGGATCCAGTAATTGGCTTTCTAATATCATCTGAATCTTTCCCTGCTCCTCCATACAGTCTGACCCTCCTGCAGAATGGGCATCTTTGTTTCATTTCTTCTCTTTTTCGGTCTCTCCCCTGTAATGTTTCACTCCGACTTTCATCTTTGAGCATATTCTGACAGTATAAGATTGCTGTTGGCTTAAATCTTATTTTGTTCTTCATGATGGGAACTTCATAAGCTGATCTTTGCAGTAAGAACAGACATCTACCTGCTGCCCTGCAGGTTTTGGCAAAGGTGGAGGATGGGATACAACTGATGTCCTGCTCCCAAATCCACCTCTAGGCTTCAGTAGTGTAAGAAAAGTGGAGTACTGCTGCCCCAGAGTTGAGGAGCTGTGCTACTTGTGACCATGAATGAAGACAGTGAGGCCAAAGAGGTGAAAGAGGTGTAACGGGAAGAGAGATGGACAGCCCACAAAGAAGAGGCTCAGGAGCCTTGTTGCCATGAGAAGGAGACAAGAGCAGCCATACATTTATTCTATATTTGTATGAACACTTATTTAAGAAGGTTCCTATTTGTTATGCTGGGCCAACAAAAGAAATGGCACAAATAAAAGTAGCAGCGTCCATACAAATAAACTATCCTTTAAAACTCTCAGGAGAGAAAAAAAAAAAGAAAATCTCATCATTTTTACAAACCTAAGGAAAAATAAGTCTTGCAATAGACTTTAAAGATCAGTCTTTCTAAAGGGAAAAAAAAAGCCAGAAATCACTGAACTGACACCCTGCATGTTTTGGCGCATGCCAGAACACAGTGCGATTGAAAGATGCAAAACCCTAGAAATACCATCTGCATCGAATATAATAAATTCAAGCATTAATTTCCCACAGTGGAAACAAAAGCACTTACATAACATTGTCTCAATATCAAGTGTGAATATTTTTTGGGTGTTTGTTACTCTATCTGATGCTGAACTTCTAAGTCTTTTAAAGCTGTTTTCTTTCGGTCTCCTCATTTGCCTGATAAATTTATTATAGCATTATTCACTAATGTGAATGTTGTGAATGATGTGAATAATGTGAATGATGTGAATAATGTGAATAAGCAGCCCAAAGTACTGTAGTAAGCCTGTTGTAGGTTTTTATAGCTACAGTAATTTTTCTACAACATTTTATTCTTGATAGTGAGAGTACCTGTAGTTTTTGACAGTTAAAAGCTGCGCTGGATGCATGTTTTCCCTTTACGGTGCTATTGGTTTCAATGTGTCACTGGTAGTTCCACCTACTATCTCTCCTCCAGTTCAGTTTTTTTCTGTCCTCAGGCCCTACTACATCTAACTGACACTGTCTTTTCCAGTGCAACTCTCTGGAAGAGTTTGCATCTGCCAACAGGGGCAAGGTTCCGGAGTGTGGTAGGATCTGACATAAGAAATTCTTTGCTTTTCAAGCATCTTTTTGGGGAGGTGGCAAAATACTTGTCCCTTTGGAACTGCATGCATGAACTTACTCATTCAGTGATGGTCTGGTTTTAGAAAATTAATTCTGAAGGAACATTTGGTACACCATATATTAAGAGTGCAGACAAGTATGCCCATCACCAATGAGAGAAAACAGTCTTTTACTTCTGTAAATCAACTCTCTGATGATTCTCATATAAGCTGTAAGTAAAGCCTCTATCTGCTGTGCCCCAGAGGATGCTGGTGACCCTGTATCCTTGCTTAGAGTTTACCCTGTGACTTTATTCCTGCATTGCCTGGGTTAATTATTCCTGCAGGACAGGAGCAGTTAAGAGCTTTCCAAGTCCAGTTCTATGTGAAGAGCTGTTGTTGTCTCTTCCCACCACTTTCCAATACCTGCAGATAAAAGACAAAATTGATTTTAATATCTTTATACAATTCTTGCTAATCAAGAGAACTGCCTGTTTTACTTCCATGTTTGGTTACTGCTGTTGGATTGTGCTTTTACTCTTGCATGTGTCTGCTTGCCTTTCTTATCTGAGATAAAAATTACCAACTGAATTCATTAACTATTTTCTTTGTCTTGAAATAAAATTTATTGAGAGGACCCCATGACATTTGTGAAAAGCAGTGTTTATGAGTGAATTGTAAAGGTTCAAACCCTAGAAATGCAAAGTAAACCATTTAATGAAATAATATTTTTAGCCTTCTACATTTCAAGAGTCACTCTCAATGGCAATTTATTTCTACAGTATTCTCTTCATATAACATCTCTGTGGTAAGCAGAATAAACTTGTCTCCCATAAATCTTATAGTTCCTGTTCGTACATATTCTATTTTAGGAGAAGGAGGAGAGTGGAAGGAATGTTACAGTGGCACATCTCTACCAGAATCTCAAGAACAAGTTACAAATAGTTTCTACTTTCCAGTAGTCATCTGTTCCATTTTTGAGTTCCTCAGACTGTGTCAGCAGTCACAACATTCATAAGGGAGCCGTACGGCATCACAAGAAAAAAAGAGGTACACAGATCACCTGCGTATAAATAAGCTGAACTTCTTTCTAGATAGACAGTCCAGTAATAAAAAAAAATTACTGTCCAAATCTTTAAACGAAAATGTTATTATCCCATTTGTCATCCCCTTTTCCTATTTTGCAAATTCTAAAGAAGGATTATTGGTCCTTTACTCCGGGGAAGAGTCTCTTACTTCCCAGCAGAGAAGAAAATTTAAATTTAAGTTTAAATTTAAAAAATAATTGTTTAATACCGGAAATTTAACATTTCGCTAGTTGTAGAGAACAACAAAAGTGTCTCTGGACCCTTTGAACGCGTGGATTATGCCACTTTGCAACCCTGTATCATTGTATGTGAGAATTCAGCTCTGTTACTTTTAAAATAAGAGAATGGCATATTGTACGTAGCTCCATAATGTTTAATGATGTATTTCGTCTATCATGATTAATGATGGAGGAAAGTGATTCTATTTACTCAAGTGTGATTTTATCTTATATTTAAATACACTTAAAATCAGAAATACATAAACAAGTCACCCATCTTCTTGGTCTCTTACGACCAAACTCCAGGAAAGAAAACTGATCCAGCTGATGAAATTCCAAGTGCAGCTTTTATTTTGAATGGAGGTGAAGAAGGTCTTCTGACACTGATTGCATCTCAGCGCTGCTGCTTGAGCATGGGTTCATGGGTATGCAAAGAACATCAAACGCACTTGGTTTCTGGCTGATCCTGATACCTAAATGAGGTTCTTTTGCAGTTCCGTTGGTTGAACAAAATGAAGCAGAGCTTTTTCTTTTTCCAGCTAACTGCTGTGCTGTACTGCCAAGAGGCCCCTATCATAATAAGACAACATTTCTTGTGTATCTCTAGGATACATTTTATGGACGAATTATTAGTTTGAAACCCAGTCTGCTTTCACAATTTTGTATAAAATTGACTTTCTATTTACCCGATTTGTAACTTCTAAGAGCATTTTCTAATTTGAATAACATAATTTTGAAGTGCCACAATGGTACTATGTATAGTTGTGTGCAGTAATGACTCATGAGCCCAACACGTACAAGACTTTATGTAATTTTCATGTATTTCTTATAAAATATGGTAAAAAAATATGAAAAAGACATTAAGAGAGATTTGATATAAAAGATCCCTTCCCTGATAAAGACTATGCAGTCCTTACGGAAGGGTATGGGGAAGAGGAGGGAAAAGGGCTAAGGTTCAGCAAACACTGAAAAGTTGTTGCTCACTCAGTCTGCCACTCCTCTTACTTACACTGATGTAACTGAAGTAGGAAATACAGATTTGCAAAGAAGCTAATAGCCAAATCTATAAAACAATATTAGGCTACATTTTGTAATGCAAGCACATGGCTTGCTTCTCTAGGATCCTGCAAAGATGTTAGTGTGTGTTTGTGCCAAGAGCAGCACTAGTCCAGCCATCCACTCAGGACTGGGGCACTAGCTAAATGCAATTAAATTTTTCACTGTATGTCTTTATTTTCCAGCATGCCTTTTTTTTTTTTTTTTCAGAAAACTTAATGTTCCAGTAAGTATGAAAACCAGTTCATAAAGAAAGTGGCACATTTCCTGAAGGTACCTGATTCTTCGTTATTGAGTAACCATCAATCCCAAATGCATAGAGAAGCTGGAGGCAAGAGGAGGGAGAGGAGTGACAGCTAGAGCACTGGAAAGAAAGAGAAAAGCCGCAGGAACAATTGTTGGATGCATACTCTAGATTTAAAAGTTCAAATTTGCACAAACACTTTGTGTGTGTATAGTACAACAGAATACTTCCAGAAAAAAATGAACCCAGAAAAAACACATCCAGATTGAAGGTTTTGGTGGATTGGGATGGTGAAGTACAGCAGCAGGTAAGGGACTTTATCAATCACATGGGGATTTATAGGCAGTCGTAAAGTTTAACTTGTAGAGCATGAGGTAGAAGGGGTGCTACACACTCATTAATGGCTCCTGTAAAAATCATCTTTTCCAACTATAGGCACAGCATAGTCCAGAAATATCTGAGGAGAAGGGTATAGACTTCTTATATCCAAACCTTTGGGGCATCTTAAGAACAAAAGCAAGCATCCTGCAATAAGTATCAAAAAAAAACTCCTGGGCCACTTTCTGTTCTCTATTGTTCTCATCTAGGACAAAACGGGCATATAATATTATATGGAGAATCTTTGCATTGCCTTTAGTGTACCTTTGAGCTTTTCTGTTGGAACAAGATTGATTGTCTGTTTACAAGTGAGTTATAAGGCAGGTAAATATACTGCAGATCACATCTGGGTTAAGATTATAGAGGTGGCTACAGAAGCTGATAAATTACTTTTTGTACTGGAGAGCAATACACAATGCAATCCAGAAGAATAATTCATAATATATTAATATGTTAGTCTTAAAAGTGAGCTAGCAAGAGATTTATAGGCTGAAGCTGCTCTTCTGCTACAGCATGAGACAGCTTCCAGAGCAGCTTTTGTAAACACAATAAATGGTAGAGGAGTCAATATTGACTGATGGGGCTCAACACATTCAGTTTCAAAAGGATGTGGCATACTGAAAAAATTGTTTGGCTTAACAAATAAGTGGTGGAAGCTTTTCTAGACACACAGCAAATAAAAGAACTTAATTGCCAAGCTGGTTGTACATATCGAGAGTGCTGGGCTTCGCAATTCATCTGGTAATGCTCTAGTAACATGCCTATGTTTTAAAAGGCACATACTGTTTTGCTTTCACTGGTTTTATTTGGTTTGTGGGCAGATCTGACATTGCTGACTTCAATTCTTGAACAGAGTGTTCATTAGTTTTCAGAGGTTATATAAAATGCTACATATATGCATTTTGAAACAAATAGAATTTATTAAAATGCCAATTTCATTTATAGTTTAGCACCAGGGCATATTAAATTAATATGCAGGGTCTGTACAAACTTTTAATAAGAATATTGAGAGTGGAAAATTCTTTGTTTTAACATGTCACTGTTCTTTTATCAGCTTCACTGAAATCAAAGAGGGTCTTTCAGTGAGTAATTTCTCAATATTATGAGAGATGAGTTTGCAATCTAGCTTTGGTCAATTCTCATTTTCAAGTAATAGGGCATCAGGAATCTCTGGATTGGTTTATGGTCTAAGTACTGAATGACTTGTACAATTTTTCTGATATTAAGTCAAGGAAAATTTAAAGAAAGGAATTAGGTAAGCAGTTTAGAAACCAATGGTGTAAAGACAAGTTGATGGCTCTTACTCAGTTTTGGTTAACTGGTCAAGAAGATGGGCTAAGGAAAAGGGGCTGGTGCTATTCAATCCATTGATTACATTTCATTTGGACTATGTCTATACTAGTAAATAAATATGGTAAGGCATTGAGGCCAAATGGCAGAGAAGAACCCAAGTGCACACCACTAACATTCTTAATTCCCGAAATACAGTGGCTTCATGGGATCTGCCCTTCAGGAATGGTTGCTTGGCCATGCTGTGATCTGAGCTGTTCCCAGGAATTTGTCCCAGACTGTGTCAGTACAATGAGTCTCATTCCAAGGCCTGGCAGTGCTTTCTGGCACTGAATAATTTCATAATGTAGAACTAGTTTTGTAGACCAGAAATAGTAAAGAAGGAAGTCTACTGTTCGGAAACCTCTCCATTTCCAACTCTGTCACTCCATCACTGGTGGTCAGGACCTCCATTTTCAGCCCCTCACCAAATTAGGCACCAGGAAGCCATTTCCCCAGCCTGTATCTAGATGCCTCATTTTTCTGAAATTGCAGTGGGTTGAAGCCTGCCTACAAATGGACACCTAAATGTATTGGAAGGACTGAACCAAGTTCATTAATGTGGTTACTGGCACAACAAAACTAATGAAGCAGGAGAATTGTGATGAGCACAACTCCTGAGGAATGCAGAAATCAAAATAAACATTTTAAAGTCAGCAAAAACCATGAGAACATTCAGTTTGTCATCCTGAAATGGGTTTAATCTTTGCTAAAGGCCTTCAAACAGGTAGTGTGTATAAATCTAACAGTGCTCATAACTTGCAAAGTCACCAAGTACTTAGTTGACACATACATAGTACTTTTGTTTGAGAACTGCAGAGGGGTTTTTTAGGTCTTCTATAATGTGCTTACACATATTTTTGGAAATGAGACAAGAAAAAAAAAGGGTTCCAACTGTGAGTTTTATAATGAAGTGAAGAGCCTCTTCTGGTTTCACTCAGCTGTATAATGAGATGATCCTGTGTCTAATTACAGAAGAAGAAAGAATGAAATGTACCTATGTCCTGTTACGTAATATGTTTTATGGCTGATCAGATACGTGAAAACAGCAAAATCTGCTTTTATCTGCTAGAGTAAGCCATTGCTCATACTTATTTGAAGTTATTTCTCAGTATTTTGTACAATGATGAATGTTTAATTATTAGGCAGATTTTATTGTGTTCTGCTTTTGTACAAAATCATCCTTACAGGCTACAAAACATTTGTACTTCAGCGTTTGTTTTTTTTTCAAGCTTTTGAAATAATTCCATGAAGACTGCCAGTTTATTTGGGTAGTAAACAGTCTTATTCATGATTTCAAGCTTATTTTATATGTGTATATATGTTATAGACCATATAATTTTCTCAATTATATAAGAAACACCTCATGAAGTTCAGTGAAATTACACCCACGAAGCCAAAGAGACATTCTGTAAGTATACTCCTGCAATTAAATGCTCCCCGAAACTGCCTCAGCTTAGGGACACCCAACTAT
>KZ505724.1:1189776-1218710 GCA_002844005.1 Limosa lapponica baueri
CCCCCAACACCACATCCCCCAACACCACATCTAAACGAAAGGATATTCCAGTGTCTGACCACTCTTTCTGTGAAGAATTGTTTCCTAATGTCCGGTCTAAACCTACCCTGTTGCAGCTTGAAGCCATTCCGTCCCGTTCTATTGCTAATTGCTTGTGAGAAGAGACCAGCACCAACCTCTCTACAATGTCCTTTAAAGTAGAGATACAAAGCCCTGGTGCTGTGTCCGTCCCCAGTCTGGTAGATCTGACTTGCTAGAAAGGATCTGCAGGTCATCAAGGCCAGTCTCCAGGTCAGTATGTGATATTGCTGAGAAGTTAAATGGGATGGTTAAAAAAATTTCTTAAACAGATCATCTCGAAAAAGGTAGAAAAATATCATATTATATTGCCTGAAACTGCCATCATCACATGCTAGAGTATTTGGTGATTGAAAACAAATTGTGATCCAAATGCTTTTTTCATCTAGCTTTCTCAGACAGGAAGATTCTTACATGAACTACATAAATTTTTACCATAGAAAGGAGTAGTGCTTCTGGGAAGGAGGGCCTGCCATGTTTTTGACTTCAGAACTCTTCATCTTTTCTCTAAAAGGAGGAAATGACTGCCTGGCTGAGATAATTACACACAGTGTCTTTCCCATCACCGTAAAATATGACTGTCGATGAGATATGTGCCAGGTCGGAATGCATAAATAAACATTTCCCAAATAAATCACTCAGCGGCCATCTGAAGTTCCCTCTTCATCACTGCAATGACAAGCTGGGTATGAACCTGCAACCCAGAAGGGAATACTCTGGCTGTGTGAATCCCTTCAATGCTTTACGAACCCCTCCCGGACCAATCGGACTGGGACCTAACATCAACTTATCTTACCCTTGGACCCGTGCAGGAAGACCCAGAATCCTCTGTTAAAGACCAGAAGACGTAAGCTGTCCTGGTCGTCTTTGCACATCTAACCTAGAAGGTACTAGAATTCAACTAAACTTTAGCCTTCAAAATGACACAGAGCCTATGGATTGCAAGAAGGGGTAAGGACTACATGGATTATTCTTGGATGGTATTAGAGGTGGAAACAGAAGGAAGAACCATTGTCAATGTCTCTTCTTGTAGTGGTGCCACTTGCAAGAAAAAATTCGAGACTGGAGGAAGAAATGACATACAGGAGTGTGATGCTGTCACTGTTGGTTGGCTTCACTGCTGAGACATGAAGCTGAACTCTTCCAGGCAGAGAGGAAAGGGAATGGATTGCTCCCACTTTCTTGCTGAGCACTCTATTAATCTGCTATACAGATTGCTAGTTCAATTATTAAACTGATATATGAAAACTGTTAAAAACCAAAGGAATCCGCCACACACTCTCCCTTCACCTCATTCAGTTCCTTGAACAAAAGAAAACAGTTATTGACTTTTGGATCTGTGCTCTCCATCCAGGCCCAGCAAAGATACCTAACTCTCAGAGACAACAAGGATTTCATCTTTTTCCCACTGACTACTGCCCACTGATCATGCTGACTGCAGGCCTGCTACAGAAAACTTGCTGGTTGTACTTTTTCTGGCATCTCTGTCTCTCTCCTTGCACAGCACAGGCACGTGTGACATGCCATCCAGGGGCTGGGCTGCACTGCTGCTTGTGAGCATCATCCCACCCCTTCTTCAAGACTGTAGGTGCTCTTTTTTGTGTCTGACTCTTAAGCTTCATACCACGAGGCGATATTTACTGGACAATATCCAGAAGAAGTTATGTATAAAAGTGATGCTTATGTTGGTAACACTAAAGGTTATGGAATTGCATAGAGACTTACCTTGGTATAGAAAACTTGAATTTTGCATGTTTGCAGGCTTAAATAAATAGAGAGGGAGAGACAGAGGGGAAAGCAAGCAAGCACTGACAACAACAGCCAAAAAAAAGGGTGTTCCGGTCAAAAGGCGCATCTAAGTTGGATATAGAACAGAACATCTCCCAGTTTTCTGCTGTTGTTTCAGAGACATGTCATTTCAGGTGACTCACTGGAGCAAGCCAAAAGTACCTGCATGATTTTCTGGACTCCATAGTTTCCAAGTACCTTTTCTCTCACCTTACTGCATGTTTTTCCTCTTTCCCATGGAGAACTAGAGCAGCATGTAATGAGCCATGTTTCTCATCTACTCCTAGCCCTAGGAACCCTATTGATCTCATCAGTGTTAAATTAGCCTTGATAGCGATATGGTATTTTGGACACTACTAAGCTGTAATGTTGCCACTTCCTAAACAAGCCATAGGCTTTGTTTCAAATGAACACAGCAACTGATTAATCAATACTGAAAGGTTATCAAAACCTGCCTCCTGGTAGCAGGCTTTCACAAATGCCCAAGGACTCTTTTTTTTTCTCTCAGTTATACAGAAAAACCATGCTTTTTTTTAGTGCTTTTACTGCCTTCTGCTGGAGCACTGTTTTCTTCCTCTGGCAGTCCACCCTGTTCCCATGCAGCTGAAGTGCAACTTCTCCCATTCCTGCACCCAGAGGGATCCCAAACTTGTCTAGATCCCCCAGGGAAACCATAGTGGGCTTAACTGATTCCTAGGATCTAACTCAAATATCTAAGTATGACTGGCATGCACAAAATGTTCCCCACTCCTTGAGGGGGTTTCAGCCCCAGGTCCCTGCTTGCCTGCTCCAGAGAGCAGATTAACGAGGCGTACAGTTCCTTGAGGACCTCCCAAAATAAATACGGCCATGGATGCTTCCACCATCTACTGGGTCTACTCAAAAGTTTGTTAGGTTGTGTGATAAAAAAAGACTTGCAAAAGGAGCAGGGAGGCCCAAGGGTGTGTGTGGGAGCCCCACTAAGCCCACAGGGCCAGTGAAGTCCCCTGCCCTGGCCACTTTGGGTGTCAATGGGAGAAGCCACCCCATGGACTGGGTGAGACCCTCAAGAAGACATTAAGTTGCTGCAGAAGAGGTTTGACACTGCATCCCAAGTGGCATGTGGTGTGTTCTTATAGCCCAGTGGGTCTGATGTAGGTTTCATACGTCTCCTCAGCACCCCAGACACTCTCTCTGCATTGCATTTTCTATGAATCCCCTGTTTTAGCACCTTACTCTCCATCTGTGTTGAACTGTGGCACCAAAGGGGCAAAATGATACGTTATAAATTATATATATCATACATCATATAATAGAATATATATTTTATGCTATGTACTATGCTATATTGCATATTATTTAATATATATATTGTATATTTACATGTTCTATATATTTCTATAACTGGAAATTGTGTAGATTTCCACTTTGACGTTTCTCTTTGGATTTTGCTATTTGAGAACATAATCTTTCTGGAAACAAAGTCATGAAGTCAGTCAGAGTCAAGAATCACAGAGCTGTTTTTACATATAACGAAACAAAACTTTATTAGAGTCAGGGGAGAATCAATCTATTAAGCCATTCCGTGTCTGTTGCTGGTCTGCTGACACTCTATGCAAGTTGCATATTTTGTTGCACCACCATCATCAGAGCTTCCCTGTCTACACAAGCTAGCAAGTCGCTCGTCCTCTGCACAGAAGTTTCATAGCCTGCCCCTATCTACTGACTCCAGTTTTAAGGTGATAACACACATTTCTGTAGAAGTTTTAAGCACTCTTCTGTTGACGAGCTCTCTGCAGTGTTGACCTGTCCAGTCAACAAACTTTATTGCAGCCAGAAGATGTCCTGTTTTTGTTAAAAGTCAGGGGTCTAAAGTGAAATTTTGCTCCATCAGGCCCTTTTCCCTCTGCTAGCTGGCAGTATCCCTCGTTAGTTACTTCCCAAGAAATGGCAGCTGTGATCAAAATGAAGATAGATTTTCGTTCCAGAGACAACAGGCTTAAAAATTTCTCAAACATTGTACCAACTTCAGCCTCCACCTAATCACACTTTACAATGAACCTTGATTTAGAACAGTGGAGGGAACTCTAGGAGCAAAGCTTCCTGAGGGAGAAGAAAATGCTCTTCTTCATCTATACATGCACCTCTGGCCTTCTGAAAATGAACAAAAGGCTTAGCTGGATTTTCTTATTTTGACTTAATTATAGCTCTTGGAAGCACTTTTTTTTTTTTCTGTAGTTATGTAAAAAGTTAAGCTTAGTATTATCTTGTTACAAAACAGGAAGAAGTGTAAAGCTGAATCAATATATTTTAAAAACTGCTATTTAATTAGTTTCAGTTGATTAGACAGACATTTGATTTTATAGCAGGGCAGCCTGCTAGGATTAAAGGGCAGTAATATCTAGATATATTTTCTGATAACAGTTTTGTCCATGTAGGTATTACAAGCACACCTACAGATGGCAGGCAAGAAAATGAAGCTATTGGAGGACAGTGAATTTACCTACCAAAATTACGACATGTAACACAGCATTTCTCCACCTTATGTAAGAAGGGGTTCGACTGCTCTGTGTTCCTGTCCTCTTTGTACAGCAATACTTCTAACACAAGAAGTCTCTGTCCAAGCAGTGCAGTGAAGCAAGTCATTAAAAGGGTAATTCTAATGCTCTCTGTCTTACAGCCTCGTGATCCATGAAATAGATTCAACTTTCGCTGTTACTCCAATGCAGTTTTTTACAATAAACATTACTAGCAAATAGTGCTGAGGTTAACAAATGTATTATGCTTGAGAAGACCACCAAGATCTTCAGATGTGGCTGTGATGTTCAGAGTGAACCAATGGCAGAATACAAAAGAATGAATAAATGAGAGGGTGAAGAGATTTTTTAGTACATTTTCCTCAAAACACAAACTTTAGTTTTGTCTACCTAATGTTTTTTGGAAGAAAAACACACTGGTGTAGTTTGTGCGAGAGGCTTTTCAAGTATAGTATGTGGTAGCAGCTGTGCAAATCCAAAAATGCACGCACTACAATTTATAAATTAGTGCAGTCCCCAGTGAAACAGGAGTGAAATCATTTAATAACAAACTACTATTTGATGAATTACCTTATGAAAAAAACTAAAACATTGTGAGAAGAGTGTTATCCAACACAGCCTTCTTGCATCCTACATAAAGTGGGGGCTTGGGGACTTATATTTAATTCCGTTTCAGACAGGTCATTCTTTTTAAACCAGCAGACTAGTAATGCTGTCATTTTGCCAGAGCCTGAGCATACTCTGTAGTCCTTACACAAGTAAAAATCCCTTTCATTTCAGCAGGACTTTTACCTGAATGTGAAAGACAGTGTCATATTTGGCCCTGCTTTAGGAGAAGAGTGATTTTTATAGCCTCCTAAATCCCTTTCTAAGTTAAAATAACTCAATTGCAATTCTAATAAATGCTTAATTATGGAGGCTGGAAAATTAACAACCATGCCAAGTAGGCAAAATGAAACTAAATTTGCAGAGAATAAATGCTTTCAACATTACAGTTCGCTTTTAACACAGAAGCCGTATTCTAGGAAATTCAGATTATTGCTGGCACATAGTGAATGCCTCAGAGGTGGAATTATCCCTAGTATACCCTTACCATAAGGCTATTCAGGAACATAAATTAGGGCACCAGTCCTGAAATGAGCTCAAGGTCCTCCCCAACAGGTTTCAGAGAAGGGAATTTTTCATTTGTTTGGACTTCAGGGCACAAAATCAATAATAAACTTGACAAACACATACTTGCAATTCCAAACTCCAAAGTCCAGCCTGGGATTTCATTCTCAAATCTTTCTTTTCTCTGAGGGAGTCTTCTGCACTGCCCTCATTCCTCTCACACTTTTGAGATGAGTTTTCAGGACCAAAAGGCCTTCATAGCAGTTACCATGGTTGCCAAGGGCAAGGAAGAAGCTCAGTGTGATTTCATACAGAAGACTCAAGACCAGTTCAAGAGAGTCCCCAAAGGGACTCAAGAAAAAGGCCTTCCTCAGGAGATCGACAGGACAGAGATGCCACCTTTGTGCCTGGCACAAGCGCTGTGGCCACAAAAGTGGCATTGCTAATATAAAGAAAATTTGTGTGAGAATGAAAAGACATCTACAGGGAAAGAAAAGATGGAAGTATTGTAGTGGGTTTTTTTCTTTCACACTGGTCTTAGCTTTAAAACAGTTGAAGAGGCAATCACAATATTAATTCCATAATATTTGTAGAGTTTCTCATACTATTGGTCCATTTTCTACTTTTTGCTGGTGGCACTGTAAGGCAAAGACAGGGTGTTAAAAATGCACATCTGTGGCAAAGCTTTTGTATTCGAGTTCCCCATCTTCTGTTGTGCAATGACTTAGAAGATTTTTTTATGTAGGGGAAAATGTAAGTATTTTAAAAGATTACTAGCTAAAGTAAAAAAGTGGGTTCAAGGAGAGCCCCAGTCTTTTCTTGCTCCCCTGTCTGACAGTTCTTTCACATATCCCCAGTCAAGTTTTGAGCAGTGCAGATTTATTATGCATATTATGGGGCAAGGAAGGCTTTGAATACTGGAAGGCTACAGATAATGGAAGGCAACAGAGTAAAAGAGGATATCCTAAGAAATGAATCAGAAAGGAGAAAGAGAAGGAAACCCAGTGCTACTTACCTTCAAGAAGGAAATCCTCCGAAGATTTTCAGCCAAAGGAAAAGTTTTAAAATTAGTGACAAAAAGAGAGAAAGACAGGGAAACAGAAAGCACTGCACTAATCCTCTCCAAAAATGAAAACAAAATTAAAAATTACAATGACCCTTCTCTGAAAATTTCAATATTATGAAATTTGTTGGTATCATTACCTGTGATTTAAATCTGTCTTTCTGCTGATTCAAGTGAAACGTTATCACAGTCCATATGGGACTCTTCTCTATCTTGCCACATAAGCAGCATTGGTGGGAAAGGAGCTAGTCAATGCACCATGGAAACAAAAGTGCTCCTGTGTGAAAACATTATTGCTTTTCTCTATTCACAAGCAACTATTGGAGAAAGAAACCATGTACTGCAATAGTGCAATTCCAGGAGAGGAATTGTCTTGCTGTCCTATGCACAATATCCTTTCATATCCTCTCTCTAGTTACCTGCACCAACCCTGTGAAACCAGCAGAAATATCAGTCTGCTGCAGACTGAAACTGTTGCTGTGTTCAGCTTTCCCTCTAATAAGAGCATCAATGAACAGACTGACATTCGAAGAGGTGTGTGAGCAGTGATATCTTGTTAGTCTGCCAGCTAAACACTATCCACCACCACTCTGCATCTGTTAGTTTAGTTATCCAGCTGAGTTGGTAGCTAAACTGTCTTGCCAGCTAGCCTCCCATCAAATGCTTAATGAGCCCAAATGAAAAGCCAGTGGGCACAGACACCCCACTGGTTGTCTGTGGAAGTCAGTTGAAGGAAAGCCTCAGATCACTCACACTGTAAAGAGAAGATTGCTGGATCCCCTTATCATCATGAGGCACTAAAACATGAGGCATCAGCTGTATTACACTGATGTCTGTTAGCTCCCCTCTTTCATTGATCAAGGCTTACTTAATGAGCATAAATATGTCTCTTTGACATATTTATAGCTTGGGCTCTCAAGTCATGTGTCACAGTGATAGACCCAGCAGACCTCTGGAGCACTGTTTGCTATTATTCTGAAAACCCTAATACTGCCTGTGGTTAAATGACAACATACCTGCTTGACCACTGCATATCACCCAGTACTGACAGCTAGTTTGCTGGTGTCAAATAGCAATGCTGATCTGCTGGGTTTTTTTACTGATAGGGCTACTTGTCTGCCTGACCTGGAAAAAAAGGGACAGAACTAAGTCCAAGAAGATACCCTCTCTAGTGAAGTATACCTGCAGTCACAGGTGGTTGTTTCAAGTCCAGATGTCTGTGCAGACACAATACACAATGCTGGGAGACCTGAGCACTTAGTGAGCAGATGTGAGATCCATAGCTACAGAGATATTCACATCTCAGACCTCCAGTTGTATGTCCTCCTTAGTAGGTGTGGTGGTGTACTGCCCCTCCCCAGAGGGAGGATCTTTGTCTCCTGTAACCCCGCCTAAGTGATAGCCACCCATGGTAGTCATAATGGGTGCATCTAGTCATGATGGTGGCATCCGGGGCTCAACGTGGTTTTGGGGAGACAGATAGCAACACAATAGCCAATGGCTGACTTGAGCAATATTGGTAATGTGGTCAATATGCAAATATGTCTATAAGTCAATCATCTTACCCCCCATAAATAGGGAACAGCCTAAGAGCCCCTAGAGCTCTCCTGCATGGCAGTGGGCTGCATGCCAGGATCTCCCCTTGAGTAGGTACACTGGTCAATCTCATTTCTTGATATTCAGAGATTTCTTGCCACAACAGATCCTTTGAAGGTGACTAATACATGCTAAACTTTGAAATTTTAGCTAAGTGATATGACTGATTGCACATATATGTTTCTTTAGACATAAACCATTGACCAAGTGCAGGACTAGGATTGGATCCAGCTGCCCCTAGACTCCTCTCTGATAAGGAATTTAGAAAGCAAGGAGGTCCTTTCTGAACCTCATGACTCAATAGGAGGATCTCCCTGAGAGCTCTGTCTGACCCTGTCCTCTATGCAGTAAATAACCAAGTGTGCCTTGCCATCTTGAATCTTGTTAAAACACTGTTGCATTTACCATCGCTGTTAAAACCTTGTTTTATATTAATAATATATAGCTACTTCTCTCTACAAGGGAAATGCATCACTCCATCCATGACAGTAGGGCAGGTAACCATCTTCTTGGGAGAATATCCTTTTGAAATTCCCTCCACAGTGTACCTAGCAGGGCTATAGCTACAAAGCATGGCAAGAATGAATGTTAGCTCATACTTTGGCACCCACAACCAAGGCTACTGCAAATAACAACCTAGGCATGAATTACTACAAAACCTAGTCACCAAGTGGCTAAATCCAGTGAAAATCCCATCCAGAAAGAGAAAGCTGAGAAGAGAGTTAGTAACTAAGAAGACAATTCACCTGAAATGTCAATAATGTAGGGATTCTCTGACACCTAAGCACTCACGCTACCTGATTTAAAAATAACAATAAACATATTGTTAATGTGAAAATATAAATGCAATGATCTTCTGTCTAAATTCTTAGTTATGCCCTGACAATAAAAACATTGTACATAAAAATGTCATGCATTATGTCACCCTTGCAGGCAGCAGCGAGGAAATTAAAGCCTGTTCCTCTAGGATGAGGGCAAGGATGGGGTCTGCTCTACAAAAATGTACATTTCTGTACATCAGTGTAGCTGGGGGAGCTGCTTACCAAAGGAGCTAGGCAAATCCAGGTATGTTTTATTGGTGAAAAACAGCTCTGACACTAGAACAGCACGAGACCATGATGGCACTGACCGGGAGCTCAGCATAGGCAAGCCGAAGCCCATTACCCAGTGATCCCTGAGAAGTGCTGAGATGCTCATGCTGCAGCTGCAGGGATGAGGCAGCACAAAGATGTGGCGAATCCCTCAGGGTCTGCAGTGCTGGTGTTCAAGACCGCTGTGTGTTTTACACAGATGATAGCTGGGACAGTAGCTTCCATATGAGGTAGGTTGTAAAGTGTCATGAAGCATGGTGCAGCAACTGCCCTCCCACCCACCCATCTACTCTTTGGGTTTTCTGTACAAGGGTCATCATCCAGGACATACTTACATTCAACGTAATAATCAGTAGCAATAATTTTACTTTTGTCATGTCCTTGAGAAGTAATACAATAAACTGCAAACAAACAAAGTAAACCCCCCTCCTTAAGAAGATGTAATTTGGACATCATATCCAAATGAATAAATCATTCCTGAAAGGCAGAAGCAATATTACTGTTGAATTAGTGCTGCATGTTCTTTTGTTAAATTGTATACAATCAAAGCAAGGTGCCAAATTGCCAACTAACTGTCTGGAGGTCGATTTTTAAATTCACGGATGAGCTAATGCATTTGTGGCAGTGATCATAAAGGGAGGAGTTCACCTTGCATTAGCCTTGACTCATAACTATAAATCTACAATGTTACCAGAAATAGATGTCCTATTTCTTGTCATTGATCTGCGAGCCATGATTTAAACATTTACATGTTCTAATGTTGAGCCTTCCAATCGCCCGAAACATCTCTCTCCAGGGAATGCTCACCACAAGGGCAGGGACAGTAAAAATAAGAGCATCTTCAGTAAAAAGTGGAAAACTTTAGCATCTTGAAGTTTATCAAAAGTCTCATAAGTCAATGAGAAATAAAAATGAATGACAAAAGGCTACAGATAAGGGTCAAATGAGGACATGATAGAAGTAAAACAAGTGTACGCTAGATTATAGTGTTCATGGGCAAAAGAAATTAGAAGTGAAAGAATTCTGCACTACTATTAAGCAAAAAAGCTGAAGAAATTGCTATAAAATTAACTGGTATATTTCTTTATCTTTCATCAGAACCAAGATTGTTACTATAGAGTCATTCACTAATAAAAAAATCACAGAAATGTTGTTCCGCTTGAAGTAATACTATGTGTTTTCCTGAAATTGATATTTTAAAAACAATATGTATGGGAAACAAATGAGTCATGAATTACAAAAAGATGTATTCATTCAGGTGAAGCATGTGGCAAATGTAAAGGAAGTGGTTTCAGGGCTGTAGTATGACTGAACAGACGTCATTTGTAGGGGAGATGGGAGAGTGCATAGATTAATTTCCAGACATGTTTGCAATGCTTCATAAGTGCATACACAAACTTCTTGCTTGTTTCTTGAGAAATGCTCCCCTTTCTAAAGTGTGGGAATTACTGTTAGATAGCTAATTAAACCAGTGCAGTATGTCCAAACATCAGAGCAAAAGGTCCAAATACCAACGTGAGTCTTGAGGTGTTTTGAATTCTATCAGTTTTATTTTAACTATTTCAGACACCATTTCAGAGACCCGATGCAACAAGAAACGTAAGAAATACTGCAAGCAATTTATTGCAGTATTTTAGTGAGTTTTAAATCTCACAGTTTTTATATCAATTTGTATATTTACTGCTCCCTATAATTTCATTTTTATTATATTCTGCAGTAGAATTGTGCTAAGCAGGCCAGGGCTGTTCTGCTGAGGCCTTTAACTGAGGCCAATAAATAGATAATGATAGAATTTTTGAAAGTATCGTGAAATTCAATAAAATTTTGTGGTGTTTCATCATGAGGCCAGTTATGAACATCAATGCTGTAGGTCTGAGGCCTACCCAACTTCATTTTTCTAGTTTGCCTCTTGTCATAGTGGCAAATCAGTAGAATCTGGCACTTTGACCTGTCAGCTTTTAGTAGGCTGCAATTTTTAATCAGATTACTTGTTAATGGTTTCTGGTTTGCTACTTCTTTCACACAGTTTTTTGCACACACAGAAATGAAGAAATATCTGTGTATGCAATGGTACATCAATTGTCCAAATGGCCCTAGTCTACATTTAAATTCTTCTCATGCTCTCTTCAGATGTACATACATAAATTTGTTGTGTTTAAATTCTCTCCTAAACTCAGTAATACTTGGAATGTTTTTATATTGGAGGAAAGAAAGTGTCACAGTGTCTGCTCTTACCTTTGAGGCAAATGTGCTCCAGGGGTTGTTCCTTTGGTGGTGGTCTTGGGGAGTCCTGCAGACTAGGGGACCTGCGGGACCATGTCCCTATCCTTCCTTGCCCCCACACCTGAGATCCACCTAATGAAAACTTGGGCTCAAAATCCCTGGGGAGCCTCAAGGACCCAAATGTTATCCCCATGTCCTGGGATCAGGAAACTGCATCCAGGACCAGGAAGCACACCCGGGCCCCAGAGCGCAGGTGGAGTCAGCAGAAGCATTTCTCCGAGGAGAAGGTACTCAGTTCATTTTGGGAAAGGAAAAGCTCATGCTGACATAGACTCAAACACCACATTTGCAAGTAGTACCCGACATTTTAGGACCCGACATTAGGAACGAGTTCTTTACTATGTGGGTGGTGGAACACTGGAACAGGTTGCCCAGGGAGGTGGTTGAGGCCCCTTTCCTGGAGGTATTCAAGGTGATGCTCGATGAGGCCCTGGGCAACCTGGTCTAGTAGGGGGTGTCCCTGCTGATTGCGGGGAGGTCGGACTAGATGACCTTTGGAGGTCCCTTCCGGCCTGGACCATTCTATGATTCTATGATTTTAATGTAGTTCAGCAACACATGTGTTCATATTTCCTAGCAAAGGTTTATGATCTCAGCATGGCTTTAAGAGCAAGAGAGGGGTTTCAATCCTTTTGGATCAATCAATTATTTAATGGAAAAAGAGAAATTTCTGAGCATGGCTATTAGCTGTAAGGAAATAAACCATCTTTGATTGTACTTGATGATGTCTATGTTAACAATTTTAGGTTTTTTATATATCCTATAGATTTGAATATCATGTTTTTCTGCAGGAAAAGCTTAATCCTACTTTATAAAGGTCTGAATTTATGAAATGCTGAAAACATTCCATAGCAGAAAACTGAAGACTGAGTTGCCCTGATATAAACTTCATGTAAGCTGCAGATGTTTATAACTCTTTAAAACAAAATTGTGGAGTTCTATCTCTCTTCTGATCCCCCTTTTCTGGCACTGTAACTAATAAGGCTCTTATTATTCCACTTTTCCCTGTAACTCTCCAGACACCTGTATCAACCTTTTAAAACTGTAACTTCAGTGTTTTATCGAATAATTCATAATGCAGGAAAAATCTCTGCTTTTATCAGTTTCAAGTTTACCACCTTTTATTTCATTGAGAGTCCTTGGTTTTGTTATGAGAAAAGCTCCTTATCCATCTTCCTAGACTATCATTATTTCAAACATATTTATAACTTCTTCTATTGGCTGACTTCAAAATTTGGTGAGTTGACTGGCTTCAAAGCTAGGCTCCCACCAGGTGCTAAAAGTCTCCAAGCTGTTCCATGACATTCTGAGACAAGCTTGTGCAGTGCTGAATCACTCATGGGAAGAATTTTTTCCTTTATATCTGAGTGAAGTTTCCCTTACTGCAGCTTGTGACCTCTTGTCCTTGCGTCTTCAGAAAACGTCCATCTCTCTTTTCCTACAAGACCCCTTCACAGAGTAAAGGAAAGCAGTTACACTCCTCTTTTTGCCTTCTCTTTTCCAGGTTGACTAAGCCAAGGCTTCTCAGTGTCCCTCCACTCATCATGTGCTCCCAAGCCATCACAGTGGTCCTCCACACATTCACTTATGCTTATTGATGTCCTTCTGAAGCCAAAAGCTGGACAAAGTATCACCCATACACCATCACAGATGCCAAGTAGAAGGGAATAAACACTTGCTGGCTAAATTCTTGCTAATACAGCCCAGTCTGATAGTCTCCACCACCACGATGCTGACTCATGTTCAGCCTGCTGCATACCAGGTTCACAAAATCACAGAATATTCATGATTGGAAGGGACCTTTGAGATCATTGAGTCCAACCACAACAACAACAACAACAAAAAACCAACCAAAGAAAAACCAAAACAAACAAACAACAAACAAACAATCTCGGGCACTAGAGCATGCCCTGAAGTGCTATGTCTACACATTTCTTGAATACCTCCAGGGATGGTGATTCCAACCTGGAACAACCCTGGGCAGGTTGTTCCAGTGCCTGACCACTCTCTCAGTAAAGCAATTCTTCCTAATATCTAATCTAAACCTCCCCTGCCACAACTTTAGACCGTTTCATCTGGTCTTGTCATTATTCACTTGGGAGAAGAGGCCAACACCCACCTCTCTACAACCTCCTTTCAGGTAGTTGTAGAGGGCAATGAGGTCCCCCCTCAGCCTCCTCTTTTCCAAACTAAACATGCCCAGTTCCCCTGGGGCTTTTTGGTCAAAGTTGCTCCTTAGTGCCTCACCCCTTGCCTGCACTCTTGCATGGAGTTTTCCTGTCCCAGGTGCAGGATTTTGTATTTTAATTTGTTAATTTGGCTTCTTTCAGTGCATTCTTCCACCCTGTTGAGCTTCTTGTGAATGGCAACTCTACCTACCAGCACATCAAGCTTTCCCCGCAGCGTAGTGTCGTCTGCTAACCCAGTGAGTGTCCACTCCTTCCCAGGGCACAGATTGTTTATGGAGATCATCAACACTCAGTCTCAGTATCAGCTACCCTTAAGTGGTGCATAATATCTTCCAGTTCCTGCCAGAAATATCTTCCAGTTTTGGTATCAGACATCTAATATTCAGACAATTCCTTCTTTGTAAATTAACAGTATGCACAGAAGAAAAGTATCTTCACTGCTTATTCAGGTACATGGGAGACACTATGGCATTGATATACAGTGATCCAGCCTAGTTTTGGATGCCTCCAGCATTGTTTTCTCCTCCCATGTTCACGTGGAGAAAATTCTGTGGTTTAGGAGAACTCGCTGTTGAAAATTTTGATTTGTCTTGCTTCTTCTTTTGCTTAATGTTTGTTAGTTTTGCTTTCTGTCACCCTAAATATTTAATCTTCCACTTTGTTTGCACCTTCAAGTTTACATTCATTTACATAGACACTCAAAGCCCAATATATTCAAAATAGAGCTCTGTGCCCAAGGAATGCAAGAATATGCTAAGAATAAAGAATGAAACTTTCAATAGCTTCTGATATATTATTTGGCTCAATGCTTACAAGGTCTGCAACAAAGTTCAAGGATCTTTCAAATGTGCTGGCTGAGTACTCGAAGTAAAGTTCTGCTATAATCACACAGCAGCTCTTATTGAAAAGTTGTATTTCACAAATATAAACACTTTTAGCTGGACTTGAATTTAAATTTCAGGAATCTTTCTATAGATAACATAATCAGCTATGAAACTCATGTTCCACTCGGGAAACAGAAGGCTCTCTTCCTTAAAGGCTACTCAGTACCTCATATTTGATGTTCAATACATTGCTTATTTAAACAAAGGCAGGACGCACCCTACTTGCACACATTTAGCTAAAATTATCCAATTTTGAGGTTCCTTTTCAAGCCACAATGTCTCATGATTCCACTGTGACCAATTAGGATCACAACGCCCAGCTTGGTGCTCCTATTCAATAAAGAAATCTGATGTTCAAGTGTTTCCAGACCTCAACATGCTCTGAAACTAATCATGGCCAGCAGCAGTTAGTATTCAAAAATGTAGAATTCCAGCCCACCAAAATTAATTACTTTTGAACAAATAATACAGAAGCAAAGTTTCAGTTTTTACCCTTTCCAGTATGGAAGGAGGTTTCTAACTACAACATGGTTGGTATCTAAATACAACAACTATTGCTCTCTGGGGTGATATAAGTACTACCTTGCCCATGACAACTAAATCTCATTCTATAATGGGAATACAAAAAAATAGAAGCAGGCTCAGTTCTAAAAACATACAACACTGCTGCAAAAACAATGATGGGATTCCCAAGGCACTCACTTTTGTACAGTTGTCAGCAAGACACAGGTATGCTACTACATGGCTATCCATGAAGGCTCATGAAGTGATAGGAAGATTTGGGAACGATGCTGTGTCTGGGCTAAAGTATCGCTGTGCTTGCTAACATTTCATACATGTTACCAGCAAAGAATGCTGCACAGGAAACCAAACATAAAATCAGGGTCAAGAGAAATACTGAATTCAAAGGGCTCAGCAATAAAAGTGGTCCAGAAATCCGCACAATGTACATTATAATCAAGATGATTACTTTTACCTCATTTTACATTAGCATTTTTACCTCACACAAAAACACCTGGGTCAGGTGCATGCCTTACACACTTTACACAGAATCATAGAATCACATACACACGTTTATGTCAGCTTGACAAAGGTTGCTGCAAGTGAAAAATCTACAGCAAATGCTATTCTTCCTCCTTCAGGCACCAGCCGTGTTGTTGCAGGGAGTTGTTTCCTCCCAAGGAGCTTTGAAAAGGGGTATTGTTATTTAACCCAGTGGCAGCTAAACACCACACAGCTGCTCACTTATTCCCCTCCAGTGGGATGGGGGAGAGAACTGGAAAAAAGGTAAAACTCATGGGTTGAGATAAAAAAGTTTAATAGGACATTAAAGGAAAGGGTAATAATGAAAAAAGAATATACAAAACAAGTGAGGCACAATGCAACTGCTTACCACCTGCTGACTGATACCGAGCAGCAGCCGTCACCCCACAACCAATTCCCCCCCCAGTTTATGTGCTGAGCATGGCACCATATGTTATGGAATATCCCTTTGGCAAGTTTGGGTCAGTTGTCCTGGCTGCGTCCCCTCCCAGTTTCTCGTGCACTCCCAGTCTCCTCTCTGGCAGGGCAGTATGAGAAGCCGAAAACTCCTTGACTTAGTATTAGCACTGCTCAACAACAACAACTAAAACATCAGTGTGTTACCAACATTATTCTCATCCTAAATACAAAACACAGCACTACACCAGCTACTATGAAGAAAATGAACTCTATCCCAGCTGAAACCAGGACAAGGAGTTTCCAGGAGATGCCTGAAGTCAGTTAGTCCCCTTTCTCCTCAAACTCCTATCTGGAAAGGCAGGCATCAATCAGACCATTTTAGCTTGTTAAGTTTTCCCTCCAATCAAGTAGTACACATTACTGTCAGTGACTGTAGCTCAGAGCATGCGTGTATGCACCGTTCAGAGACATCAGAGACAGGAAAACACCCATATTACACCAGCTCTTTTACAGCAGCTGACGGGTGAACCTGGGAAGTGCTGGAGCAAAACTGAATGGCCTAAAAACAGGAGCTCATAGTCGGCTGCTGTGGGGCTTGCAAGAAACTGTTCCAAAAGTGCTACACCTCAGCCCATAAGTGCTTGGCACTCTTGTCTCTGTTTTTCTTCCATGTCCTCTAGCAAAACTGGATGGAATTACACTGTTTATTTCCAGGGCAGGTTTACCAGATAGACAGGAAAAAAAATGGTCAAAATGAATCACAGCAATGGTTCATCTCATCACTCGTGGCTGTCCACAGAAGGCTCTGCTTCATCTGAGAATGTTAATTGCACTTTTCCTGCCCTCTCAACACATTCATTTTAGATGAGAGAAAAAACTAATCTAAATTTTTTTTTTTTACCTGGCAATAAATTCTCTCTGGTTTTACTATTATACCATTGGTCTCTTTCATAGTTTATGGTATGACTTGATTTACAGTATTCATAATGTCACTAAATAGACCTGCAGCTTTGACATATAAATATTGAGGCATGTGGCTTCTTCATTTATAAATGGAGTTGGTGATGAGAGCAAATTGGATAAAGCATTGTGGGCTGCAGGAGGTGTGAACTGAAGCACTATCAGTCTGCCTTCCTAATCTAATCTTAATATTTATCACTCTGCTAGAGAGAAGTCTCCTCCCTTCACAGCATCTGCATTGCATAGTTTTAAAATTGTTAATATTTTCCCTGAACAGTTATATTGTCCCCTTATTTATTATGAGAGGTGATGGGGAGGTATGAAGAATGTAAAAGTTGAAGAATGTCAATAAATTTACCATTCATTTGAATGAGGAGAAGAAAGCCATGCTCAAAAAGGTACTTTGCATGACTTCAAACTCTGTCCAGAAAGAGAGAAGCTCTTATTTTTAATCAAGATTTACTTATGTTACAGTGTATTTTCCCATCAAAAGCATGAGGAACATCTTTATTTCCCAGAAAATGGTTGTTGCATTCATCATTTTCAGAACTAACTCCATACTACAGTAGTGACCATCCTTTGACTGGTATTAGTAAGTACTCCAAAATATTTAAGAAATAAATAAGAGAAAAGAATGACAAAAATTCTGGCTTTGCTGGATTTTAATACCTGTTTTAAAAACCTGTGGGGACAAATGTTATGTGATGATGTGAAGGGCTGTAAAAGTTTTCCTGCTACTGGCATAAGATATGTCACTAATGAGTAATGGAATCATCTCAGACTTGTAATAAAATTTTTACAGCAACCCATACCATTATAGGTTCTTTTTAGCTACATATTACCTGTAGTTCTTCAAACTGTCTGCCAACACTGAAGCTTTAGAAGAAGTGGGTTTATAGAAATTGGGTACCATTTAGCAATCTTATGCTGCAGCAACTGACTGGAAGATATCACTTCACACAGTAGGGAGACAGCTCAGAAACATCCTGTTTGGATATAAAATTTGGTCTCTTAAAAAACACTGAAACTTGAGAAGCCTGACTCAAATTACCGCCATCCCTGGCAGACCTCTTAACCTCTCTCTCTTCTGGCCATGCAGCAAGAGTAGCGGGGTCATTAAATGCCAAATGGAAGTTACTGCTCCATTGAAACGGAAACCTGCCACAAAGTTCATTGTTGATTCAGGTCAGAAAGCACACTTGGGGATGGTTTTCAACACAGAGCTAAAAGAGCCCATGAGTGTCAAATAGCCTGCAGAGTATTTGTTGTGGCACACACACAAGCCAGGCCAGAGCAAAGAAATACGTGGATGAGAACAGGCCATCTAAGTAATTTGGAAACTAACCTTCCATGTCTTCTTTCCCATAGTTTCAATCCTTTTTGGAGAATCCATTAAAACTTCAAAGGAAGTGAGGAAGGAATGAGATGTAACAAGTCTCTTTGAATTGTCTTGGGCTGCTCTCTTAATTAAGTTAGATGTGTGGAGAGAAATTCTTAGGGCTGGCTCTCCAAAGATTTTCAATAGATACCATTTTTCCTTTGAAAGAGACTTCAGAATCTACACTGTTCTCATTTTTTGGGGGTTCCATGTCAACCAAGGGCTGTATTTTCTGGTTGCATGCCCAGCATTCTTAGGCTGTGATGGGGACTTTTCCAGTTTGCTTTCTTTTCTCTTTTTTTTTTCCCTCCAATTTTTTCCAGGACTCTCATGCTGACTGAGAGCAACTTATTACTTTTATAAAAGTAAAAAACGCATAAAGTGAAATAAAAGGAGGCTTTTAGAGTTTGAGGGTGAGGGGGAAGAAATAAAATAATAACTGAGATGAATTACAACCAGGAAGAATTTTAGAAATTATTGTTTACAATATTACTATTAAATGGCAGCTGGTCAGCTAGCCCAGTCAAGGCTAACAAAGTTTTCTTCTCTCTCTAGGCCAATGCCCAGAGCTAGAGGGTCACTAATCTATCAGATTTTCTGGTCTAGTGAAAAAAGACCAGAGTGTCGGCAGCAGTAGTCAGAGGTGTCACTGACGGAGAAACATTGATGTACGGCTCCATGGGTTTCCTCCTTCTGCCTAGCTGGGGTTAGGGAATTTGGATTTGAACTGAGCAGAACTCCCCAAATTGCAAAGAAATACAAAAGCAACACTGTTGAACACCCTCTCTCTGCCTTTGATTAAATAATGCACTTTTTTGAAAGAAGTTGTTTTGGCTTCCCGTGCTGAGAACTTAGATCTGTCAAGTCTGGGTGAGTCCTTGAGGGTAAAGCAGATGGGGAGTAGGGAATCTGGCAGTGGTGAAGTACCCATCAAGGGGCAGAAATAACAGGATCTTCCACAAAAGAGTGTTCCTTGAACAAAAGGGTCCAAGCCATAGTCCAGACTGAGATCACTGCCACTTTTCCTATCTCTTTGATATGTCCCCATCTTAAATAAAGTTGTCAAGTATGTCTGGCTATCAGTGCTTGTCTAAAATAACTTTATTTTTGCAGCAAATGAAATCATACATATAAATAAAGGAGAGATTGGCCTATCTCATTCAAATACATAGGGTTTGTCAAGAATGAGCACCATAATATTTCAAATAGGGGCTAAATTTAGACTGGATTAATGAAACTGAAATAAGACATTCACACTGTCTTGAGAGTTATTTACTTCAGGGGTGCTTAAATAACTCATAGGTTAAATAAGGAAAGAGAAATCACCATTTAGTTGAAAGATGATACATGCACACACAGTACTTAAACCAGAATAAATTAGTGTGTATTGATGGAGATTTAATAATTTAGATTTCTGACACATTTTAGCATTTTACACCAGGAAAAGCCTCTGCTGTGCTGATCACCTTCATTGCATTTTTACAGTTAGTGAATGTGTAGAGTTAACACTGGGGTCTGTATCCTAAAGGCTCTGTTTTCTCTTCTGGCAAGAAAGCTGTGATAGAAACAGAATTTATCCCCATTTTGTACGTGTGTGTTTTGACACTACCTAAGCACCTTGTGAAGAAAAGCATTATTTAAAATTGATGTTTGCTCTGCTATATTTATCGAGAGCTATGTTCACTCAATCCCCTGTTAATCCCCACACCCTGTTTATGTCTGAAGAGGCGGTCAGCCTTTCACAGCGCCCCAAAGGAATACACCTCTTTGGCTTTTAAACGGATGAAATCAACCAAAAAAATTGCCTTTCTAGCTTAAAAAAACCCCAAAACATCACGAGCAGAGCACAATGAGAACTTCATGCCTTGTGGAATATAATTACAACTGTCAGGAGCCTCCTGCCACGTTCATGGGATTTGAATGTTCATTATATAACATCGCTACTTAAAAACCAAGAGACCGGCTGTGCCAGTGCAGCGATGAGTGGAAATGTGTCACGTGGCACGTACACATAGAGGAAATGTACACGCATTTAGATCAAGAAAAGCAAATTAAGATGAAAGGAAGGCAGAGGGGGCAGAAGTCCAGCAAGTTGTAAAGCCAGATGGTTTGGTGGGACAGTTCATACTAACCACAACTACCCCTTCATTTCCCTGTGAAAGCCTGGACACTGGCGGGCAAGGGATGAGAGCAGCTGTGGATGTCCCTTAAAGAAGGACCTGAAGGGTTTTTGTCAGGAGATACCAAACTCTACGTGACCTGGCAGTGTTAGGCCACCCGCCTTCCTTAAGCAAGATATTTTGGTGCACCTGAGATCTGTCCCAGGGGCTGCCAGAACAAGAACAGCATTATGCGAACAGGGCCTGCTCATCTTGTATAAGAATGAGAGCTGGCACAGGGGCAGGGTTACAGCTGGGGCTCCTTGTTGGCTGCACCTACACTACAAAATTCGTTTGCTCTCAGAAATGATCTTCAGCTCCAAGCCAAGTGGCGTGGAGCAACTCAGAGCAGAGTTCCTTGGAGTCCCCTCCAGAGAAGAGCAGAAGGATCCATGCTGTAAAGCACATAGCCCAGGGTTACTCTTGGGCTGCATGGGGTATCTTTTTAGCCATCAGGTACAGGTATTTTTTTATGTGCAGTTCATTGCACATAAAGTTGCAAATTTCTGAAATGACATGGTCTCTGTTTCAGCCCATCAGGATCGTATTTTATAGCATGAAATACTGGATATGCAATGTATGTCCCTGGGCATGGTGTGAGGGCAGGTGGGTATTTGGAAGTGCAAAAAATGCTATGATAGCATTGAAGTAGGTTGGACAGAGGGACCCAAGCCTGGGACTGATTCTTCCACGCTGCCTACTGGAAGTAGTCCCTGGGCTGGATAGCCCTCAGCAGCAAACTCAGGTTTTTGTTTTCATTTGTTTTTATTAATGGGAACACATCAGCTCATTCCAAAAGAGAGTTCCCATAAGCAAATTAACATTTCTGCAGCATGAGCAATTATGGGATCAGTTCACCCCTGGGTGAACTGGGGAACTAAATTATTAGCCAGTGTAGAGGTACCAGCGATTCTGATCTGGCTCCAATAATATATTTACTCCATCTTTCAATTACATTTGGGAATATTCAAACATTCTCAGTTAACTGTTTCTTGTCCAGTAATATTGCTGAAGCAGACCAAGGATTTTCACTCATATATGTAGAGTCTTCTTCAGAGAAGGACAATAACAAAAGGCCCCTGTACAATCAGATGGTGACCAGCTCTTCCCTCCCCATCTGGACTCACCAGTGGCTTTCTGGTTGTCCAGACTGTGACACCACATAGGTCTCATCTAGCTCACAGCAAAAAGCCTCTGGTTCATTGTTTAATTGAGATCCTTTAATAAGGAATAAGGACAGAGCAGGTGCCAGGATTGAGACTGGAGAAGGAGGCGGGCTCTGATGCTGTAACAAGGGCATTTTCTACCAGAAGGAAGTTCTTGAAACAGTTTCCCATTAATCAAGCCATGCAATCACTCCTATGGTATAATATGTGTGATGTAAGAATATTTTTCCTCTTTAGTATGTTTTTGGCAGAAGTAGTCTTTACTACTATCTTTTTTTCTAAGCCCAAATATTCATTATTCTGAAACTAGGAAATGTTGGGTCAGTTTATGAAGCAGAAGAGCATTAGTCCTTTCTCCTCTGCTGTTACGTATCATGCTCTGTTTGGTTCACCCTACTAATCTGTTGAATTGCATACAAATTGTTCTGTTGTTGAATAATAATATAATTAGCTTTGGCTAGTTCTCAGGTCAAATGAGTTAGTAACAACAGAATAAAGACAGAAAAAAAAAGTTAATAAGCTAGTTAATAAAAAGACATAAAATAACTTCGTAAAGAAAAATTTCCTAATGCATCTATCTAAAAAAGGTAAAAAGTTGTTCTGTGATACGTAGGCTGAGAGATGTGCCAACCATTTGATGGTTTCCAGGCTGCTCTATCTGTGTTATACACTTTGCTAAACAGGCTGCACTGAAAGTGAAGGAAGAACAATATAAGAAAGAAGAGGGTGTTTAGGAGCCTACCTGTCCCCTGAAGGAGTCTATGATAATGATTGCTGCACGGCAGCCTCCTGAGAGATCTTCAAAGATCCCACACACAAAGCTCTACTGCTTCTCCGTGGCACAGGCAACATCTTCAGCTGGATAATTAGAGGGCAACATGCTGGCAAAGAGTCTGCGTAATCTATATAACAATAACATTAAGAAAAAAAGTCAACATTCTGGGGACTATGCCAGTGATCAGGGCACTATAATTGCTATAATTAAATGCAAGGCAAATATTGCAGGGAAAGTAGGTCACTCTTCAGGCTGGTGTATCCCTGATGCAAATGGAAACGAGACAAAAAGATTGTGTAATGTGATCTAAAGCAGACAAAAAATCTGTTGTTCCAAGGCTGCTAGAGACCCTTCATTAAATGCCTTTGCTTTTCACATGCCCTCCCAGCAGGTGACACTTTCATAAACAGAGTGAAGCTGTTGCAGTCTAATGCAAGGACTATCGAAGGAGTCTGTCATGAAATCCAGTGAATGGGGCATAATTAAGACCTATTTTGTACAAGGATGGTTTTAAGGAGGCTACGATACTGCTTTTTTCAGAGCTATTGAACCTCAGTGTTGGCATTTTTCTTACAGTAGCTTCAGCCAATGAATTTTAACACACGTGGATTTGCACTTTCAGAGAAATTGAGGCTCCATCTGGTATTTCACATCTCTATGAGCCACCTGAGAGCTGGTTTCTGAGGAAAGGACGAAGCACTGCAACAAGAAAACAGAAGGACATTTCCTTGCATCATCTCCAACACCACCCCAGTGGCGTGGCGGTGGTGTCCCTGTCTCACCTGCAGTCGCTGCCTCCCTTCTCTGTTCACCTTCCTCTCATTAGCTTCTCCCCTTGCATGGAACTTGCCCAACTTTTACAAAAAATACTCAACGAAAGGAGTGGTTTATTCACATGAAGAGCAATTAGATTGCTGTGGCCCTACTGCTCAGCCCATGTAATTTCCATCTTCTTTCGCCCTCTCCGTCTTCCCCCAAAACTATCTCACCACCTGACTTCTCCCCCATGTAAATTTACTTTTTGTCTGATCCCTACAGGCAGGTAATTTCCTGCCATGTGCCAACTCAGAAGTGTATAAAAGCTTGTGCATCCAGACATTATCACCGTGAAGCCCCTTGCGCTGTGAGCCTCACCTCTCCTTCCGGGTTTTCGGGTGGCCCCTCCTTCTGCACTGCCTTATCCTGGGCTCAGGGTCACAGATCCTCCCCCTGTGACAGACTTTACCAAACAGTGTGGGGGAGATGTCTTCATGCATTTCAATGCAAAGAAAAAAAAATAAATTAAAAATTGGTAAAGACATTTGACATATTTATTTTAACTTTTCAGTAAAAAGATCTCAACACTTCAACAATCCTTACATTTGCTTGCTTCCCATGGCACTGAAAAATTAATTCTCCACTGAATTCAGGGTTACAAGAATTTTTCAGTAAGAGGAGGGTATATTTAAGTCTAAATTGAATTAACTTGAGGGATTTAGATGACGGAGCTCTGTTCCTCTTAATTGTAAAGTGTCATGGATATCTTTGGATTCTTTCTCTCTGTATCTACCTTTATTTTAAATATTTTGTACATTTATAATTTACATATCAAAGTGATAAGAGTCACAAGCAAGTGTCAAAGTGTACAGATGTTTTACCTTCATAAATAGAACAGCAAAGTAATTTCTCTGGGTCAGTGTGAAACAATGGGCTTGATTTAGTTAGCATCCTGTAATGAAACTATTTAGATAATCAATTCAAATTAGGGTATGGAGCTTCTTTGGTAAACTACTGAGTTATTAACCTTAACAAAGTCAGTGCTGGGGTTTTTCTTGTTCCTGTTATCAAACTCAACTTATTAGTGTCTAGGGCAGAAGTCACAAGTGCGTTTCACACTGAGAAATGTATTAATGTGTGTAATTAAACATAGCAACCATGTAGCACAATGTGAGGGAATTGGGAAGTTGGCTAAAACTTAAGAGATACACTGCAAGGACAAATTGGTCCTACTGCGGTTTTTCCTAAAAGTGTTTTTGCTGCGATTTGGCTTGTCACACTGAACTAACAGGAACATGTAAAGGTATGGAAAGAGTTGATAATTGTGATCCTTTTGACTACACCTGTGCAAATTATGTACATTGCCATGCCCTAGATTAAAAGGCATCCATAGGCAGAACTTGAAAGTGCCAGCTAAATGTGTTGGGTTAACCTTGGCTGACTGCCACTTGCCCACCCAGCCGCTTTCTCAATCCCCCTCTTCAACAGGACAGGGTCGAGATAAAGGGCACATCTACCTGCTGCAGCTTGGGTTCCTCCATGGGCTGCAGTGTGGATATCTGCTCCAGTGCAGTCCTCTGTGGGCTGCAGAGGAATCTCTGTGCTGGTACCTGGAGCACCTCCTCCCCGCCGCCTTCTCTCACCTTGGCGTCTGCAGTGCTAGTTTTTTCCTGTCCTATATTCCAGTTAGCTACAGTGCAATGGCTTGCATGCACATCCATGTTTCCTCTGGCAGTCATATACCACCTGCCTGTCTTCTGCTTATGACTTAGAAGAAATCTAAAATACATCATTTTCTGCTGTTTTTCATAATCATTCCCGACTCTATCGAGCATTTAGGACAAACTGGTTTCACTGTGGGAATAGCTCTCCTCATAAATCATCTTCCCCATTAAATCTCATAAATCTTGGAGTAAAATGGATACTGATAGAATGATATTCTCTGCAAGAATGAATATCCAAAACTGTTATTACTCCAGACTTGAAAATGTAGTTATTTTCACTGCTTACAGTTGTATAGACTGACTAAAGCCAGGAAGAAATTAAGACCAATATGCTAAAAAAATATCATGGAACAGGACAGTTACAGGACACCAAAACTGACATCCTTCTTTGCTCTGCCAACAGAATCTCGTAGGTCCCATGCAGAGCCTGAGAACTTGTGCTGCAACTAGAAAGTACCCCCAAAAGACTAAGAATATATCTATAACCCTTGGCAAATCATTTCATAGTAATTGTAACCCACCTTTCTAATCACATCCATTTGAATTCCATGAGCTGCAACAAGTCTTGGTTTCTCAGTATGCCTTTTCCATTAATGTATTATGTTCCAATGCAGGTATTTACAGCAGGTGATTAAGTTGCCTCACAGTGTCCTTCTTAGTCTCTAACTGCACATCATTTGTCCATATTTTTATTCATTCTTCTAACTTACCTCTGAATGCTATACTATTTTTCAGTGTCTTTGTTAGCTTAGAGACACAAAAATGACAAGACAAAATTATTTGGTTTACGGAGTTTCAATTGATAGTCACGACAATAGAATTTTGGGGGCCCAGTCATTATCAACTATGTCTTTGAGTACCTGGAAAACTGCAGTTCAGAGCACAGCAGTGAATAATTGGAGAGTTTTTTCTAAGGCAGTTTATGTAGGATAATTTTAGCACAAGACCAACTTACCTCCGAATTGAAGAATGAGCTATTTGCAGAAAGTTTGAGAATGTCTTCGTGATATGAGGTGGTAGATGGGCATATTGGTGCTCCTTCCAAATTCAGGTGCAACAGATTAACCTGCTGGTGAAGGCTCAGGTTGGTTGAGTGGCTTCTAAAGATTACCAGTTGATTTTATGCAACATAAATTTGGCATCATACAAATGAATTTGCTGCTTGAGGAGACAGCAGGGAGCGCGACTTAGGAGGAAGAACTCACAAGGGAAAATAAATGAGGAATCACTGAGAAGGGATGAGATACCCGAGGCCTCGAGACAGAGCTGCAAGGACTGATCTATTTGCTAAAACAGAAAGGTAAGGGCTGTGTTAAGTGCACATATCCCAGTTGCAGAAAGCATTTAACAGGTCAGGACAGCCTAGGAATGGCAGGTCTGTCTGGAAGATAAATATGAACATGCATAGTCAAGGTTCATGCCTTTTCAAGGCTGATGCTCACAAACTTTAAAGTTGCAGATCAGAGAAAGCCTGTGAGATACAAAATCCTACTCACGCAACTAGTCCAACAGGTACATTTGGATAAATGGATTTGTGTTTTCTGAATAATAATCACCAAAGTGTGACTCCTGTTTAATGTGCTTTCCATGTCATATTAGTCAATTATCAGCAGTCAAGACTAAGAGGGGAGATCCCAGTTGACTGGAAGTTAGCAAATATCATGCCCATCTACAAGAAGGGCCAGAAGGAGGATCCGGGGCATTACAGGTCTGTCAGTCTGACCTCAGTGCCAGGGAATGTTGTAGAGCAGATCATCTTGAGTGACATCACATAGCACATACAGGACAACCAGGCGATCAGGCCCAGTCAGCATGGGTTAATGAAAGGCAGGTCCTGCTTGACTAACCTGATTTCCTTCTATGACAAGGTGACCTACTTAGTGGACAAGGGAAAGGCTGTGGATGTTGTCTGCCTAGACGTTAGTAAAGCCTTTGACAGCATTTCCCACTGCATTTTTCTGGAGAAACTGTTGATGTGTGGCTTGGATGGGCATATGCTTTGCTGGGTGAAAAACTGGCTAGATGGCTGGACCCAAAGAGTTGAGATGAAGGGAATTAAATCCAGCTGGAAGCCAGTCACAACTGGTGTTCTTCACGGAATTGGGGCCAGTTCTTTTTAACATCTTCATCAATGATCTGGACAAGAGGATTGAGTGCACCCTCAGGAAGTTTGCAGATCACACCAATTTGCGTGGGAGCGTTGATCTGCTTGAGGGTAGAAAAGCATTGCAGAGAGATCTGGACAGGCTGGATCGATGAGCCAAGGCCAACGGTATGAGGTTCAATAAGACCAAGTGCTGGGTCCTGCACTTGGGTCGCAACATCCCCATGCAGCGCTACAGGCTTGGGGAAGAGCAACTGTCAGAAAAGGACCTGAGGCTGGTGGTTGACAGCCAGCTGAATATAAGCCAGGAGTGTGCCCAGGTGGCCAAGAAGGCCAACAGCATCCTGGCCTGTATCATAAATAGTGTGGTCAGCAGGACTAGGGAAGCGATCATCCCTCTGTACTCAGCACTGGTGAGGTCCCACCTTGAGTACTGTGTTCAGTTTTGGGCCCCTCACTACAAGAAAGACACTGAGGTGCTGGAGTATGTTCAGAGAAGGGCAATGAAGCTGGAGAGGGGTCTAGAGCACAAGTCTTATGAGGAGCGGCTGAGGGAGCTGGAGTTTTTCAGCCTGGAGAAAAGGAGGCTGAGGGGAGACCTTACCACTCTTTAAAAATACTTGAAAGGAGGTTGTAACAAGGTGGGATTGGTTGGTCTCTTCTTCCAAGTAACAAATGATAGGACAAGAGGAAATGGCCTCAAGTTGTACCAGGGGAAGTTTAGGATGGATATTAGGAAAAATTTCTTCAGTGAAAGGATTGTCAGGCATTGGAACAGGCTGTCCAGAGAAGTGATGGACTCTACATCCCTGGAAATATTTAAAGGATGTGTAGACTTAGTGCCGAGGGACATGGTTTAGTGATAACTTGGCAGTGTTAGGTTAACAGTTGGATTCAATGTTCTTAAAGGTTCTCTTCCAACCTAAATGATTCTATGATTTATGGGTATCGTGTTCTGGAGGGAACCTTGGGAGAGGAGATGAGTTCCTGAATGATTTTATGGAGCCATACGTATAATCACTGCATTTGAGAAATGGACTTGAACGTTTTCAGTGTATCTCAAATAATTTTCATATTCTAACGTTAAATGAGAACACTTTTTTCTCTAATGGTGTTCTCTAAAACTTAGTCCTTGGAACAAAGTATGCTATTTTTGCATGAAAAGTCTTCTAACATCCTGTTCTGGTGATAACCAATACCACCTACAAAAAGATAACAGAAAAAACAGCATCAGTAGACATATTGCATATTGCACATGTGCTCGTGTCTTGCCATGTTCCTTGATGGTCCTTACCTCTGGGCTTAACTTCCCAGCTTGATCTCAAGCCTGCCTCATTGCCATGACTTGTTTGAGGACCTGACTGTTATTACACAGATAGGAGCAGCATCACACTTGGTCCTCATGGGGGACTTCAACCACCCTGATATCTGTTGGAAGGACAACACAGCAGGGCACATGAAATCCAGGAAGTTCTTGGAATGCGGTAATGATAACTTTCTTCTTCAAATGATTGAGGAGCCAATGAGGAAAGGAGCCATGCTGGACCTTGTCCTTACCAACAAGGAGGGGCTGGTGAGGAATGTCAAGTTCAAGGGTAGCCTCGGCTGCAGCAACCACAAAATGGTAGAATTCAAGATTCATAGGGCAGCGAGGAGGGTGTGCAGCAAGCTCGCTACCCTGGACTTTGGAAGAGCAGACTTTGGTCTTCTGAGAGATCTGATTGGCAGGGTAGCGTGCGAGAAAGAACTGGAGGGGAGAGGGGCCCAAGAAAGCTGGTTGGCATTCAAGGATTGCCTCCTCCAAGCTCAGGAGAGGTGCATTCCAAAAAAGAAGAAGTCAGGAAAAATAGCCAGCAGGCCTGCGTGGATGA
>KZ505724.1:1233425-1259529 GCA_002844005.1 Limosa lapponica baueri
TCTGAGTGCGGCCATCCAGCCAGTTCCTTATCCACCGAGCAGTCCATCCATCGAACCCACGACTTTCCAATTTTAAGACCAGGATGTCTTGCGGGACAGTGTCAAATGCTTTGCATAAGTCCAGGCAGATGACATCTGTTGCTCTGCCCTTGTTCACCAAGTCTGTGGCAGTATTGTAAAAGGCCACCAAATTTGTCAGGCACAATTTGCCCTTAGCGAAGCCATGTTGGCTGTCTCCAATTACCTCCTTATTTTCCATGTGCCTTAGCAGAGATTCCAGGAGGAATCAAGCAAATCCAACTTCATGATTTGTAAACTCAGAGGGCTGGGCAGGATAAATTTACAGACCTTAACGTTCGGCCCAGCGCAGAGCAGAGAGAAGATCATCAGGAAGCATTATAGGTGTTATATGTCTAGGCAAGGATGTTGAAAGAAACAAGGAAAGGAACTCACAGAAACTTGCCCCCCCCACACCCCTTACAAGCCTGTTTCATAATATAGAATGCTTCAGATGTTAAAAATGTGGTTTCCTTCTTGTCACTGTGATAACATTAGCTTTAGGTTGATTCCTGCTGCTGCGTGACAGCTGGTGCAGAAATCAGTTGGAATGCACAGAACGTAAGTTTTTCGTATAAGTTTAAGCTAACGAATCACTCACACTGCTATAAGATCTAACCCGGTCACCTCCTGTGTGATATCTGGCCACTGGAATGTTAAAGTCGCTACAGCAGCATCTTGGCTAATTGCATCCATCGATAAAAATGTATTCTGCATAAAAAGGCATCAATTAAAACCATGAAACTACAAGAAAGCAGTCACTTTTAATGCATCATTTATCACAACAATCTAGTGTTCTTTTCTTCCACAATTTTTAGAACTCCTGTTGCCATAACAACCGGATGCAGCCTTTGCACAGTGTGGGCCAAATTCTGCCCTTAGTGACACAGATGCAAATTCAGAATAACTTTACTGAATTGCTTGGAATAACTGTGATGCAAATACAGCGCAACAGAGGCAGAATGGGACCCACTATCTCCTTTGTGTAATCATTTTCTTTTCCTTTCTTGTCAGGAAGACAAGATGTTTTTCTCTTCTACTCTGAGTAAGCTTATAATGTAGTGGAATAATCAGACATAATGACAGGTTAAACCACAAAGGAGTGTTACATCCTAAATACCATATTAACTTAAATTTTAAATTTGTATATTAACAGTTATTCAAAATGCCCAAGGAAAGAGCAAGTCTGAGATAGGAATACATTCTCTCTATTCAGAGGCTACATCTAAATCATATAATATAATGAACACCTTGTCTAATAAGAAGACATAACGAAGCGTAAATTCAGACTTGTTTGGCTAAGCAGAATATATACTCTCACAGAAAGAAATGCACAGGACAGTCCTGGATCTCATTACTTTGAGCAGGGCACAATGCAGACAAACCCTGTCTATTCATATGGAACGTATTTCAAAGACATCATCATAAAATGTTCTCAGACTTGCCACTCTTCCCAAGGAAATCAGCAGAAATTCGCTGCCTAGTGAAGGTCTATGTATGGATCACTACACCCAAAGAAAGCAGAGTCCAGGAAGAAAGTGTGGATCTATTCTGTCTGAATTGTTCTATAGAACCATTTTCCAGACTACCAACCGAATAACATTTTAATTAATTATAATAGCAATCAGATACCTAGTTGAACAATTGCTTTGGAACTTGGTAAAGCTAAATCTGGTAGAGTCATACTCTAATGATAGTTTTAACCTCCATTGCTGTTACAAAACCAAATGAAGCCACCAGGAAAATTCTGTAGGTAAATTGGAGAGAGGGATATGCAGAATTTGAAAGGCAGTGAATTCTTTACATGCAGTCCACACACCTAACCAGCCTGCAAAATTCTGTACAGTAGAGATACATTTCCCCTATTAAATTCAAAAAGTACAGAGCTGCCATCCTTGACAATAGCTTTTCACATTTTTAGACTTTCTCTGAATGAAAGGATAGCCAAAGATCTACAAAACCTAGCAGCAAGAAGGGAGGTGACTTGCTACATTCAGAACAATCATAGAATAATGCCACTTTAGAAAAGAATTTTTCAAGCAAACCTAATAGAAGGCATTACTAAAGCTCAGATGTGACTGTGAAGATTGATGCATCAACATTGCACTGAGGCAGCATAAGAGCCCCAGAAAAACAGATTAGCAAGGTTTGTTACCCAATGAAAATGCAAGATTATAAAGTAAAAAAATGCTGCTGGTCAGGACATCAAGAGGTCAATTACTTTGTCTATCTGACCAAAGGCAAGATCATCTGTAACTACATCATTCCAGATTGCTTTTTATTCAGCTTCCATTTAAAGACCTTCAACAAAAAAGGCTTCACAATTTCCAGCCACTCAATTTCGATGGCTTGTTATCTTTATCATTAGAGGGCTCTATGGTGCATTTGATGGTGTGATTCCAGCATGGATAGGTATTACTACATTATCTTTACTGCAAGCTCAGGCATTAAGAGCAGTGAAACCATATCACACAGGCTGCATTGGCCAAGCTTTGACGGGATGACCATTAGTAGTAACAGAAGCGTACTAAAGTTCTACTGGTATTTATGAAAACCAACTGATCTGCTGCGAGTATTTTGCTCCCACTGCCTCTCTTCCAGTAGAAGTTTGATTTTATTTTATTTGAAGCCACGATGTTTCACAGTTCTCTCTTTCAACTGTTGTGGCAAACAGTCAACACCAGGGTTTCCAAGCCCTTCTCCGGATTTTTTCACATTGATTTGGAATCAACTTGCAGCTGACTGACCGGTCCTGTACTCTACAATGTAGGAAGTAGACAAAATAATAAGATTAAATAGTTCTCTCACAGCTCATGGCTAATTTCTGTGAATCTGTGTAATGAGTTTCACTGTATTGTACCACAAGAGGGAAAATGGGTCATTTCAGAAAAGGTGAGCCTAGATTGGGAACCCTCCTTCAAAACATTAGAGGAGGAAGTTAAAAGGAAAGATCTGAACACAGAATCAAATTTGATAGAGGTACTGGACTAGATGTGAACCATCTCTCATAGTGAGCCCAGTCCTTCAAAGCAAACTCTGAATATCAACACAATAGTGGAACACCAACACAACTTTTTAATAGACTAAGAAAATGCCTAATTGATGGCACATTGCTGGCACTAAGATGTGAATAAGGTCCCATTGGCAGTAAAATCTCTTCTTAGCATCTTACACATGCATGGTGGTAGAATGTTCATGCCCCTGCCTGCTGGTTAATTTTACCAGACCCAAAAAGCATGTGCAAAGAATGAATGTAAATGGCAGTGAGTGGAAAGATGATGATTCAAGATAGTTACTGCAGAAGCATCTGTTAGTAGGGTCTTTGTGACAGACATGGTAAAAACAAGGTCTGCTCTTGACATTGTAATAAAAGATTGAGAACAGAAACACCACCTGTGGAGAAAGAAGCCATAGAACCTGTTGAAGAAACGGAGAAAACATCTTACAGAGGAAATTTAAAGACTAAATCTATCTAAAAACCTAACACTAGATTGAAATTCCTAGGTAAGGGTTTTTAACATCTGAGTTCCCCCACAATACTCAGCAGGGAATCACCTCTGCAAGGCAACACAGACCTCATAAGCCTCAAACCATCACCTGAAGGTGCCCCCCCCCGCCCCTTTCCTTTCGTCTAGAGAAGAAGTAGGGAACATCTCAACATAGGATTCTCAGTTCCAGTGGGATATGCTCAGGGAACAGAGTCAAACCTGCATCACTGACCAAAAGCACCAATTTTATTACAGTGTAAGTACTTTCAGAGGAAGAAATAGGAAGTGCAACAGAGTTCTCCAAATGAAGCAGAAAGACATTGCATAGACTATGTGGCATGAGAGTGATTCACTGCTCAAGCAAACTACCAGAGGCTTTTTAATCCAAAAGCCTCAGAGGCGCTGATCCTTTAATGCATGTTGAGTATAACACTTAGTGCAGCAGCACCATACTTCATTGGTCATTAGGCATTGCTGTAATAAGTGTGATGAAGGGAATCTTTATTTTATAACACTTTTAAAAGCAAATCAGAAGCCAAATAGGAGTCATTACATTCTGTACAGCAGCAGTGAGTAAAATGATGTGACCTATAGATTAGAGGAAATCATCAGTTTGGTGGGGGGAAATCATAGAAAATATGTCTGGAAGGGATTTCAGCAGAACCTCTACTATGCCTTCCCTTCTCGAGTCAGGATCTGCATCTTCTTTTGACGTTCCTGAAAAATGTTTATTTAACTCCTGGTCTTAAAGACTGCTACTAATAAAGATTTCACAACCTCTGGAGACAAACTATTTCCCAATTTAACTTGAAGTTCCCCTGCAGCAATTTAAAATGGGTCCTTCTTGCCCAAAGATCTACACACTTTTGCCTCTTTTTATTCCTCTTTTTTTGAACCCAGCTCCCTATTTCAAGGAACACAAATCTGAATTAGTAATATGCTAATTTATCCTCTTCACAGCCCTACTGAAATCAGTTGCTTCCAACAGTGCAAAACTCAGCATGTAATTAAACCTGTAAGATTCTATCGTAATACCACAATAAAGGTATAATTTCATACAGACCTGTTCTTTATGCCCATCTTGATACCCGTTATGTAATTTTGTTACAATTTGTCCACCACATTTCATAATGTCAAATGATTTATCACCTTCGATCTCTGAAATCTAAGCCTTCAGTAATTTTCTATTAAAACAGGATCTCTTCCACATTTAACTTTTTTTTTTTAAACACAAGATGACTTTCAGCTGAACTTCTTTATATGGCCATCTGCGTAATTACTATGACTCTTACTGAACCAGCAGCTTGCAGATTATTAACTGGCTTCTGTTCCTCCTGTTATCATTGGGAGTTCTGCCATTGACTTCAATGGAAAGAGGACAAGACCCCTGAAAGAGCCTTATTATTGGATAACTCAAAACTCTGGTGAGAATTGACATTGGTATATTGACAACAGCTTGTTTCTTTTTTTAATTTAGAATCTCTTAATTGGCTTAACCAGCCACTTTGTTTTGTGTGATGATTCTGTATCTCTGAATGCAATTTTCTATGATTAAATCGGAAATGTTTCCTTCCTCAATTGACATACAACAAGAATGGTAAGCAGCTTTCAAGCAAAAGGACAAAACCCAACTTGTACGCTGCAAAAGCATCTTTTCATGCACCAGGGTGAAGAAGGAAATGTGGTAGGGTGAGGGAGTGGGTAGAGGAAAATATGCGGAAGAGAGAATTCAGTCTGGGAACTGGGAGTTCAAGAAGAATTAACCCAGTCTATTTCTCTTCCAGGTTTGTGGCTCAGGTGGAAATAAAAAGGATTCAAAAGGCTGCAGCTACGCTCCCTGCTCTGGACAGATGCCAGCTTCACGGGTGTGGACTCTTGAAGTCTGTGTAATTCAATGTAATACTGTTGGTTTACACCAGCCAGGGATGGACAAACAAAGGCTGGTGAATAGAAGACATTTGTTACCTAAGCTGAAGTTCAGGTCCTTCATGGGCAGTAGGTCAGGAGCTGCCACTCACAGTTTGCTGGGGTAGCCCTTGGCTCAAATCCCACCTGCCTTGAACTGCTCTAGCTGATCTCCTAATTGGATTAATCAGAATTATGTCCTCTGCCCTAAAAAAGCCAGCCTTCATCTCTCTCACCAGAATGGAGAAGCAGACAGGAGAGTGCTACTGCCCTGACATAGTTGCAGTTTCTTGAGGAGGTGGAATGCTATAGCCCTCTTGGAGAGAGGGGATCCAGACTGGCTTCACAGGAGCAGGCTGTGGATGTCCAGATGAGAGTCAATGCAAGGTGCTAATGTTCAATTTGCCTATCAAAATCCAAGGAAATTTCTTCTCTTTGGACTGGGTTCAGGTTTCCTCCTGTGATTGGTGTTGAACTACTTTAACAATGGAAATTATGTTTGTTGGCCTAAAGGCTCTAGGGTGCCTAGTCAATTTTTATTTATTTATTTTTTAACATTACCTTATTTTTGACTTGATTTGCACCAGGGAAAAAACATGCTCCAGAGCAATGTCAGATTCAGTTTCCATTGTTTTCAGCCAGCCACATACTGGCTAAATAGTTTCTAAATTATCCATATACTGTGTCACTTTTTATCCATAATTTAATCTGAACAGATTCAGGAAAACTTGCCCCGGACATTTCCCAGGTAGTGATCTGGCAAGTGATTCAAAAGTGTTCATGTTCATCATTTGTTCAGATAACAATCAGAGAAGCAATTTCACAATTGATCAGATTTGGGAATCCTCCAGACTAGCTTGGCACTAGCTTGCTTGGTTTTTTGCTCTTACTTTGTTCTTCTTTCAAATAGACCCATTCTGGTGTTTGTGGCATAGGAAAATAATTGTTCTACCAGTCTTGCGACACATAAAAACCTGGAATTCTACATCCCCCTGCTGGAAAGATATTTTGAGTTTGCATAATGCGTTATACCACCACCTGATCCTTGCTAACCTGGCATTTTGGAAAGCAAAACAGACGGATATGTATTGAATTCCTCCACTTTCTCAGCTCAGTTACTGGGGAGTCCACCTACGGGAATCCCTTTTAAAGAAGCAGATCATTTTTACTTAAAAAATAGACTTGTCACGCAACAGAGCACAGGATTGCTGCAGATTCTGTTTGGTGGAATTTGAAAAATTAATGCCTTTACAGGGTTAAAAAAAAGGTAAAAATTAAAGCTACCAAATTAGAGTGATAAAATTGCCTTCAAAATCTTTATAATTAAAGAAAAATCTTAAGTGAAACCTGTATATTTAATTAAACTTAATTTTACAAAGAAGTATTTTTAAATGGCTGTCTGTTAAAAGAATAAGGAAACTGGGTGGTTGTGGGTTGTTTTTTTTTCTCCCCAAAGATACTGCTGCTGTAAGGCATTGTGCTATTGGTTGTGTTAAGCAAGTTGTGACATCCATCAAGATGAATGTGTTTGTGTGCATACCTGGTGACATAGTCTGCAGTGGTATATTGTAAGTATAAAATCCTAATCAGACTTACCTACAGTAAATCTTGGTGCAGTAATTGTATTGTTTTGTTCCTTACTAAAATTGGAGCTGCTGCCTGGAAGCATGCAAGCATTTAATTTTGTCACATAATTCCCTCAATTTCAGGCCATGGTAAGTAGCACTTTCGGTACATGTCAGCTGTCAATTCCCGTTAGAGCATCTAGATATTACATGGTTTAGATGTAGCTGCTTGACGATTAATGCTGTATGTTGTGAATTCATCACTCCAAAAATGGCAGAAGAAATTGAATAGTAAGGATTCTGTATGAATTAACTCAACCTGTAAAATTATATTTCTGAAAGCTTTATCACTGTGCTTGCTTTTGCTGGCGAGGAGCACAGAGCATGCTCTCTAGGCAAGTGCTTTGGAGGAGCAGAGATAAATCTCCTCTGACCAAGTGAAGAGAGACCTCTACAGGTGTTTGTTTCTTTCAGTACAAAGACCTTTGGAAGTTGTTCCCTGGAACTCTTAAGCAAAAGATGTGCCCAGTGTTCAGCTGCCAAGTCAGAGGAGGTGGGAGAACAACCTGACCATGCTCCCGAGGAGCTCTGTGCTGCCCTCCTCCGTGCCACCTTTGGTACAGTCCCCCCTTGGGCTGCCACGGTGCTGCCCTGGGGAGATTAGACATGCCAGCAAGACATCTGCATGGGGGGATGAGTAAGCAAGTTGCCGCCAGACCAGCAGCCAGAGGGGTGGGAAGCTGTGTTCTCCAAACGTCAACAGGGATGTGCCTTCCTGGGGCAGGGTGTGCTTGGCTCTGCGACGGAGCTAATTAAAGTCCAGATGAGCTTTTAAACAGCCAGCTTCATTATGCTTCTCTGTGAGGCGTACTGGGACTCAAGTTACTTATTATTATAACTGTATTTTGGATTATGCACAAAGGCCCCAGAGACAGCAAAAATAGAAGGAAGCACTCATTCCTACAGCTTTGCAGCACATAATTTCTGCTTTTTCTGAGGAGCTCAACCCATTTCCATAGGTAGCAGCCCCTACTGACAATACGCCTCGCTGGTTGAACAGCACAGTAGGGTGTAACCTTGATGCAGCTCTTCTTATATATTTTGTAAAGCATGCTATCTTCCTCCATAACTGATGTTTATTGACAGAACTAAAAGCAGCCTAATGGAAAGCATAAACATCATTTACAACTGTACTTTCTGCACTAGTCTTCAAATTGTTCTCCTCTTACAGGTATCAACAAGACTTGCATGACTAAAAATGCTGGTAAATAAATGAAACATGTAAGAGAAGAGAAATACTAAATAGCATTTCTCTGAAAGGAATACCAAAGGCAGCATTGGAAAGAGGAGCTAAAAGCTGCTGACCCTTTACAGTGCTTCTGCGGTCTGGGTATAAGAATAAAACCTGTAAGTATCTCATCAGCCTCCTTTCTAAATTTCCCCAAGATCATTGGGTTTTAATATCTAGATGCCCATATTTTACCAGAGGTTGTAACTGGGCACAGATGCTACAAAAAGCTAAGGCCAAATTAGGAGAACTATTTACTTTTCATAATAACTACTTGTGCCCTGAAAGATCAGCATTCTGAAGTTTCTCATGCACAAACAGGATCAATGGGTTGCTGTTGGACACTTTTCAGTCATCGAGAGTAAAAACATTTATTGATGGAACTGCATGCTGGAGACTATTGAAAACTACATGTTCTGTTGCAGAGAGAAAAGATGAAAAGACGGTACTCCAGGGAAAACACAAACTTAGAAAAAAGAAAACAAATAAACCCTGACTTATAAAAATGAAGAATACAAAAAGCAAAGGGTTTTTTTTTTTCTAAATCTGGTTTTCTCACTGGTATCTCCACAGGCTCTGTAGTGCTATTCCTGTGCACGCACACTGCCCTGGATGATATTTGGAAATGCTGTATACATTTGTACACTATTGCCGGCTGTCTAGGACGTGGGTGCGTTGGACAGGAATTCACAAGGCCTCTGTTACAAAAACTCGCAGCCATAGCACTGATGTCTGGCCTCGAGCAAGCTGCCCAATCAATCCTCCGCTCACCTGTAAAATAGAAGGAACAATTCTGCCCTGGCAACGGCTGGTTTTTCTTTTCTTTCTTTTGTCATCTGAAGCTTTTAGGAAGGGTATTATGAGCACTTAGATAAAGGTCCTTGTAAGCTTCACACAAATTTAAACACCAATCAGTAAACAAGAGAAAATATATTACCATAATGAGATAATTACATTACTATACTCCCTGGTCATGGTGCATATTCACAGACATGCTATACTATGTAGTAGCTTGCTCTCAAAGAGTGTTTTACTTCTTAATGAGTTTGACTAAGTAAATCACTCTGCCACACCACCGTTAATCACCAAATGAGCTGGAGAAAGCCAGATCTGCTACTGTGTGGAGTCAGGTCTAGAAAGAAGATGGGGGCTCATGCATGTGAACCCAAATGGCCGACCTTGGGGATGTGCAGGCACAGGTGTTCCCTTGGAGCATTCCCAATTACAGTACTAGGGGTGATACACCACAGAGAAGTACCCTATGGAGTTTGTAATTATGTGCCTTATGTCACCGGAAAAGGTGCGATAAGATCTATTTATTCCATATCATTCAGAAAATGCCAGTTTCCAGTCAATTTAGGCTTGCTGCATCTGGATTTCCTACCTCTCTCTCTCTCAGGCCTTAATTCAAGGGAAAGCATGCACTAAGCCAGTGTCAGTGTGAAGTGTGTAAATCTGCTGTTTCCCTACTCATGAAATTTGTATGGCTGTTGCACCGCCAGACGTTGCTTGTGTTTTCAGGGCTGGGAAAGCTAAATCAAAATAGTCACAGCAGCGCACCATGCTAAGTATCGATATCACCCATTTCATGGTAAGAATTAACCTGGCTGCCTTTCTTCAAAAGAGGGCTGAAATTGTCATTTTTAGCAAGTAACTGCTGATTAGGGTCTGCTAGCCCCACCTTAGTGCTAACAAACGGCTGTGCTGGTCCGCAGTGCTGCCTCAGAGATGCCTGGGGACAGGCATCATGCTGAGGATCAGTGCTGTGAGGAGGCAGAGAAGGAGCAGGGCACCCAGTTAGTGCTGCACCTTTTACAGCACAGTGTAGGTGAGGACCAGGTGTCTCTCAAGCTTTTGTTTCCACCAGCCTAATGATAGGCTGCTGGAGGGTTTGAAACTGCTCCATCATGGCAAAGAAAACTGTATTCTGTGTCCCCATCTATCTGTGCATGATGTCCCTCCAAGCAGCGGGGTTTCGATCTGCTTGCATATTCCATTATGCAGCAACACTTCTCCAAGCCAAAGCAATGGCCAGTGGGTATTTATAATGATATAATTATTCATCATTCAGATAGCTCAGTAATTAATAGTACACTTCTTGAAATTCTATTACTTGATATTCATGCAGGTCCACTCATTCAAAGCCCACCCTTTCCATTCATTTCAATGAAATGCTTGAATTCTACTCCATGCCTTTATATTCTTGTACTTAGTTGCTAAAACATCAGCAACAAAGTTTTTAGTCTTAATAGTGATCTCAATTTATAGGCCGCTACATTTAAGAGCGGCATTCACCAAAAAACTCCTCAAGTGCTTAGGTACTTGAAAGACCAGGGGCATCAAAGTTTTCCATGGCTTGAGACGTTGCTGTTGTAGTTGTGCTCAGCACCAGCCTCAAGACCTGCATGAAACTGAGGCCTACATGAGATAGAAGCCTTGGCCTCCTTGTGCATGTGTCCTGAGAGTCCCACTCCAGCAGACACAGAGAGTATGTCCAACCGTTCTGACAGTGTGACATTCGGACACTTACATTAACTGGTGAGCACCCCAGCCAACAAGCCAGTAGTTACCCTGAATCTGTTTCTCTATAATTCAAATATATCATCAGTCAACTATCAGCTAGCTGACTGATTATTTACATGAATTATACTACGATATCCTAATATTTATGCACTTACCTAAAATCTTCTCCTTCAGAAGAGTTCAGCAGTGATATGAAAACTGTCGTAATCAAGTAAGGGAGTTAACAGCTAATAACACGTCACAGCATACCCCAGCCCAGAAAGCCATTTCACCAAAAGTACCCTATCCTGTGCAAACATACTCAGTGACCATTGTTTCTGTTTCCTGTAGGGATTTAGCCATGAGCTGCATTTGTAGATAGCCCTTATATGGTTGTATAAGACTATAATTTGCAAAATCTGTTTTTCAAAGGTTTTACAGTTTAAACCTCTCTTACAAGTTTTCATGGAAAAAGTCATCTAGAGTGGCTAAATGATATGTTTAAAATCCAATTAAATATCAGCCCGGCCATACTCTCTTGTCCAAACCGCAGCAAGGAGCAGAATTAATGCTCAAGCAGATATGATACTACTATGTAGAGGATCAGAGGTCTGTACCTGTTAAAGCCCACAAGTATAATAGTGTCTGTAGTAGTTAAAAGTGTTGTGCATTTCTAACATTCTAACTAAACACCTAAAACTACTTCAACTGTGGCACGGTTGACCTTTGTTATACTATTACAGAAAGTGTATGGGAATCTTGTGCCATCCAAATAACCCATGTTCATATCTGTCATCCTTTAGGTTTACTGTCATATATAGAGTCATGACTATAACAAGAAAAACACTATAAATCTTGTACATTTCATATCTCATGACAAAGTGGATCAATCTGTCTGTCTATCTATGTATTGATTGTCGTATCTATCTGTCATGTTTTAAGGATCCAGTAAATGAACCGAACAGCCCGATACATAAAATGAGGTTTCCAATATTTAAATTTTACAATAGAAATGTCAATCAGAACTGCAGCCCAAAGAAAAGGGAAGAACATGAAATCAGGATTATGCCTGGTCATAAGAAAAGACAAAAAAAACCTCCAAGGGAAAGGGTAGTCTTGCCTGATCACTCAGCCCTGGCCAGGAGCAGGGAAAACCCAGCTCTGTGAGCTCCCCAGCACATGCCTAGCCCAGGGCAGGTTGCAGAGCCTGGCTGTGTTCCAACATAGCAATGTTGGAACAGCACAGAAATTTTCTTAATATTAAAGATAAACTGAATAACTTTGCTATATTTTTTGTAGCTTTATTCCATGGCAAATTTGTGTCCTTTTATCTCTTAGTGCTCAATCTGACCATGACTAGTATAACACTGGCTAGACATGACTCTGTCTCCTAGTTGTTGAAATAATTATTCCAGAGTGGAGTAGGGTGTCTCTGGCCCACTGAACTGTGAGATTCTCAAAAATGTCTGGCGTTATCAGCCTCTGAAATGCAAACGTTAGAAAATTTTGAAAAAGTGTCTTTCTTGGCAGGAGTCAGGTTGAGTCTCTTAAGAAAGCAGCAAGATAATGAAAGAATGAGATATGTGAGTCACTATAACATGATTTTGTGAATGTCTGGACCTTCACAACTTTTACTTTACTAGCTATGGATTTTTTATAAAATTCATAGAAACATATCTACATTTGAGAAACAGATCCATCCCTCAAATGAAGAAAATGTGCACGGACACACAGATCTGCGTAACTTTTGTTTCCTGGGCAAACCAAGATGTAAAACACAGGGGGAAAAAAAAAAAAAAAAAGAGAGAAAAAATAGGCAAAGTAATGTCTTCTTTTTGCATGAACATGTAGCCGTTTCTGAAATCTAATGGAAGATGGGCATGCTCAACACCTTCACCAGCAAAGAGGGGGCTAGATCCATTCAATTCACCAGGCTTCAGAGAAGAGAAACTCTCTGCTCCTCCTTCTCCCTTGAAACTTAACTAAGACTGAGAAGCTCAAACACTCACAGAGCACATAAAAGAAAAGCAGCTTATTAATGAAATTCTTCCTTCGGGCATTAGTTTTTTAGCTGCTTTCCCAAGGTAATTAGATGTATTTGATCACTGCCTGCATGCCTGTGTCTCCCTTGCCTCCCAAATGTTGTCTGAACCTTTTGGTCAATTTCAAACATATCAAACCTGATTAAAAATTCCCAAAAGCTCTATGGAAGCAAGTGGCCAAGGGGACCCCCAGATATCCTTCCTGAAGAATCGCAGCAGGTGGCAGAGTGGGGGATGAGCCACCCTATGCTCAACTTCAGGGGATTCCTTCATGGGCGCACCATGATTACAACCTGCTGTACCTTGTACCTTCTCAGGCATCTCCTTGACCAGCCAGGGGATGGGGGACTGCAGAGAAGCAGTTTTTGGTTATGCTACTTATCACTCTTTCCTGTCCTTGTGTTTCGTATTCCTCATTACCATAATCTTTTGCCTGGACTATGTTTATCTCTAGCTGTAAACATTTCTTTCCAATCCCCTGGCTCTTTAAATAAGGCTAAATGTATTACTGTCGTTTTTGCTGTTATTACTTCGTTTAATTTTATTTGTGTGTGTAATATAAGTTTCAGGTGTAGCTCTAGCCACTATATGACTGCTTAATTTGAAGTAAAAATGTACCAAAAATAGTGTATCTTTTCTCTTTTGGGGCTTATGAGTCTCTTCTAAATTACAAATGCTTCCAGCCTGTTTTTCACTTAAGATGCAATTCACTGTCTGAATAACCTATCAATTTTCTGTTAGTTTGGTCATATGAGAGTTCCAAAATCTTGCAAAGAGTTTATCCAAAGCTTAGTTTACCAAGCTGTTTTGGCTATCCTTATGCAAAGGTCAATGGTCAATGAAAAGTCCTTGTTTGTTGGCTCCTACATTCAGACAGAATTACATGCTTTTGGGCAAGGGGAAATTTTTTTACCCTGAATGATATGGCACATATAAATCATGTTTTTAATAGGCTTGGAAACTCATACAGTTTTCCTTTAGGAACATGAAAGTGTTTCTGCAGTGGAAGTATGCCAGGGTTACACCACGTTTCAGGCAAGAGAACCCCCAACATTTCAAATGCGAATTTCTAGAGAGAACACTTGGCAGAGGGGCCCCAGGTATGGGTTTGTTATTGTCTCTCTGATGTAAAGAGAAAATGAAAGATTTAGGAAGGTAATAAAATCAAGAAGTATCCCCAAGAGGGACGACTAATGCAATCATTTCATGGCAGGGCAAGGGACTGTCCTCCCTGTGCATGCAGGCGTGTATCTCACGCTGGACGCTACTGAGAAGAAATGTCCCATCTGAATGAAGCCAAAGCTGAATTTTCCTCACAAATGTGCTTCTCCTAAATCTCCTGTGCTTACCTTAACTTCTTAGTAAAATGCAGTAGTAAAGGAGAATAATTTAATTTATATCTGTCTTACTTCATAGTCAAATACACAATTCATTATTCAAATATCCCCTGCTCAAGATGAGGTATAACTGGGAAGGAAGAAATGCTGACTAAAAGGCTTCAGATTTGCATCTGTTTCTTGTGAGCAGCTGGTGGCAATGAACTGTTATTAATTTTATTATGTATTTTGTAGTTGCCAGAAGCAAGTTGGATGCAAAGCTCTAAATAACAAGGTGTATAGAATAGAAATGGCTTCCCTGTTGTTGGCTGCATCTTCTCAGTAAAGGCTCTTTTTTTTCCTCTCCACTTTTAATCTGTGTTAACAGCAAGTGAACATTCCTGTCATCCTCAGCATGCCCAAACAGTTCCAACTCTGGAATCCTCTCCCATGATCCCACACAGCTGGGCCACCAAGACCAAACATGAAGTGTTGCAGGAGAGGCAACCTACTGCTCCTCCTTTCCATTCTTGCTTTCCTCACTTAAAATCCACAGTCTTTCCCATGCTCTTTTTTATCATCAGGAGCAAGAAGTAAATACTGCAGAGACAATCTCTACAGTACTAAAGTCTTCTGTGTAAAGCCTTCAGTGTTTTCATGCCTGTGATGAATGGCCTTTTAATGCATTACTGGCTCTTCAGAGATATTTAGGATACCCCATTGGCCCCTGAAGAGAAAAGGTGACAATAAATGTCCATTTTCTTCTGGTTTTATTTCATACTCAATGGACTATGAACTGGATTAGAGTCAATGAAGCATGCTGGAGTATTGTACAAATCAAGCTGCCTATGCAAAAATAGGACATGTGCGACTGCCTTTTTCTAACAAATTTATAAGATAAAAACTTTTGGGTTTGTACGTGTTTGCATGGGTCAAATGATCCATTGAAACAAAAAGAAGGAAGATAGCTAATTCATTCAATACTAGTTTGGAAGCACAGGTTAGTACTTGGATTTGAAAGCTGGTGGATTAGTCCAGAGTCACAGAACTGAAGACTTTAACAAGTGTCAAGTATGATACCAAACTCCTATAAAGAACATAGGATTGAATCTATTTTTTTCTCTATTTTTCTCATGAGTGTAGATGGTTAGACACACAAAGACACTTGGTTAATCACATTCCTTTATTCTCTTGAGCATGAAACTCTTTGTGAGTGAACATATACAAGAGAGAAGGACTCTGAGCCAGTGTTTTGACAGTTTCATCATTGTTTCAATGGAATGAAGCTGCTGGAGTGAAATAATCATGGTACTCTCATCAAATTTTGAAAACAGCTATCTTCCTTTTAAGTTTGGAACAGGAAAACATGTTGTTCAGACAAGAGCCCATAATCACCATCAACATCACAATTTCACCTTTTTTTTTGAAACAACAAGCAGCAAGAGACAGAACTCCATATACATTTAATAGTAGAATCCAACAGTGTGTCTCACAATGGACCTTGGATTAACTCATTTCATCCTCCACCTCAGCAAGAAGTTTGGAGCTATGACAAGCCACATGGAAGAGATGAAAACCGCAAGTGCAGCAGTTCCTTTAGGCTAGCAACAGTGAAGGCTATTAACACGGCTTCAGAAAGCACAGCGATTCTGCAACGAGACTACTGGGGGTGGTGGCAGAAGAGTGAGGGTAAAACAACACCCTGCCCCATTCCTGGAAAGCTGCTTGCATTGAGGACAAGAAGGTTTAAGAGCAGACAGTTCATCTTTGTACAATGCTTCATGATTAAGACTGAAAAAGTAATTTTGCAATGAATAGTGCACTTGATTAATTTAGCTCTTTTTCCTGTTCACAGAATTTCCAGAAACAGCTCACAATTACCTCTGATTTATTCATTGTTGGAATTTACATGGCACATCTTGTTGCAAATCTTTTGAGATCTCTTAGGACTGATTCAATACAAAATTGAAACCACTTTGGTTAGCTGAGACTAGTCCCAAATCATAGCAGGATTGCTGTTGTCCCCTCAGTGGATTAGCATGACTCGTAATCAAGAGAAGGGTTTACAGAAAATCTTGGAGCAGTTCAAGCTCTCAGAGAGCTGTGTAACAACACTGTGTCCTAAGCTGCCTTGTGATCCCTCATGCTGTTTACCCAAAGGGGCACTGCCTAGTGCATGCCAAAGAGACATCTTTTTGTAGCCAGCATCCAGCAGCATCAGTCCTAAAAGGATCTTTGTTCCTCAGTGGAAAATACTATTTTTTCAAAAAGTCCCCAGTTTCTTCTACACAGCAGACACTGTGTAAGTATGCTTGTGCACTTGCACAGCAATTTTCCATTCTCTAATTGCAATGGCTATGCCCTAACTAGAGCATTCAGAATGTTTCCAAGCTCCTTGGTGCAGGCTAGCCAGCCAAAGTGAAGTGGTGTGAAATGAAACACTCCTTGATTGAGATGAATGGAAGATAGAGTTTGGGAGGGACAGTGCTGTACGCACCTGCAGCTGAGTCTAAGTGTGCTCCATAGGACTTCCTCATTACGAATCACTGTTTAAGGATAGGATATTAAGCTTAATTTAGCCTGCCAAGGTGTAGAAATTCCACTGAAAAATCAAAATAAAGTTATGAAAGGAAAATACATCTAACGCATTTAAAGGTCGTGTTTGATTATCAAGTTCCTTCTGAGTGTGCAGTTTAAATTTAAATATTATGTGAGATAAGAAAATGAATTGGAGTGATAGTCCTGTGGTAAGAGGTATTGTCAGAACATGAATGGCTCATCTAATTGTTTACTTGCCTGCATCATGGCCACAAAATCTGACAAAGTTAGAGCATAATTTTGAGAACTGTATCTCTTAGTGTTTTGCAGACATCAGGCAACCTGGATTCTATTACCTCCATTTGTGTTTTGGTACCACCATACCCAGAAATTCCCATTTCTTTCTATTTGAAACTTGATTAGTTTCAGCCTCTTGCCATTGGTTCAGTGGATGAATGATGTGTACAGCACCAGCAATTGTTTCTTCATGGACATACTTACCACTCTTGATCAAATAATCTCTCGAACTGCTCTTTTAAAAGAAGAAATTAATTGGACTTCTTAATTCCCTTTCTGTGGGAAGTAGGCTTTCTAGGCTTCTGGATTATTTTCAGTGCTCTTTTCTAAAACCTCGCTAAACTCCTCCCTTCTTCTTTGCCAAAAGGTAAACACCAAACTTGTTTATAATAAAAATAATGAGACCATTTTTTCCTCAGTACCATAGATAGAGATAATACCATCTTTTTCAGTCAAAAGGAATGTAGTTGAGCCAAATTTTCCTCCTTTTTGAAAACCCATAGATTAAAAGTCATCAGTGCATTGAGTTTTAAATGCTGAAAAACCTGAGAAATCAATAAAAAAAGAGAAGGCTGCTATAATTCTAAAACTGGGCTTTGAATTTACTAAAAGAAGGAAATGAGAAAGCAGGAAATCTTGTGAGCTGATACTCATCCCAGCTTTTTAGACAGATTTAGGCAGCAAAGAACTAGTATTTCTCATCTCACTCAACAAGTAAGCCTGCTTCCTCCAGAGGGACTCCTTTCTGTCCTAAGAAAAACTGTGTCAGTTCCCAGACGTTCTCCAAATGTTTGACACAAAACGGTAAACTAAGGACAGAGATCTTGCTGTAAATTACTTTTTTCTTTCTTTAGTGGATTTAAATGAGATGTTTATTATCGCCTTAACATTCTTGTAGTGGTTTAGTTCTGTATAATAGCAAAGCCAGTAGTAAGTTAATTAAAAGAGCTATAAAGTCTGAAGGAAGTCAGCAGGTTTCTATGAGTTTCTGATCAAAGGGAAAGTGGTTCCTTTTTAATGGTGTTTTTTCTTGTTCTTTTAGATACAGTATGTCTCTGTAATCACCTACAATGTTTGCAATGATGACAAAATTGGATAAACCCAAGTATTTGAAATAAAATAAGATTGGAAACAGAATTCACACAAAAAAGAAAAAGAAAAAAAAGGGGGAAAAAAAAGCAAACCATTAACCAGTAATTTATAAGAGCCACCACAGGTCAACCTAGAACCATAATATTCTGTAATCACGCCACCTCAATGACCTAGGTTAAGAATGAGTAATGAAGGACAGAAATGATGTGGATCAGTAATGTTCTTTCACTTGAGTGCTAGTGATGTATTCATGTAATAATGCCATTCAAGTCAGTGAGATGAAGCTATGCCTATATAGTACTTGAAAAGCAAGGAGTTGTGTGCCAATTATATCCCCTGATCAGTTGTCAAGCTTATGTGCACATAGATATTTTTAATGTCCAGATCAGTGAACTATTTGACTCTGACCATACACTTACTTTACTTTCACCTAATTGCTTTTTGTTTGTGTCTTTAAAGAATGGCAGCATTCAATATGATCTATATTCTGAAGGAAAATGAAGCCATTTTTTTATTCTTCTCCACAATGCCTTAGCAAACTTTTTTAAAAATATAGATACTCTGGAACTATTTTTATACTATGAAAGTTTCAGTTCACCTAACTGGTTTTCTCCTATGCTTCAAATTATTCTTCCTGTTCAAATGTGAATGGATTTCTCAAGTAAGGGGATTTTTTGTGGGGTGGGGGTAAAGAGGAGGTTGCAATTTGTCATGCATATTAACAATGGACACAAAGAAGGGGGAGATATGGCTAACACAAAGACAAAAGAGAGATTTTCTTAGCTTCCTGTAATCTTCCCTGTGAAGAAATTTATTGTATTAAAAAAATACCATTAATGTGTATCCCAAGGTAAGGCATAGAAAGAAAAACCACAGACTTCTGAATTTTCATTTTCATCTTTTAAACATAGTGTGCTGGTTTTGATTGGGGTAGAGTTCATTTTCTTCACAGTAGCTAGCATGGGGTTATGTTTTGGATGTGTGCTGGAAACAAGTGTTGATAACACAGGGATGTTTCAGTTATTGCTGGGCAGGGCTTATACAGAGTCAATGCCTTTTCTGCTTCTCACATACCCCACCAGTGAGCAGGCTGGGGGTGCACAAGAACTTGTGAGGAGACACAGCCAGGACAGCTGACCCCAAAATGGCCAAAAGGATATTCCATACCATATTACATCATGCTCAGTATATAAAGCTGGGGAAAGAAAAAGGAATGGGGGAACATTCGGAGTGATGACGTTTGTCTTCCCGAGTAATTGTTACGTGTGTGGAGTCCTGGTTTCCTGGGGATAGCTGAACACCTGCCTGCCCATGGGAAGCAGGGAATGAATTCCTTGTTTTGCTTTGCCTGTGTGTGGCTTTTGCTTTACCCATTAAACTGTTTTTATCTCAGTCCCTGAGTTTTCTCCCTTTTACTCTTCCAACTCTCTCCCTCATCACACCATGGGGGGAGTGAGCAAGTGACTGTTGATGCTTAATTGCCAGCTGGGGTTAAACCATGACACACAGATACATCATTATGTTTGTCTCACCTACAAATTATAGGATATTATCCCTTTTACACAGGTGTTTTAGTAAACACCTAGGACATTCCTGACAATGTGCTCTTTGCTGTTTCAGGTAAACTAAAACTTTCATAGAGAGACCTTACTTTGAAATTTTTTCAATGGGAAGATTCTGAGGTCAAACCGGGCACAGAAAGAGAGAAAACATTTTTTAAATCTATGAATCTGACTTCTTTGATCTGAAAAAAGACATTTCATGTTTTGAAAACACTCCAGATGTTTACTGGTTTTCTGATAAGAAATGAAGACAAATATGAAAGTCTGAAAGGTCAGAGCAAGAAAGAATTATCAGCCTCCATGCACTTTTCATTTTGGAGTCACTAGTAATTATAAAATGTTTTGCTGCTAAAACCCCTCAGTGATAAGTGTCTTTGATGTGCATACTGATTCGGCAGGAGAGTCAAAAGGTGATAAATTTAACACAAATATTACATGAGTCTTTTGTATTTTCTGTAAAGAATCTGAGACCATTCGGTTTCCAGCACAGTCATCTTCAAATGTAAACTTATTTTAAGTCAGAGTGTGGGAAACAGAACTTAGGCAGCAAGAAATTTTGTGAACAACTTTTCCCAGTAAACGTAGGCCTATTTTTCAGTGATAGAATCTGGCAAATTAGGCTGATTTTTGCTGATCAACTCCATTTCCACAAATATTCACCAATTATTTATGTAAAAACAATCAGTACATGATGTCTTTGCACACTGTTCACTTTATTCATTACTCACACACTGAGATGGGCACTACAGGATACAAATGCCTCATTGACTCTACACTGGCATATCTTTTAAAAAGCTAAAACAAGTATGATTAACAATGAAAAATAATAACAAATTATAACTAGGGAATATATTCCCTTCCCTGCATCATTATCCTCGATGGCAAGACAAAATGGGTTTCATATCAAAAGCAAACCAAATACCTGTGCTGAAGGTAATTCTAGAAAGCACTTGCAAATTACAAATATTTAATCTGGAGGAAAGAAGAAGATCTTAAGAACTCATAATGTTTCTTAAGGTTGGTACTGGTGTCTTTAATGAATTTAGATCGGTTAATTTATTTCAAACTTTGCACTGATTAGGAACACTGACTGAAATAATACCTTGTGGCTAGAGCACACTGGCTGAATAATAAGCCAGGCTCCTGCCATGAACGACACAGTCTTGAGCATATCTTAAAGCTTTTGGCTGCATCAGGCAGAAAAACAAATACAGAAATGCAGCTATTCTGGAGTAATTTATGAGTACTGTATTTTGATCGACATAAAAGTGTATTCACTGCAAGAGTACAAGAGTGCTGTCAGGAGAATCAGGCAGTGAGATAAGGCGAATGGCTAGAAGTAAGGCATAACTCCAGCAAATGTTTGTGGGCTTTAATATCACTGACTTTAAAATTTTTACTTCCTTAACAGACAGCCTACAGTAACAGTTTGTCCAGAAAGATCAAATTTTGTGAATGCATTGCAAGGGAAGGAGCTCTACTATGGTCAGTAAAGGGTCTCAGGTAAATGAAATTGTTCAGAGAAACTGGGTGAAGAAAGATGCCTGCTTATGCTTCAGAAAATTAGCTGATACTTGTAAAATCTCTGGGTTTGTATCGGTTCTCTAGAATCACATACCTAGAATCATATACCTAGTAACCAGCTAAAATCCTTCTCTTTCTAGTTGCTTACCTTCTGGGTGAGCAAGGCTAAATGTATGCACAGCTCTGTGGCTCAGAGTAACATTATGTGAGCATGTGAGCAGGTATAATAAAGACATATTGCCTGGTCTTGAGTGCCTCAGAGGAGACAGAAAAGCAGTTATTCTGGGTCACAGATACTAGACTATCAAGACGAATGGGGTATTTCTGTGAAATGGTAAAATTCCTGCTTAGGAACTAAGAACTGTTTTGAAAAATGTTATGTGTTCTTGAGATTAGAAATGAGCCTTACAACTTCATTTATTTGAAGAATTGCAAAGCCATTAAAAGTGGCATTATTGAAAAAAAAGGATAAGGAACTTTCCATCCAAAGCTGTTGAATTCTTCTCCTCTGCATTCAAGAAACTAACTCTCCTCTATAGCTAAGATAGGTGGCCTTTTGTTATCATATCTTATGCTAGTAGTGGGAACGTAGCCAGGGGCAGCATGGAAAATAGTTGCCAAATTTAAAGTTCCCAATAGCTAATAATAAATAAGTGCTCCATATATTATACCAATGTACTTTCAGGAAAATGTCACAGTCTTTCAATAAAAGTGCATTCAAAGATCCACGCAACAAATATCATAGAATTTGCTATAAAATCTGAAAGGAAAATCCCTTCTCTGAGTTTGTCCATGGAGCTTTCTTTAAGAGTAATACTTCTGTCATTGTATAGGCCTTAATATACCCACAGTTTCCAGCAATGACTGGAATAAGTAATTCTTTTTAGACCCTCCTGATTAGAGCCAGAGAAACAGTATGTGATTAATATCCCCCAAGAGCCAGTAGCAGCATGGCAGGCAGAGATTGTGGAAGCCGGGTCACCCAGAGGTCTTGGTGACAGAGAGGTGAAGCAGACCTAAAATCTTCATCCATATGCTGCTGCAGTCCAATTACTGTGCATTTTGCTACTAAGCCCAAAACAAAAATTGCAGGCTGTGACAGGAGAACATGGCTAGAAAAAAATCCCTCAGGATACGTAAACCTTGCAAAGTGTACTGAGGAAAGTGAAAAAGAGAGCATGCCCTGGCACCCAATATAATAAATAGAAAAATGCGACCACACAAGAAAATACACATCAAAACCTTTCCCAACCAGTTACCTGGAATCTGAAACATCACCTGGTTATGACAGTGTTGAGCACAGCTGCACTTACACATTCATGTTACTTTACGGAGACTTTAATGGGACTGCTCATATGTGGAACCAAAATTAAAGCATTAGATTGCCTAAGAGCAATTGCTGGATCAGAAGCAAAGATCTTTGCAGGTTCATGTCCAATTTGTAGACCAAGCAGGACATGCTTATAAAAAGAGCAGAATGTTTTCTTTCCTACAGAAAGAAGATGTAGATTTTCTGCAAATTAAGGAAGCTAAATGCCTCTTACGGCAGCTTTTGATCTGCTTTCAGAAGCAATTGATTTTCCAACAAGGTGTGTTGAGAATTGTGATCCTTCTGTACTTCTCCACACCTTTTTTCATTTTAAGGTTTCTGCATAAAAAATTAATTGTGCTGTATGCTGTCACAGTAGCATCTATAGGACATTTGGAAGCAGCCTTTATGAGGAAGCAGTTTTGTGGTGAATCACTACATTTAGAATCATAGAATCACAGAACCATTTTGGTTGGAAAAGACCTTTAAGATCAAGTCCAACCATTAACCTAGTACTGCCAAGTTATCACTAAACCATGTCACACATCTTTTAAATACCTCCAGGGATGGCAACTCAATCAATTCCCTGGGCAGCCTGTTCCAGTGCTTGACAACCCTTCCAGTGAGGAAATTTTTACTAATATCCAATCTAAACCTTCCCTGCTACAGCTTGAGGCCATTTCCTCTTCTCCCATCACCTGTTACTTGGGAGAAGAGACCAACCCCCACCTCACTACAACGTCCTCTCAGGTAGTTATAAAGAGCTATAAGGTCTCCCCTCAGCCTCCTTTTCTCCAGGCTAAACAACCCCAGCTCCCTCAGCCGCTCCTCATAAGACTTGTGCTCTAGACCCCTCACCAGCTTCATTGCCCTTCTCTGAACATACTCCAGCACCGCAGTGTCTTTGTTGTAGTGAGAGGCCCAGAACTGAACACAGTATCTGAGGTGCAGCTTTATCACTGCTGAGTACAGGGCGACAATCACTTCCCTAGTCCTGCTGACCACACTTTTTATGACACAAGCCAGGATGGTGTTTGTCTTCTTGGCCACCTGGGCACACTGCTGGCTCATATTCACATAGCTGTCAACCAACATCCCTAGGTCCTTTTCTGCCGGGCAGCTTTCCAGCCACTGTTCCCCAAGCCCGTAGCACTGCATGGGGTTGTTGTGACCTAAGTGCAGGACCTGGCACTTGGCCTTGTTGAACCTCATACCATTGGCCTCAGCCCATCAATCCAGTCTGTCCAGATCCCTCTGCAATGCCTTCCTACCCTCAAGCAGATCAATGCTCCCACCCAACTTGGTGTCACCTGCAAACTTACTGAGGGTGCACTCAATCCTGTTGTCCAGATGATTGATAAAGATATTAAAGAGAAGCTGAAGATATTAAAGAGTTATATGCATAAGCTCTAACTTATGTTAGAGTACATATTGTCTATCATTAATTTGAATATTGTAATAGGCAAAACTAGAAAGCAGGCAGCTGAGTATTGCAGTGCACCGGGGTATAATCTAGATAGCCTCAGCACTATATACAGGAACTACTGGCCTTTTGGTTAGATGAGAAACCTCTTCTTTCACTTTCATGCATTTTTAGACACTTCTGAGTTGCTACTCGTAGTGGCACCTGTTGCTGTCTTGAACCTCCTAGAAGACATCAGCCTAATTTTAGTGCCCACCACATACACTTTTATACCCAGAGCTATCTGTCTGCATTCGAAGGAGCAGAGAGGACTGTAGAGCTGGATGGATAAAGAATCTAAAAATAAACCCTTTCTCTATACAGAGGAGAGAGTGCCGTAGCTCCCCGGCCCTCGCTTTCACCAGCGTTTGCTGCTGAAATGCTGCATTTGTGTCACTGAGATTCAGTGCCAAGCTGAGCATTTGCCACCTATATGGGAGCTTAAAATAGCACAGAGGCTGACAGAAATACCTTGAAAGCTGACAGAGGGGTGGTTTTCTGATATATTATACTCTGTTGTGGGAAGTTTTTATTTATTTAGAATGATATAAGCACCCTGGGGAGGGATAGGGTTTAGATTTACTCTGGTCTGACCCAACCACAGTGTGTCTGAAATGCAAAGTAGCACTGAGCTCTCCCCAAGGGCCTGGAAATGGTGCGACTCTATTGAATGATAGGTTTTTAGCAGTTCTCCTGCATGGATCCCACTTGGTTGATGTAATGCTGATTAAAGCAACCACATTTCCTCTACAGCACTCTCATTCATCCCTCCATACCCACTTATTGCAGAGACCATGCAGGCTTTTAATTATTTTACTAAACAGAGAACATTTTTTCTTGGAAGTGCATCATGAAATTTTAACGACCGCACTTTAATTCAAACAGAAAGACCACAAATAGCAGCAAAGCCCATGTGAAATTCCACATAGGTTTTAGCTTTTCTTCCACAGCACCAAGAAGATGGGAGCCCCGGAGTTATATGTAGCGCTGTTATTTTCCTCGAGTCATAAATCTCAAGGCTTTGCTTTTCATATAGGGACAAAAAGCCTATTTTCTGGTGCTGCCATTGCCATGGGTCTCCCATCACACTGTCCTCAGATCAAGCACAGCTAGAAAAGAAACATGCCTGTAAAAGGAGGTATGTATATCTCGGGCTTGTAGTCAAGTGTGAAGATCTTCCCTGCTCATGCCCTGACAACACACTAACCCTCCTCCCCAAACAAAAACCATTGAGAAGAGTGATTATTGATTCTTTTGCTACATAGAGAAATGTCAGACACTGTGCTCCAAAGTGTGCTGGTGTACCCAGCATAGGACATCATAGCTCGTAATTTATGTTCTCACTGTGAAAGTGTCACTGAAAGGCAGATGCTTATAGAGCCAACTGGGCAGTCATGGTCTGCAAATAGACTTTGCAGTCTACCCTACCATTCTTTGCAATGCACTTTACCTATAAGGAAAGGTCTAAAGATTTAGATTTTAACTCTAATACAGATAACTAGTTATCATTTACTGTCTAATAGTGGGTAAGATATGACTATATTTAATTGTCATAGAAACATACCAGTCACTTTCTGCACCTCCTCTATAGAATACATAGAAAAATCTTACAATTTATTTCAGTTCTCTCTACTTTCTGAAATTTTTCTGCAGCCTTGAACCTTCTTTCCTTTTCTTCTTTCTCTTCCCAACATTTTCCTTCCCCTTATGCTCTCTGGAACAGGCTGTGCCAAACTAATGATCTATTCCAGCTCTGAAACTGGTTGCACTTTAGTGCATGACTGAAAAGCAGCTTGCACAGAATCATAGAATGGTCTAGGTTGGAAATGACCTTTCAAATCATAGAGTCCACCGATGAATCTAACACTGCTAAAACCACCACTAAACCAAGTCCCTCAGCAGCACATCTACCCATCTTTTAAATACCTCCAGGGATGGCAATTCAACCACTTCCTTGGGCAGCCTATTCCAATGTTTGATAACCCTTTTGGTGAAGAAATTTTTCCTAATATCCAATCTAAACCTCCCCTGGCACAACCTGAGGCTGTTTCCTCTTGTTACTTGGGAGAATAGACCAAACCCCACCTTGCTACAACCTCCTTTCAGGTAGTCGCTCAGAATCTATCATAGTACAAGAATAGAAGTACAAAAAGGGGA